>VDFB02292527.1:26626136-26666206 GCA_007258455.2 Sequoia sempervirens | reverse complement strand
GCAATAATCTTTTTCCTTCATTAATAAATGCACTTATTTCTAACAACACAATAATTTGATTCATGCTTCTAGCCACAATTCCTAAGTTGTTATTTGGCCATTTTTTGTGTGGGATTTAGATCTCATTAGCAAGTTCTCCTCCTTTATCTTAAGAACATACTTTTATTATTATGAATACATACTAATTCATGAAATGGGTTGAAGCAGTTCCACTTTGTTGAATGATAGTTGAATTTATTTGTCATTTTATATTGGATAACACTATCAAGATTTGGTCTTCTACTTTAATTTCAAATTATGGTAGACCATTTAAGAAAAAATATGTGAAGAAGTTCTTATAAATTTTTCATGTACAAAATCATTTTTCTACACCTGAAACCTAGAAAAATGAAGTGGGGTGTTCTGATATTTTTTTGGAAGATAGAACTAGGGTTTAGGACCTTTCCACTTATTTTCCTTATGTTTCACTCAAGGAAACCTTAGAGATCTCAATCTAGGGATGAAATGAGAGAAAGAGATTTGCAATAAGGTTTCCTAGGGTATGACTAAAGGTATAAAGGGGGTTCACCACCAAGCTAGGGCTTGGAAAGACAAAAAAATGTAAATGATATGTAAAACATAACTATGCAACCTAAAATATGAAACTAAAAATCAGAAGAATGGACTGAGAAAGGATAGAGGTGCACCTAGAAAATGAAGAAGCTTGGATTGAAGTTTGAAATGTTGGAAATAGTACTTTTTGAAGCACATTGGGACTCATACACCAGTAGGGGTGATTTAGTCCCAGTTTATGGTTTTGGGCCAAAACTGAAATCTAGAATTGCTAAATCAGGATCTATAGAAAAATTCTAAAAATAGGTATGTTTGGACTCATACACCACAAGTGGTAATTTAGTCCCAATATTAGGCTAGCTTTGAAATTATGATATCCTTTAGTGCTTTTTTGTAACTTCCCTCCTATCAAATATTTGTTCCGAAACACTAAATTTAGCCCTATAGATGACTTTCTGTGATCTTATAAACAAGATAACAACTTTGACAACTTTTCTCCAATCTTTCTCTTCAATGGATCTTCAACCTATACCACTTAGATCTAAAATCATAGATCAAAGAGAGGGAAAAAAGTTGTTTTTTCAGTGGATAGGCGTTTTCCTTGGTCAAACCATGTTTTAGTAATCAAAGCTCGAAATGAAATCAAATGGAAAGAAGGAATGATGAATGAACAATATGCTATGTTGCAACTCACCAAACCCTTGAAAAAAAGGCTGAAAAATTATATGTAATGGCTAGCATGAATGTGGATCTTGACTCTTACTTGAATGTTATGGATCTTGACTTGAATGCTTGCTTGAATCATAAAATACCTACATCACAAATGTTAGCTCAAAAACAAACATGATGCATCATGACTTTGACATGATGCTTGATTCTTGAATGATGCTCCAAAATGCTTGATAATCACTCTTGAATGCTCTTGTAATCATAAACTTGCTAGAATGGTTGATCTCAAAAAGTGCTAGATGACTTGTAAACTTGCTAGGATACTTGCTCATAAAAGTTGCTAGGAGAAAATATGTGAATAACCTTGTATTTATACTTGTTTATGCCAAATTTTTCAAAATTACAACACTACAAGATGAATTCGATCTAAGAGAATAAAATTCCACCAAGAATTGAATTCAAAATTAGGTCTAAGATAAGTGGGACTCGTATGCCAGTTGTGGCATGAGTCCTAGTAGGCTAAGCTTGGGACACATTTTTCAAGAAAGGTTTAATTTTATGTTAAATTCAGATCTAGGCCCCAAAACCTAGGTGGGAACCATATGCCCAAGGTGGTGTATGAGTCCCAAATCACTAAATCTAGGGCATACAATCCAAAATCACTAATTTATGATTGGTTGATTGATATATGTTGGGATTATCCTTAGAAAGATGCATTAATTAAGGCTTGTGGATGCAAAATATGACCAAATAAGACATAAAAACCCCAATTTTAGTAGGGAGAACCCAAACAAGTGTGAAAATGTAGAGGGATACATTTTCCTACACTACAACACCATATTATAATGAATCAAATGGACAAGAAGCAACTAAAAAAATGATTGAACAAGTTTTGCAAAAAACTTTTAACATGGTAAATATTGGCATACTCAACTTTCTTATGCATTTTGGGCTTATTGCACAATTTTCTATATGTCTACGCATAATACTCCATACAACCTTTTGTATGATACTGATGTTGTTATATCTTTTTACTAGAAATTCCTTCACTACTAATTTCTCTCAATGGAATTATAGATGATCATTTTTATAGATAACAATGGATTCAATAACTTGAGATGCTTGATGAATAATGCATACACGTAGCCTATTACAAAGATATTCAATGCAAATACAATGAAGGTATTATCCATCATTCATTCAAGAAGGGCGACTTAGTGCTATATGAGAACCAAAATAATATAAATGTTGCACTAGGAGAAAAGGGAAAATTTAGTTTGAATTATGGATCAGGAACATACAAAATTTCTATGATGGATGGTATGCCTCTTAAAGAACTATTAATGCTATGAATTTTTGTAGATTTTATGCATAACACCATCTTTGAATATCATGTTGTAATTTAAAGCATGTTGATTAGATTAAATAGATTTATATTTTAGTCTCGCATTACTTCATTCATGACAAACATTTGTGTGTCTTGGATTTTTAGAGTAATTTTATTAAAATTTATTATTACTTGTCGGCATACTATTTAGTATTTTTTGTGAAATGTTAAATAGATCATTATAGAATTTAAGTTTTTCAAATTAGATCATAGTTGCATCTAGTTTAACACATGTATGTACTTAGTTAAAAATGTAGTATTTAATTGAATAATTAAAAATTTAACTGTTTATTTAGATCACACCATTAATTTAGACATATCAATTAGATCATTATCGTATTTATTAAAATAATCTTAATTCAATTTTTAATAGAACATAATTGTATTCAATTTTCTATATATGGAAATGCAATACATACTTTAAAAGATGACATGTACAATTAAGTAAACAAACCAAATAAAAGATGTTCATATATATATATCATGGTGTTTATATACATAATCATATGACCACTCTAAAAAAAATGTGGTGTATCATACAAAGGCATATAATCATCTTGTAGGCCTATGGTTACCAGACTCCTCAAGGCCTGGTGGTGGTGGTTAATGTGAGACAATAGATTCTAAGTAGATCCTAGAGCCCCTACATGCTAGCACAACCTTGAGCTCACCTAGATAAGCTTGATATTAGCCTCAATCACTATTGTGTGTTGTTGATACTAATTTCTCTCTTCGCTTGTGCCCTACTAAGTTCCTCCCTAGATAGGCCTACATCTCACTCTTAACAAGAGCTCAAACTCTCTCTGCTCTTAGCTCCTCGTAGGTGACTCTCAAATCCTCATGCACATTTCTCAATCATGCTATAGGATCAAAAACCCTTTGCATGACACTCTACACTATACAATGGCCATTTATCAGCTTGTACTGGATGATGTGGCTACATATCAAGAGCCATATTTGATATTAATCAACCCATAAGGTCAAGCTAATCTCAAATGCCAAATATAAAAAGAGGAAAAATAGAATAATATTAGATAACAACATGATGCAAATCATAAATAAAATTTAAATATAGAATTAGTAGACCATAAAGCAAAGTAAAAATCATAACATATCATATAGCCTGGATCACTAGCTTGCAAGTAGGGATCTCGACATGTCACGACTATGTGCGTGCCCACAAAGGATATGAAAATAGGTAAAACCTTTCACGGGGTGGACATTCCAGCAGGTGACTAATATCTTTTTATGGACGTTCATTTACTTGTCAAACCAGGGAACGTATACTTTGAATGGTGCAACACAATATCTGCACTAAGAACTAGTTTCGGTCACAACTTAACAGAAATAAATACTTGGAAGGAATTCTATCTATGCTATAGAAAGGTAATGCAAAGTTCTTTTAACTTAACCATGATTTAACTAAAATAGAAACCATAACGACTCTACGGTAACAAAGCTATAGGCCCGACCTTATCTTGTGGAGCAGAGACACGGGGATGGATTCACAAATCTTGCGGGAACCCAATACAAAGTTTGTATGGAAACTTCAAAGATGAAAGCTAACTAATGATCAAGAGAAAAGAACAGCTAACTAACTAGCTACAGATACTTACTAAGTGGGCCCCCTTAGCAAGGATCTACTGATTACACAAGTGCTGAACTCATAACTTCATCAAACTTTATTCATGAAAATAGAATGGTATACATTTCTTTGTTGATATGGAAACTAACAACAAACTCTGTCTCTTGTCATACAGATTCTGCTTTTCATTCTTACATGATATCTACTATATTTCTATCACTATGCTTCTATCTTACTTTTAACTATCATCTCCTTCTCTCTCGCGCAGGAGGAGAACCTTATTTAAAATCAAAAGAACAACTAACTAACTAACCCTATCAAAGAAAGACGTGGAAGTAAAGTGTATCCTAGAATCAAGGAACAAACTTCATAAATGAATTTATCTATTCAACCCGATCCAGAGAGAATCTAGCGCTCCACTCTTTCCAGATTGACTGTCATTAAAAATCTTTCCCAATGGTTTCGGTCAAAGAGTCTTCACCAAAGCTTCCTCGAAGTCATGCAGGAAATAGGCTTTACTGCAAGGCGAGATCATTTCGCTTGACTTCGATATACTTTCTTCAACAACCTCTGAAACACAAGGTAATAGATCACGAGAAAGAAAAGGGTGCATGGCACATACACAATGTCACGTTCATTAATCACATATTTAAATCTATTTCATCATTCCAAAAACTATATGCGATATACGATTCATTTAGAGAGTCAATGGGGTAATAAATGTAGTCAAGACAACACAATAAGCTGCAGGAACATGAAAGTGTTTTGCTACAGGATATCCCCATAAAAGGTTTCAAAAGAGTTTTAAACAACCACAAATAACAAAAGTAAAGGCATTAAAAGTTTATCATAATATCCAAACTATGAGCACATTTTGGGCTCATCATTCTGCCCCCTACTTAGCCAAATGTTGGTCCTTCAGTATTAACTTTCCTGGTGGTTTCTCTAAAATTAGTGGTTGCGGCATGACTCTGAAATGGAGTTCCAAACCTGTAATAAAATCCTCTGAAATTCTGGCACCTTTCATACCTACGGGCTTCTAAATCATCATTAAGATTTGTAGCCTGGTAAGGATAGAGGGGCCACATTAGCACAGGACGTCTTAATGTCAATGGCAACCATAGTTCAAATATCTTTTGAAGTCCCAACTATATATATCTGCTTGATGGTTTAAGAGCTTCTTTGTGAAATTTAGGGTGTGAGGTTCGGACCTTCTCAGCCCATGATTAATCTTCCACCTTTTTCTCACTTTTGGTGTGGCAGTCTCCAAAAATGAATATATTTGTTCCTGAAATTCATCATATACCTGTTTCCTGAGATCAAATATTTTCATTATGGTTGGATTATTATGAATGCCATATGTCAAAGTAAACCAAGTTTTCAACATTGCATGGGGGTCTGAACTTTGAGGGCGCAATGGAACAGGCTCATTCCTTTCGGCTTCCTCATATGTTTCCCATTGTCTGCCATAATTTGCTTCATTTGCTGCCCAAGACATAAATGATCTCAAATGGATATCACCAATATACAGAAGAGGATTCCATTCTATTTCAAATGGAATTAAAAAGCCATGTAAATAAAATTCACATAGAGAATTTCTTAACCAATTAGGAATACGGGTATGCATCATTAAAATAATAACTTTGTGATTAATGAAGTATAGGATGCGGTTATGGAAATTCTCATTAGTTTGGAACCATAAGAATTGTTCATATGGGCACATAGCATAAACTACGGGTGTGGTCTACATTCCATATGTCGACTAGTTACTTTTAACATTTCATCCATTTTTCTTTTAACTCAAATTTCCTGTTTACGACTTTCAATTCCTTTTAGGTTTCTTCCTTTCTACCTCCCATAGACTTTGTTGCATGTCAGTTTGGGCTATGTGCCAGAAATTCAAGGTTTGCAATGTAACTAGTTCCCAGTTAGCTTTGACATATTCCAGAAACTCAATTAAAAACGTCTTCTTATAAACAACAATGGTTTTACAAGTTGCAAGGGGAAATGTAGCTTCACTAGCCACATTCAATTGTTCAGTCTGTTCCTGCTCTTGCTGCAGGATGAATTCTTGTTGCTGCAGTGGAGAAGGATGAGCTTCCTCCGAAGACTGCATAGCAGCGGTAGCCAAGTCATCAAGACTTGGTAACCCTTTTTCATTATGCCCCATTTCCTTTGTCTCAACTTGTTCCTCTTCAGGAACAAATGAACTCTGTGCAGCATTCTCGGACACATTCTAGGAAACATCAAATTTAGACTCGACGGACTCTTCTGAAATTACAATAACCTCTGGTTGAGGTGAAGCAGGGGAGGTCTTACATTGTTTCCTTGTGGAAACTCTTCTTGGCACTGGTGCAGCTGCAGGAGGTGTTCTGGTAGCCTTCCTCTTTCTGGTCTGCCTAGAGGGTTCTGCCCTGCTAGAGGATGATGGTGAACTGGTAATAGTAACAGGTGTTGCTGTAGGAGAGACAGCTGCAGGGGAAGATGCTACAGGAGAAGGGCATTTCCTTTTCTAAGAATGAGGGTCAGATTCTAGGGACCCTTCTGCCTTTGTTTTTACCTTCTCTCTCCTAGTGGCAGACCTAGTTTGTACCCTAGCAGAGGATTCAGGCGTGAGAGCTGCAGGACTAGGTGCTATAGGAGTATATGATCCTTGCCCTGTTCTTCTACTGGTAGACGCAATTTCTTTTTTCTTTTTCTGAGGCCGTGGGGTAAGTACCCTAGGGGGTTGTGGAATTTGCAAGCTCTTTTGGGCAACGAATTGTTGCCAGGAAAGAGGTGAGACATCTCTCAAAGAGTGTTCAATCAATAATTTGATAAGGCCATGATGAGCAATAGAATTATCTTTCCCTGGCTAGGTTTCGTGGGCACTTTGTTCTAGAAATTTTAACAGGAAATTTAGAACATTTACAACTAACCCATGCCTCATATGACTTAATAATTTAAAATGATAAGAATGTAGGTAGGAGAAATGGCCTTCACAGGTTAAATACCTGATTATGTAAGCAGTATATTTTGAATAAGGAGGAGGCAACGATACCTGCTTGCATCCTTGCTTGGAGACTTCCAAAGGTCCATCAGTGGGTATTAAAAATTTAGCCCTTGCAGTGGCAGCGTCTGAAGAAAAATTTTCTCCAACGGCTAGAAGCCTGATTACTTTAGCAATTCTGTCTTCAGTTGCAACAACCGTTAGACCCCATACAGTAGCCTCCCCTTCAAAAAGGGTTCTCAAAAATTCCCCAGCAGCCTCCTCATCAAAAGCATTTAGGCTCAAGAAGTAGTTTAACCATCCACAGAGGCTGAATGCCTGGGTTGTTTGAGGATTTTGCAATAATAATTCATGAGCTACAAGCTCAGTCACACCAGTTGGCCACCCATGTTCATAGTTTTCCCCAAGCTGAACTCAACTCCCTTGCTAAAAATTCAAAAAAAAATCTTTCTGTTTCCCTTCTATTCTAGTTTTTTTCTTCTATTGTGCCATCACATTTCTCCCATTTCAAAAAATGAGCTTTTTGAACAAGCAGTTTTGATTGTAATTTACAAGAAAAACATGCAAATGAAAAGGACATGCGATCATATTTGGAAAGTACCAGAAAAATAATAAAGAAAGGTTATTTGCGCAGTTGTGGCAGCGGTGAAAAGACAGGTTTTAAAAAGGTGGATTACCCCACCCCCTACTTAGAGTATGACATGTGTCCTCACATGTACCTAAGAAAAGGTGAAGATCATGTAATAATGACTGGTACAGGCATAGCAGTAAATAAATAGAATAAAATAAATCAAATATGTCATAACAAAAGATATTGCGTACCTTTGATAATTGTGTGTACGTGTGAAGAAAGATGATGACGTCTTCATGAGGTGACAGTTGGGAATGATATCATAATGAAGGGTAATTCGGATGGATGAGGTGGATGGGTGACGTGGGCGGACAAGATGAATGGATGAAATGGATGGATGGGATGGATGGAATGGAAGATAAAGAAGTGGAATGTGGCGACAAGTGAGAATGGAGAAAAAAGGGTTTCCTTAAAAATAAAACCTTTATTATGAGCATGCTTTTCAAAATTACAGTGAAGCTGTAGGAGAAAGGCTAAAGCCTTTGGCTATAGGAAGAGTAGTGGGAGGATCCTGAACAAACTGCTACATGAATTCTTCTTTTGAGATTGGTTTATGGTACAACTGGAGTCGGTGGTCGTTAACTAGCAATTTGAAACAGACTGGATGAATTGTCGCTAGTTGTACGCTCCATTTTCGAACACATTCTCAACTTCATAGGGACCAAGCCAACGTGTTGTAAGCTTACCTTGGTTTTCTTGATATCTGAAATCATATAACAGAGCCCAATCACCAGTAGAAAATTGTTTGGTTTTGATGTGTTGATCATGCCATTTCTTCCTTTGTTGTTGGACCGCTTCGGTATGTTGCAGGGCAGCTTTTCTCATTTCGTCCAAAGCATTTAGCTGTAGGATATGGTCCTTCTGTGCTTTAGAAATTTCCATATTGAGTTCAAGAGCTGTCCTCAAAGTTTTGTGCTCAAATTCTATGGGCAACATGGTTGTTTTCCCATAAAGCAGCTCAAAAGGTGTAAACCCAGTTGTTGTCTTCCATGTAGTTCTGTAGGCCCAGACTGCTTCAGGAACTCTACTGCTCCAATCTTTTCTATGGAGCTGCACTGTCTTTGTTAGGATCACCTAAATTTCCCTGTTTGTAACCTCAGCTTGACCATTGGCTTGAGGGTGATAGGGGCTGGACTTCCTATGTTTGATTTTATAGTTGTTCATTAGTACAGTGATCAAATTGGATGTGAACTGAGCTCCCTGATCAGTTACAAGCTCTCTAGGAACTCCAAATCTAGTGAAAATTTGTTCATACAGAAATTTAGCAACCTTGTTATCTCGAGCATGAGTCATAGCTTTTACCTCAACCCATTTTGTTACATAATCCGTGCAAACCAGAATGTATGACTTGCCATTTGATGGTGGATCAATTGGTCCCACAAAATCCATTCCCCACTTATCAAAAGGGGTGACTATTACCTATGGATATAGTGGCATTTCATCTGACTTGGTTGGTCTTCCCATACGTTGGCATCTGTCACATTTCCTTGTATAGGCCACAACATCCTTGTGTAACGTTGGCCAGTAGTACCCTGTTGTAAGAACCTTCATTGATGTTCTCTTTGCTACAAAATGTCCCCCACATGGTTCATCATGGAAAGCATGCAAGATATCATAAGTATCATCTTCTCTTACACATCTTTGCATCACTTGATCAGGTCCAGTATAAAACAGACAATTTGCAATCCATGAAAAGTTAAAACTCTTCTCTATTAACAATTTATTTTCTTTTGGAGAAAAGTGAGCTGGTATTCTGCTTGCTGCTAGATAATTGGCAATGTCTGCATACCATGGAGTATGTGCAACAATGGAAAACAAGTGTTCATCTGGGAACCTATCATCAATGACCTCGTGTTCCGTGAGTGCAGCTATTTGAAGTCTTGATAAAAAGTCAGCCACAACATTAGCTCTTCCTGGTTTATCAATGATTGTAATATCAAATTCTTGTAACAACAGGAGCCATCTTGCCAATCTACCAGAGATGACAGGTTTGTTCATTAGATACCTGATTGTTGCATGGTTAGTGTGGATGAATATTTGATAACCTGTGACATAATGCCTATACTTATTCAAAGCATACACTACTGCGAGCAATTCCTTTTCTGTAACAATATAATTTAGCTTAGGACCTTGAAGGTTCTTGCTGAAAAAATAGATAGCATGCTCAATTGAATTTTCTTTTTTACTTAAGACTGCCCCTATACCAAAATTAGAGGCATCAACATGTATGTGAAAAGGAAAATTCCATTTTGGACCTTGAAGAATAGGGGCTTTAGTAAGCAAGTCTTTTAGTTGCAGGAAGGATTTTTCACAGGCCTTTGTCCACTCAAATTGAGAATCCTTAGTTAATAAGGCATAAAGTGGACTAACAATTTTACTAAAATATTTTATAAACCTTCTATAATACCCTGCATGGCCAAGGAAGCTTCTGACATCCTTTTGTTTTGTAGGAGTTTGTAAATTCAGAATAACTTCAATTTTAGCAGGGTCAACCTGAATTCCATTCTTGGAAATATGATGGCCTAGAACAATACCTTCTTCCATCATTAGAAAACACTTTTCACTGTTCAGAGACAAATTTTTCTCTCTGCACCTTTTCAATACTTTTTCTAAATTCACCAGTTCCTCTTCAAATGTGACTCCATAGGTAGTGAAATCATCCATATAAATCTCCATACAGTCATGAGATATATCAGCAAAGATACTAATTACTGCTCTTTGAAATGTTGCTGGTGCATTGCATAGACCAAAAGGCAATACCGAGTAAGCAAATGTTCCCCATGGACAGGTAAAAGTGGTCTTATCTTGATCTTCAGGGGAAATTTTTATCTGATTGTACCCACCGTAACCATCCAAAAAGGAAAAATATCTTTTGCCAGACAGTGAGTCTAGTACTTGGTCTACAAATGGTAGTGGAAAGTGATCTTTTTTAGTGGCAGTGTTCAATTCTCTGTAATCTACACACACTCTCCATTTTCCACCTTTCTTAGGGACAATAACTAATGGAGAAACCCACTGACTATCAGAGATTGGGTAAATAAAACCAGCATCAAACAACTTTTGAAGCTCATTTTTAACTATTTCTCTAAGTGCTGGATTTACTCTTCTTTAAGGCTGCCTGAATGGTAAACAATCTTCTTTGATATAGATCCTATGAGTACAAATTCAAGGGTCTATTCCTTGCATGTCCCCATATTCCCATGCAAAAGCTTTATACCTTGTAGCATTTTTAATAAGACAACCTGTTGGGATTGTGACAGCTTGCTATTGATATTCAAACAGTGACCTGGAAACAATTCTATCTGCTTAGTGAGATTACTCATAGAATCTACAGGTGATGTTTGTACCTCTTGTGGAAGCAAGTTATGAAAAATTGCAGGAAGTTTAGGCAGCGAAGTCTCAGAATTTAGTTGCTGTAGGAAACATTGTAGATGGTTACTATTTGGATCAGATGAACTACCCATATCAGAGTTAAACTACAGAATTTGAAAAAGCAAGGCATCCTCATTCTGAAGTTTTGAGAATGGATCATTTTGAAGCATCATTAATTGAACCAACGAATTGGCTTCTTCAATTTTTTCCCCCACATCTGGCCAAATAGGTTGGGACAAATCTGGTTGAGGTCTAGCAGGTGGATACAAAGCCAAATTTTTTGTGGACTGTCCATCAGAAATGGTCATATCTCCAGAACGACATCCTATAAAAGCATCAACAATTGCTAACCATGGTCTACCTAGGATAACTGGATACCCTCCTAAAGTTTCCTTCACTAATAATATGGTGAAATCAGCTGGATACTCCCAAGATTCAAGAGTGACAATTACATATTCCACCATTCCATCAGGTTTAACTATGGAGCTATCTGCAAGCTGCATAACTATAGGTGTAGACCTAATGTTTAGAATGTTCAAGGAGTCCATAGTATGCTTTGTCATGACATTAATGGTAGCACCTAAGTCAATCAAAACATTTTTCACAATTTGGCCATTTATTTGTATTTGCACTACAGGACTTCCAGGGTCAATATACTTTGGAATGACTACATTTCCCAACATTATATCAGCCAATTTCCCTAAGACATGAATTGTTTGGGGATCCTTTTTCTTCCGACCAGGCTTCTTCAAACGGGCTTCTTTAATAGCTTTTCCAAAAATGGGAACACCTTTAATAGCCTGAAATAAAGGGATTTGAATTTGTACATTCTTGAGCTAGTCCAAAATGTCAAAAGTGGGTTCTTCCATGGATTTAAATGTAGTACTTTGCAACCTCTGAGGAAAAGGTGGTTTGTCTTGACTTTGCAAAACAGGCTCCTTAGAAACCGTATCAGTTATAGGCGTATTCTCAGTAGGAACAGCAGGTGCAATAGATTCTTCAAGGGGAGAATCTGGTATTTCAGTAATTAGAGGCAGTTTTGGAGCAGGTAGAGTGGTTCCAGACCTCAAATGGATATAATTAACGTTTAAGGCATAAGCTTGATATTGGTTGGCTTCAGCAAGATACATATGCTGTTGTGGCTGCTGCTGTTGTTTATTATTAGGATTTGGCAATGGTTGGGCAGGCATAGGAATTTTTTTTGGAGGGCCAATATTTGTGGCAGTTGCTATAGGAGGTGGCATGAGGGCTTGTGGTTGTGGCTGTGGAAGCTGCAGGAACCCAGGGGACTAGTTTTTCCATTGTTGAGGACCTCTCCATTGAGGATTTTGCTACCAATTACCAGGGGGTGGGGTTCATTGTCCTTGTGGCTGCTACCAACCCCCTTGAGGAGATTGCCATTAAGGGGTCTGATAATTAGACCAACTTGGTTGAGATGTATTCCAAGATGGTGGTGGTCCATATGTAGGTTGCCATTGGTTATTATAGCCAGAATAAGGATTACAAAAAGTCAAAGGATCTTGAGGCATACCTTGTCTTTGAGCCCATGGTCTCCTTTGTGCAACAAAAAACACTTGATCATCATCACCTTCTACTGGCTTAAAGTCAGTAGGTAATTGCTTAGCTTCCAGATTAGCCACCATCTTGCATCTGCAGTCACATTTCTTCTGTCTACAGTATGGACAGAACTCGGCCAAAACTGCCTCGGCTTCCTCATGTTTCTTCCGAGCTTGCATAGTGTCCAGTTGCGTAGCCATATTATTAATGATATCTTGCTTGAAATCAGACAGCAAATTTGTTATCTCCATCCGGGAAACTCAACCAGAAGAAGTCTTCCCCACTGTAGCATGATGACCTCGACCTTTCTTAACTATTGCTCGAGAGTAGTTAAGACATTTTCTTTATATCATCCAAAGGCAGTTGAGTTATATCACCTCCTCCCATCAGGTCTAGGGAATCTATACAGAAATCACTGATTCCCTTTAGAAAGAGTAGTTTCTGAGAGTCTTCATTGAGAGTATGGTTTGAGTTCCTTTTCAGAGAAAACAAGAATCTTGAGATATAATCTTGCAGACTTTCATCCTCCTTCTGCTGAATTCTGAATATGTCATCACCTTTACTAGCACTCTTAAAATATTCCTTATATTTCTCAAGGAATTTTGTTTGCATGGCTTCCCAACTATCAACAACACCTCTTCCCAAACTCATGAACCACCTGAGAGCTCCCTCCTTCAAGGTGGAAGGAAACAACTTCAGTTTGTGAGCATCTGTATTGTAGTCATAACTGCGACAGAGGACATCAAACTCAAACAGGAAAGTTTTTGGGTCCTCCATAACTAGGCCATAAAACTTGGGAGGCAATGAAGAAGGAATATTCTTAAGATTTTCAGTATCTTGCTGGGGAACAATGGGAAACTCAAAAGCAGGAGGTGGATTATTAGGTGGATTATTTGCCATATTTGCGTGCTGGAATATCAAGGCAAATGGATTTTCCTCAGGTTCTTCGTCAGCTGGGTTAAATGGTAGTTCAACAAATAGGTTTTCAACGAGGAACCTTCCCAGTGCATCTCTTCTTCTTCTATGCATGCAATAGAATAGATGGTATTTAAAGAGAACTTGAAAATACTTAAACAACTAACTAAAGTACTGCTAATCAATGACTATAGCAAGTTCTTAGATTGACACCATCCCCGGCAACGGCACCAAAAATGGTCGTACCCACAAAAGGATATGAAAATCACAGTAAAACCTTTCCTGCGAATTGGACATTCCAGTAGGTGACTAATATCTTTTTATGGACGTTCATTTACTTTTCAAACCAAGGAACGTATACTTTGAATGGCGCAACACAATATATGCACTAAGAACTAATTTCAGTCACAACTTAATAGAAATAAATACTTGGAAGGAATTCTATCTATGCTACGGAAAGGTAATGCAAATTTCTTTTAACTCAACCATGATTTGACTAAAATAGAAACCATAATAGCTACGACTGAAACACAAACTATGAACTGGCCTTATGTTGCAGGAACAGGCACAGGGATGGATTCCCGATGCTGGAGGAGCAATACAAGACTGAGTTTGTATGGAAACTTCGATGATGAAAGCTAACTGATGATCAACAGAAAAGAACAGCTAACTAACTAGCTACAAATACTTACTAAGTGGGCCCCCTTAGCAAGCATCTACTGATTACACAAGTGCTGAACTCAGAACTTCATCAAACTTTATTCATGAAAATAGAATGGTATACATTGCTTTGTTGATATGGAAACTAACAACAAACTCTGTCTCTTGTCATACAGATTCTGCTTTTCATTCTTACATGATATCTACTATATCTCTATCACTATGCTTCTATCTTACTTCTAACTATCATCCCCTTCTATCTCGCGCAGGAGGAGAACCTTATTTAAAATCAGGAGAACAACTAACTAACTAACCCTATCAAAGAAAGACGTGGAAGTAAAGTGTATCCCAGAATCAAGGAACAAACTTCATAGATGAATTTATCTATTCAACCTGATCCAGAGATAATCTAGCGCTCCACTCTTTCCAGATTGACTGTCATTAAAAATATTTCCCAACAGTTTCGGTCAAAGAGTCTTCGCCAAAACTTCCTCGAAGTCGTACAGGAAATAGGCTTTACTGCAAGGCCGAGATTGGCTGCGCTTGACTCGATCATACTTTCTTCAACAACCTGCGAAACACAAGGTAATAGATGTGAAAGAAAAGGGCGCATGGTACATACACAATATCCATTCATTAATCACATATTTAAATCTATTTCATCATTCAAAAACTACATGCGATATACCAGTCATTTAGGGAGTCAACGGGGTAATAAATGTAGTCAAGACAACACAATAAGCTACAGGAACATGAAAGTGTTTTGCTACAGGATATCCCCATAAAAGGTTTCAAAAGAGTTTTAAACAACCACGAATAACAAAAGTAAAGGCATTAAAATTTCATCATAATATCCAAACTATGAGCACATTTTGGGCTCATCACAAAGTTTCCCCCAATATGGTGGTAGTAACATCTTTATTCCTTGATTTTTCTTTCTTTGAGATGTCTTGTTCAGTAAGCATTCTTTGATAAATGACCACTGCAGATGATGTGATTTCAATTTGCTGCTTCGCTTCAACTTTGGAACATCTTGTTTTGTCTAACCTATTTTCTTGAGTGGATAATGCTAGATATCTTCATACATGATGTCCTTAATCTGAATTTGGGATATATCTGATCGTGATGTTGACAACTCAGTTTGACTATAGGAATTAATAACCTTCTCTTTTTGTGTAATAATGTTAGGAGTAAAGGAATCTTGTTTTGAATGAAGATCACCCACATGTCCATCCATAGAAAGCATCTCATGGGTAGATGGAGGAGTATGTGTTATGTGGATATGATCATCTTGCATAGATAGGAAGGTGTCCATTAGATCATTGTAGTATCTTGGAGATATGAATTCTTGATCTTGAATGATTTCATAATTGCTTTTGACATGCTTTGGATCAAGTTCTTGACATGGGCCAATTTCAAAGGATGGATTACTTATAAAGGGTCCTTGGATGTCGTCATTAGACATGGGAAGTGGCTCAATATCCTCTTGATATCTAAGTGGACTTGGATCAAATGTTGAGTTGAGGATCCCTTATATAACCATGAGGTCAAAGGATTTCAATATGTCTTGGGAAGGACCATTGCTAGACTTTGGTGAAAGATGTTGATCATGCTTTGGAATAAATCATTGAGATATGTCCTATAACTCATAAGGTGATGTAGAGACATTTTCAACATGATCATAGGTCAATAGATCATGGATTATGTCAACATAATCAAATAACTCTAACACTCCTTGAAATAGATCACTAAAAAGTGGTTCTTGATATATGGTGAGTTGGTCATCAGATGAGGTGGAAACATCTTCAATGTGTTCATTGATGGATAGGTATTGATCATTTTTTTCAACAATTGTGGTGGGGTGATTATCAATGCTATCACTAGTGTTTGAATCTTCACCATTGTCCCCAATAGTGATTATCTTTTGATCAATAAGGTCTTGGATGATATTTTTGAGTCGAACACAATATGATGTTGTGTGTCCCTTTATTTTGTGATACTCACAAAGGTGTTTCTCGTTATACCACAATGGTTTTACCAAGGGATCCTGATAATTCTCATAGATGGGTATTTTGATGAGATTCTCGTTTACTAGTTGCTTCATGACCGATTCAATCGGTTTCCCAAGTGGTGTGTATTTTCGTTTGTTACCTTGTGAGATTTATACTTTAAATTGACTTTGTGATGATTGATCTAGGAGATGTGATTGATCTTTGAAATGTGGAAATTGATCTTCAAGATGTGGTAATTGGGTTTGTTGTTGATGTTTTTGATCTTGATATCCAACCTCTTGACATTGGAGATATTGTTCTTGATGCAGTTGTGGACACAACTCAATGCTTTGATGACATGGTTTAACCAATGAAAGAGTGTATTGATTTTGGAGTGAAGATATCTCTTCGCTCAATAATTCAAATAGTTTGGCATGTGAAGCAAGTTGCTCTAGCGAAATTTGATCTTGATTTTGATTTTGACTCCCTTGATTTGGCCTTTGTTCAAGCAGATTTGGGATGTACACTTGTGGTGTTCACATGGGATTATCAACAAATTGATTTTGGACAATGTTTTGATTTGGGATGATGTTCAGATTTGGCATTATAGGTTGAAATTGAACATTGTTGTGGTTTGGAATCACATTGCCTTGATTTAGGTAGCTTTGATTTTGCATGGTGTTACCTTGACTTGGATAATTACATGGATTCATTATCATCTTGTTTGGAATTTTAATAACATTTGTATGATTTGTGAACATATCTATCCTAAATTTTTCCAAGTGTGGATTTGAAATGTTCATGTTTGAAAAAATTGTACTTGGCATGTATGGATTTCATGGGATGATGTTGTTTTGTGGAAGAATCATGCATTGGGTGTTTGGTTGATAGATTTTTAGGTTTAGACTTAGATTTAAATCTACCATAGGAAAAGGTTTTCCAAATTTTTTACTCGGCATACTCACATTTGTTGTGCCATCGAGGTTTGTAGAAGATAATGATCCCATGTACGGATTGTACAAATGTGAGTGTTGATAATCAATTGGCATTGTAAGGCTTTGATAGTTTGGTTGGTTTAGACTACTCATGATCTATGAATCAAGTTTATATTCCATGTTGTTCTTGTGTTTTGACCTTGTTTCAAAAGTGAACCTCTAAGGTGTTCAGGACCAATGATGAGATGAAGGATGAAAGGGGTGAATGATATGGGTGTTGATCTTTTAGGAACTTTGGATCAATGGTAGACTTTAGGATTTTATTTTTATTGGTTTGATTGGATAATGAACTTGTAAACCCTAAGATGTTAGATGTGATCTTTAGGATAAACTTGTTCAAAGAGGTAATTTAACTAAGTGTGTGAGGAAGGATTCATCCAAACATACCTAACTAAACAAATGATTTTGATTTCATTTAAGGATGTACCCAAGTCTAGATAATGATGTTTCCAAAGCTCTAAAGTTGTTTGGTGGGATGGATTTTGATAGATGTTTGGGATGGATGATGTGTTTGATTTGATCCTAAATGAACCTAAGAAGGACTTGTTTACTAGACCAAGATATTCAAGAACATGATTTTCTCTAAGAGTAGTTCAAACCAAAAGACCAATGTTTGCATGAAAACCATATGACCAAAAGAGTCCAAGAACATGTGTGGGGTTGAATTTGAGTTAAATTTGCTTAATGAGTTCTTTTTATCACAAACACACTCTTGATTAGCTTTTGAAATTATATGTTTAATGTTTTTATTTCTTCTTATCCCACAAAGTGTATCATGTGGAAATTGAGGAAATCAAAGCAAGAGTTACCTAATGTTTACTTTAGTAAGATAAAATTGACATGAAATCCAAATGCTAAGCCTCTAAGGATGAGAATCCCAAGGGAATGCAATAGCATGTGAATTCGTTCAAGGATATTTTCTTCTCCTAAAGGGTTTGAGATTTGATGCTCATGTTGAATTTTTTTTTCCAATGTTTTCGATCAAGCAATGTGTTTTTGATTTCAAGAACAATCACAACCCTATGGATATTTGAGACAGTATTTGTTGAATCCCCACTTAGACAAGTCCAACTATGCTTATTTTTAGCGAATGTTTAGATGCTTGACTCCACTGGCTCCCCTCCACGATACTCACTTCTCAGGGTAGCCAAGCATCAGTACCCATGAAACTCCCATGTCACACTTTCCATTTCTACTAAAAACCGTAAAAGTGTGAGGCGGCTTTAGAATGACCATTCCTACACCAACAAATCGATAAGGATTTTGGCCTTTCTACAACAAGGGTTTTAATTCGGACTTTCAGTTCGTAGGAGTTGACCCATCGAGGCGAGAGACCATTGCTTCCTTTCTCATTGGAGCCAACCACGTGATACTGGCCTTTGTTCTAGTACCCACTTTTATATCCCGGATGGAAATACTCTTGGCTTTAGAGTGTTACTGGTTGAGTCGTTCCCTTGGGTGAGTACTTTTTTCCCAAGGAAGGCCCTCTAAGATAAAAAAAAGTGAGGAAACATATCCGTAACTCAATTGATCTTTGTTGAGAAACAAAGAGAGAATACACATGATAGGTTTACTCACACTTGTAAGATGTTTTGTTCAATTTTAATTCCCAAAATGAAGTGTGGAGGCAATTACTTTATCCCAACCTAAGACCACCAAAAATTCTTTTGATTATCAAGATCTTCGTGAGGCATGAGAGAAGCACATATGTCCTTTTGATGGTATTACTTTGACTAAGTAATTACAAGAAAAGTAGCACATGTTCATTTTAAGACCCACAAAGCAATAATGACTTCTTTTTAAGCACCAACTTTGAAGTGTGAAATTGATTCTTCGATTTTGAACCAAATCCAAAAGCTAGTGAGTTTCTAAATACAATTTTAGCCCAAATTTTGAAAAAATAAAAACAATGGTTGATTTTAAAGCCAAATCTAAAGTGAGTTGTCCTAAATCAAAAAAAAAAAAAAGGGGTAATGGATGCTTCAAATTAATAAGAATTTAAAAATGCTTTTTTTTTTTTGTTTTTTCCAAGTTCAATGCTTGATTCTCCAACTCAAACATTAATTCTTCAAAGAGTGTTTTCTATGCTTCAATATTTTCAAGTTCCATGTGCAAATGAAATTTGAAAGATAAAAATACAAACACATGAGAATTAATTGTTAAGAAACAATTCAAGAAATAAATATTGAAAGAAAATCAATTTCAACAAATGTGCAATCAAGGGAACTTAAATATGATTTCTAATTGATAATATTTCATTGTGCTTTCCAAGAAAATAAGATTGTAAGATCTAACAATGCAAAGAAATTTTAAAATATTTGCAAACCCTTCTAAAAGTCATCATAAGAGTATATGTCAATGTAATTTACTCCTCTATAGCTTCAGACCATCGGATTCAAAATATTCCATCAATACTCTGACAATCCATATCTTAGTTGTAAAGTCGAGAGTGAAATGTTGTATCCAATGTTATAGGTGAGATTGAAATTAATTGTACAAAATATGGCGTGATGTTGAAAGAACTGGCCATAAGAATAAACAATTTCATACTGCCAAAGAGCATCACCACTTTATCATAAAGGAAACAAGAGGACCCTACGTGCCACCACAAGTTTTGTCTGTATTTGAAGTAGTTTCAGATTGATTCCTCATAGGCTTTAAATATTTCCTCCAATATTCATTATTATGTGGAAACATAAAAGATTAAAGATGATGTCAAAGCGGAATGCACAGAAGGATTTTCTATGGTTGTCAAATCTTTAAAATAAAATAATTAAACATCTACTTTATTCTTTGATTTGACCATAATCTTTGCAAAAAGAACTCTATCTTCCCCAAATAAAATTTGCATTTTAATCAAATCCTATGAAAGATTTAGCATTAAAGACCAAAGCACAATTCACGCCTATAAGAATTCGTAGTTAAATCAAGTTAGGGTCAGTTTTTCACACATCAAAATAAATGCGACAGTTTCAAATGTACACTAACTTTAAATATGCGTTGTTTCTTTTGAAAGTCATCAATCTTACTTCATCGAAATATCTCTTTCTTGGCACCACATGCTACTTAAAATAAACAATAAATGTTGTCACATGCTTCTTAAAGAAAAATGTACTACTCTCCATCAATCTTCCTTCAATTTGTAGTCACTTTCATAATAGTGGTTGATGCTTGTCCTCTCTATCTTTGATTTACAAATGATCTGCACCCAATTTTCACAAGTTGTTCATAGATGCTCCAAATATGGGATTAATGCTTTGAACCCTCCCTTCAAACAGTAAAGGAAAAAGTGATTTGTAGCATAAAGATTTCCACTATTTTGTTTTCTGAAAACACTTCGTGTGCACTCCCTATGCTTCCATTGCAGGCAAAGGGCTAAGGAATTAGATCTTACAACTACCACTTGAATTAGCTTGAAAGATATAAATATATATATATTTATTCGCTGGTTTACAAAGTGTGTCATATGAAAACTTGTGAGATAGATGTGCAATCTTAAAGTTGGGAAATACTCCCTTTGCTTCCTCAAGAATAGCGTAGGTAATGTTTGATTTCTTCAGCCAATGGCTTCTTGGCATATCATGAGAGGGTGGAGATCATCATATATAGTCGCCTAGATGATCACAACCCCAAATGTGCTGCCCTTTTAGGATTCACATGCCCTGAACCAGTGGCAAGAAGATCCACAAAGCTTTCATTAGAGCTATTGACAATAAGTTGGCCTGTCTGATCCATGATATTCGCAGTGGTGATGAGTGCAGATTTAGTGGTAGCGGGGCTCCAATTAGGATGCACGCTCTTCAACAAACCAACAAGCGCGCTTATATGAGGTGTCACTATAGGAGTCCCTAAGTTTAAATTGACCCTCCTTTCATTTTTCATATGTGAGCAATAACCTCCATTCCTCTATGTTCAACGCCAATGT
The DNA here is from genome assembly GCA_007258455.2 of Sequoia sempervirens. Lineage (NCBI taxonomy): Eukaryota > Viridiplantae > Streptophyta > Pinopsida > Cupressales > Cupressaceae > Sequoia > Sequoia sempervirens. The sequence continues at coordinate 26,644,978 of VDFB02292527.1, read as the reverse complement.
CTGCCTATCACCGTCAACCCAGATAGGGCAATCTGTTGCTCTGCTTCTACTATAATTTATGGTGGTTTTTTTTGGATTTTGAATCAAATCAGTAGGTTCGCAACAAGTCTTTCACTTATAGACTTTCCAAGTGATATAAATTCAACCTAGAGCATGACTAATGAGTATGGTATACCTATTAGGAAATATTGAGTCAAAATACCCTACTAATGGTACCATAAATCTTAATGTAGATCTTTAATTTATCAAATGGTGAATGCCTACAAGTGAAAGAGGGAGAAGCGATTTCAGTGGAGACAAATGGGCACCAAATCTAGCTACCCAATATTTTGTACCAACATCCTATAGTATATGCCAAAAATGGTGCTTTCGAACTGGTACGTGCATGCAAAAGAGGCATGATATTATTGCAGGTCTCCACAAAGTGGATTTATTAAAATCATTCTAGAAGATGCAAGCCACTATGTTGGGTAAGTGAAATACACAACTTTTTAAGCATAGAGAAGATGGCAAATGAAATACAAAATATATTGAAGATATATTTAAATAGAACACATCATTCTAAAATTGTATGCATGTTTCCAAACTCATTTATTACATAACCTAGAAAGAAACAACAGATGTATGTATGCTTTAAAATCTAGATATTCCTAAAATAGATCTATTGTAGAAGCTTTAGAAACCTTCACAAATGCCATGTTAAAAACAAATGTGAAAAAAAATTCTCAAGCCCTCCCTCTAGAGCCATTATGTGGATGTGAAAATATGCAAATGGATAAAACTCTAAACAATACATTAGCATGATTAGTGTTTTAAAACAAAACAAACCTTCAACATCCCTATGAAATAATACATTATGCTTCAAAATGTAAACAAATGACAAGATAACTAAAGCATATAAAACATGAAGTAAATCCTATCTCATATTGGATTGGTGCTTTTGTGGAAAGAGGCCCTTTCCCAATCCTTGATAAGCCAATGATGAAGATGCAATGCTATGATAATGGAGTGGAAAAAATTATATCTCAATGTGAAGCGAGTAAATTTGCATGAAGATTGTGGATTTGTGGAGGATTAAATCAACAGAGAGGGTCTCTATTTATAACCAAGAAGGATGGAAGATTGCAAAACATGGAGGATGTGGGATAAAACATGAGCCAATGACAAGATGCCACTTGTCAAGATGTGAGAGGAGGAGGGTTGTGCACATCTTGTTCAATGTGCCAAAGAGGGGGAGATTTGAAATTCAAAAGATGGCTTGTTGGAGGGAGAGAAAAAGTCTTAAATGCCAAGTGGGGGACATGTAAGAGACAATGTAAGAGGAGTCAATGCTATGTTGGAGGACAAGACATGTGAGAGGGAAAAATCAAATTTGAAGAATATTCCATCTTGATTCCCTTTTGAATGAAAATGAGGAATTATTAAATCAATTGAATCGATTTATGAGCACAAGTTGAAAAATCTAAAGAAAAAAGGATTAGGATTAGCATTAATCATGGTTTGATTAATTTAAGTGAAGATTGTCTGATTTTGACTTTTGACTTAGATACTTGGATTTATTTAAATCAAAAGGGAGGAAAATTGATGCATGATCCGTTTAGTTAAATACATTTGATTTAATTAAATGAAGAAACTTTAGGAAATCAATCAAATAAACTTGATTTATTTAATTGATGGGGGAATATGATTTGATTAAATATGAGGAATGCATGATGCCAATTTTTCATGTCTAAAAGATCCAAGAGATTGGTGACTCTACTGGGGATTTATCTAATTCTAAATCCAGGCCTTTTATCATAGAGTCAACACCTTATATAAGACTCCACTGGGAATGAGAAATTGTAATCTTTTCTTTCTTTTCTTAAAAGTGAGTGGTGACTCTGTAAGAACAAGTGCATGAATAGGAAATACAAATACACATCAACAAAGACAAACCCTAGAAGTCAGAGTATTAAAGAATCCTACAAGATGAATGGTAGAAGATCTTTGCACCAAGAAAGCCCAATGAAGAACAATGTTAGGTGGACAGATAAACATGGGTCTCTGCCTTCAAAGTCTTATACAAATAAGAGCAAGGATAAAGCTACATATGTAACTAATGAAGATAGGGAGAACTCAGTAGAACAACCCTTTACAATGCATAACAATTTTGATCTGTTGCATAGATCAGGATTCCATAATGATGACTTGAACAAAGATCCTCATACTCCCTTTGAACAAGAAAACACTAGTCGTCCTATTTTTCACTAGAAGGAGGACCCTAAGAAAACATAGGAGTTCAATGCCTAGATTGAGGAAAAATGAATTCAGACACAAAATGATTATGATTACAAAGTGTCATCACAACAAGGAGAAGAAAACCATGAGGGGTTTGTGGATCACATTGTTGTTGATTTTGATAGTATGACAAACCAAGAGTTTGAACTAAATTTAGAATGGAAAAGAAAAAATCTTAGAAGGAGATGAAAAATGATACAAGAAATAAATAGATAGATCAACAAATGGCACAATTAAGCATCCAACCACCAAAACCACCAAAATATGTCCCTCTGCATAAACAAGGTAGTAATTTCAATTCACAGGGGATATCTCAAAGTATTGGTGCTTCGGGTACTTCAAAGGTACCTCGTCATGCTGGTGGTAACCCAAGACAAATCACTTAGCATAATGTGCCATTACAAAATTCCCAACCCCCAAATGCTAGCAATGTTCCCCAACACTATCCACCACTAGGCCAACAATATGCCCCACAACATCAGCAGCTTGTGCCACATCATAATATATATCCTCAACAACACATCCAACAAAATGTTTATTATCAACCTCAATATGGATACCAATACCACCCTAATCCACCACCTTTGAACTTGCAGCCACAAAACCCTATGAACACATGTAGACAATTTGATCTAACATGGCACCAATTATATCCATACCCAATTGATAGCAATTGGAGGAATACAGTCCTGAAGTTCACTGGGAATAATGGAATCTCAGTTGAAGAACATATCAAGAATTTCAATGCTTTTATACAAGATATTGGTATGGAGTATGAGGATATAAATATGAGATTATTTATGATGTCCCTAACTGAAGAAGAAAGGGATTGGTTCAATGGGCTACCTGATGCTTAAATTTGATTCTATAGCATATTTTCAGAATCAATTTTTAGAACAATATGGGAATCAGTATGCCATTGAGTTTTCCTTTGATGAGTTGATAAGTAAATTATCAAAATGAGTCAGTTTATGACTTCAATCAGAGCTTTTCCAAACTATACAACAAAATACCACCAAGGATCAAAAAAGATTGATCTGACAACCTTAAGTATTTATTTGAAGGCCTTTGATCTAAAAATGGGGTATGAACTCAAAAATAGATGCCCTAGGAGTTTAATTGAAGCACAAAATATAACATTAACCATTGCGAACAATAGAAAGGCTACATGGATGAATGGAAAAAGAAACAACCTTAGAGTTCGGGTATTTGCAGGATCATGATGGGCCAAAAAGTGGCAATATGATGGGTATGTGTAGAGTATGTGGCTGATGACATTTTTTTAACCCAAAATTAATGAAATGAAAAGGGTTTTTAAAGGTGATTCTCAGCTTTCCACCAATATAAATTATGCTTTACTTTGAATTTAATAAATAATTATTATTCATTTTCTATTTGAATTACTACTAAAGTCTTGATTGATAGGCTGATTGAAAAACATCTATAGATTTCAAATGGTATCACATTTTTTGAAACCAAAACATGTGTCACATTCTATGCTTTGCATACTATAGGATAAAAAAACAAAGAATTGAATTTCATGAAGTTTTTCTAAAAGTTTAGGTGGTCAGATATACAAGTTTTTATATTTTTAAAAAATTGTAATAAAAAAATCATAATTAATTATTTACTTGGAAAAAAATTATTAAAAAATATGCATTACATCCAGACATGAGTCCTCTACTTATATCTAAAATCTTATAAAAAACTATTATCATTTTATTGTGGTTAGGGTGGTCAAACAGATACCCACTTCTTATTTTTTCCCTGAAATTTAAGTACTACTGCATTGAAATTTCAAATTTTCACCAAATAGATTTTTTTCTTTTAAAAGAAAACCTAGTAGTTTAGAAACTACATTCAATTTACTACAGATTCTATTCTTACATATTTTTTAAATAATATAGATAACTTGTTCAAATTTTACGTCAAGTTGCCTAACTCTGATTTTTTTGAATTTTTCACCACTTAAGGGCGTATTTTTTCCATGATGATCCTGCACATACCCATTCCCAAAAATCTAATAATCCCTAGAACAAGTAGGAATCATGAAGGATGTAGAAGTAAAGTTGGTCGCTTACCCACAAGCAGCATACACAGTTGATATAACTATAATAGATACACCCCCTCACTTTGGGACGCTCCTGTCAAGATAATGGACTACTTCAGTAGGAGGGAATGTGTAATTTGATTTATCCTATGCCACAATACCAATAAACAGTGAAGAGGTTATGTTGTACAGAGAACCAATAGCGAACCAAATTATGGAATATGTTGATCAAAATAAGATGAATTGCTTCTATGATGTGGACTTGGGAAAATTTAGAATAGAGCATTCACAACCTAAATTGTTGAACACTAATCCAATTGATAGGGATATCTCCAAGAATGAGCATGGTGTGTGGTGAATGTATTTTGATGGATCATGTAGTAGAGAAGGTAATGGAGTAGGAGTGGTTTTCATATCACCTGAGGGAACAACATTCAAGTATTCATTCTTGTTGCAACTTGAATGGAAAAATAACATAGCAGAGTATGAGGCCCTACTGATTGGATTGAACATGACTGCTAAACACAAAATTAAAGTACTGACTATGTTTGGAGACTCTGAGTTGGTTATTTCACAAGTAAGATCAAAGTATGATACAAAAAATAAAAGGCTAAAGTAGTATAGAAATGTTGTATGGGACACCATTGAGTTGTTCAATGCTTTCTCCATTTAATGGATAGATAGGTCCAAAAATTTGATGGAATAATTCTTGGCGAATGTAGCTTTGAAGAGAGATGATGTCACTCTAGTAGAAATTTCACAAGTTGAGCTCAAAACAAGACCTACAATCCCTGATAATATTTATAGTTTGAAATTTTTTAATGATGATACTAATTTAATCAAATTCTTACATTTCATTGATGAGTATGAAGCCCAAGAAATTGATTTTAATGCATTTGTGGAAGAATTATATGGAAGACATTGAAGAAATCAACCTTGGAATTGAATTAGCCTCTAAGAAGGTGTATATTGGGAAAAAGATAAGCCCAACAATTAGGAAGATGTCGATTGCACTATTAAGGAAATATAAGTATGTCTTTGCATGGTCTTATGATGATCTCAAAGAATATAGAGATGATTTTTTCCAACATGAGATCCCATTGAAACTAGATGCAAAACCTTTTAGACAAAAATGAAAGCCCATAAATCCTACCTTAGAGCCTAAAATTCATGAGGAACTTATGAAGCTTAGGGAGGGGGTATCATCAAGCCTATCAAACATTCATCTTGGGTCTCTAATTTAGTGCTTGTTAGGAAGAAAAATGGAGATATAAGGCTTTGTGTAGACTTCAAAAACTTGAATGTATCATCTCTTAAGAATAACTACCCACTCCCAAACATGGAGGTTATGTTGTAGACGGTCACAAGATGTCAGCTGATATATATGATGGATGGATTTTTCAGGCTATAACTAGGTGAAATTCAAGGAATCAGAGCAATATAAAACAACCTTTAGCACACCATGGGGAACATATGTGTATGTTAGAATTCCATTTGGACTCACAAATGCTGGCACAACTTTCCAGAGAGCTATGGATGTTGCATTTGCTTATCTAATCAATGTAATAATGGTGGTATACGAGGATGAATTAACTACATATTCAAAGGAGGCGTAAGATCATGTTGAGAATTTGGAAAAGATCTTCATCAAAGCCATTGAATATGGCATTCCATTAAATCCTAAAAAATGTCATTTTGTAGTAACATAAGGAAAGTTGTTGGGGCACATTGTGTCTAAAGAAGGGGCGAGGATTGATCCAGAAAGGGTGGAAGCCATAGACAAGATTCCTATTCCAAATACTATTAAATCCATCTAGTCCTTCTTTGGGAAAATCAACTTTGTGAGAATATTTATATCAAACTTCACTTAGATAATGAAGCCAATATGAAAGATGTTAAAGAAGGGTGCAAAGATTTACTGGACAACTAAGGCCATATATGCATTCATATCCATCAAGAGAGCAATAAAGGAAGCCCCATTGTTGAAGTCCCCTAATTTTAGTAAGCCTTTTCAAATATTTTCATTTGTGTCCTATCACACAATTGTAGCAGTAATGTTACAGAAAAATGATTAGGGGCATGAACAACCTATTTAGTTTTTCAACAAATCCCTCCAAAATGTAGAGTTAAAATATGAAATTGTAGAAAAATGGGCATATGCATTAGTAAAGGTTGTCAAAGAATTCAGATCATATCCAGTGGGAGCAAAGGTAATAGCTTATGTGCTTAATATTTTACTAAATGATGTGTTTGTATAGACTGAAGCAACAGGTCGTAGGTGCAGATGGATAAATAAAATCCAAGAATTGGGCATTGAATTTCAAATTATGAAGCTTGTAAGAGGACAAGGATTAGCTAAATTAATGGATGAAACAAATATTGAAGCTGCCCAAGTGTGCAATTTGAATGATGAGGATAACATGATTACTAGTATTGAACACACACCATGGTACATTGATATTGTGTATTATCTTAAACATATGAAATGCCCTAAAGGATTTAATGATAACAAGGACACTTAAATTGTAGGCTTCAAAGTATGTATTCATGAAAGGGGACCTATATTGGAAGAATAGAGATGGTGTTTTGTTGTTGTGCCTAGATGAAGATCAAGCAAGAATGTGCTGAAGGAAATGCATGAAGGGGTATGTGGAGGGAATTTATCAGCATAGACCATTGCACATAAGGTGTTAAGGGTAGGCTACTATTGGCCTAGAGTTTTCAATGATGCCTATGCTTATACTAGAAAATGTGAATCATGTCAGAAGTTTTTTGGGAAACTAAATTATCAAGCGGGGTTGCCTTTGAGACCTCTACAAGTTGAGGCTACATTTCACCAATGGGGAACTGACTTCATAGGAGAGATTGCATAAAAAACTAGTGGATGACACAAATGGATATTGGTAGCCATAGACTACTTTACAAAATGTTTCGAAGCTATACCAACCAAACAAGCAACTAGTAAGGTGGTCACAAAATTTATGTTGGAAAACATCATCACCAGATTCAAAGTGCTAGCAAGAATCATAACTGACAATGGGATGTGCTTTAGGTCAGATGAGTTCAAGGAATTTTTCCAATCCTATGGTATAGTGATCTCATATTCTTCACCATATCATCCATAGGAAAATGAGCAAGATAAATCTAGTAACAAGAGAGTATTGAAGATCATAAAAATAATGCTAGATAATAACAAAAAGGACTGGGATTACAAGATGAGACTAGCCTTATGGGAAGATAGAATTACTGTAAAGAAGGCCATTAGAAAATAACCTTTTGAACTTGTGTATGGAATTAAAGCTAGGCTCCCTCTGCATAACTTATTACCAGTATGTAAATTCATCTTGCAAGAAGACTTAGACATTCCTGAACCTATGGAGGAGAGGATAGAAGAGTTAATGGAACTTGATGAGGTCAAGAACCAAGCTTAGCAAAACAATATGAAGAAGCAACTATAGATGAAATTCCTATATGACAAAAGGGCTAAAAGCAGAAAATTGAAATAAATGACATGGTTCTCATGTGGAATGCGAGCAGTCAGGATAAAAGAAAGCATGAGAAATTTGTTTCCCTATGGTTAGGACCATTTTTCATTGTTGGAAACACTGGTGAAGATTCATATTACCTCTAAAACATGATAGGAGAAGAACAAGAATTGCTAGTGCATGGACAATTCTTGAAACATTTATTTTCTTAATTTTCCATGCACAGTAGTCTAGGAGAATATTGATAATTTCCAGTGCACGGAAAATTCTTAAAGAACCTTCTAAAATAATTCTTTTCCATGCATAGTAGTATAGGATTTCACTCCACCTCTATTTCCCACCATTCTTGAATTGACTTTCATTTCCATACCACATAAATAAGACACTTGGTATGCTTTCCCAGAGAGTTGGATTCTTGATGTACCCACAAGGGGTATACATCCCCAGTCAAAGCCACTGTTAGAACTAGAAAAATCTCACATTTTTACTATCCTTCACCCACCTATCTCCCATGTACCACAAAAATTTACCACACCTTAATTTCATGAACAATACAAATTGTTGAAAATTTATGTAACAAGATCCATTTCAAATCCCATCTCAACCAATGATCCCATTAATTTGGCCTTTGGAACATAAGCATTCCTCTGGTCATTGTTGAGAAAGAGCTTTAAAAGCAACTAGTCCATATCGGGAAGATCATGTGTAAGTATTTCTGATCAACAAGTCATAGACTTTCAATTTGAAAAAAAATTGTATATTGGGAAGAGGTGAATCAAGTCACAATGATCAAAGAGCCTAAAGATTACATGTGTGTAGAATCGGGAAGACAATTCCTGTCATTTCACTGATAAAAGCTTATTGGCAAGAGCAAGGCAATCAGAGCAAATTTTTCAAATCATGTTGAGCTCACGAGTCATGCCGATGGATTCTTCATCGACAAGGAACATATATTCTTTCATTGATGAAGTAGGAGAACAACTATGTTAGAGAGATTTGTACAATCACAGTGAGTCCCCCAAATCTCAACGATTGCATGGGTTACACTGATGAAGGAGATTTTAGGGAAAGTATTACTGACCTTTCTGAGTGAATGAAGCAGTAGAGGAAATCTGTCAGGGAGGCCAAGATCATTAGAAAGGAATTTTTTTCTCTCAGCAATAATACATGTCAACCCAATGGTAACATGAAATGGTCACAATTTGTCGGAAAGACACCGTGTGATGATTAAAATGATTTCTAGTGGTCTAGACCACCTTCACATCCGAAAAACTTCACAATTTTCTCCCCGAAATAACAAAAGTTGAAAAAGAAGGGAAAGTCTAGTTGTATAATATCAGTAAGTGTATTGGGTGGTCTTCCCAACCAAGAATGAGAATCAAAGGGACACTTCACATCAAAAAGATATTTAGTTATGTCTTGGTGATCAGTTGTGAATGTATAAACAAAGGTGGTACCAAATAAAAAAATGGATCGACCTAAGATTAGAAGGGTTTCACCAATGCAATCCTTTGTATATATCATTCTGATATTGTGAAATTTAGAAAATCTATTGCATTCATTCTAAGAGGTGGACATTAATGGTCGCACGAATGAACATTATGTAAATATTATTTGATTGAAAGGAGAATGAACCAAAATAATTTCTAGAAGTTGTAGCAGGAAGGATGGGAGATCGAACAAGACTCAAAGAATGCAATGTGGCCTGAATTTCACAAGTAAGCATACAAAGTCCTTGTAATTGATAAATTATAGTTAAATTTTGTCACCTTAGAGGATTAAAATGGAAGGTTCAAGTTCTACAAAAATAAAGAGTAGGAAGCAATAGGGTGAGAGTAGCCAATCCAAAAGCAAAAAAAAAAAAACTGAAATGGGGGTGGAATCCAAAAAAAAAGAACAAAAAATGAATCAAGACCTCATTGATCAATTGCCTAGTTTAGAGCCAAAGGTGAGAAGGTTTGCACAATTGAGGGCTGATGTAGAAAGGTTAGAAGACAAATGCAAACACATAGGTGATGTGTGGACTCCCATTAGAGGATATGAATTGTTCATGTTCCACTATTGTTAGAGAAGTAGATTTTAACCAATATGCAACCCTTGGAATTTCAATTTGGGAAAACTGATTGTTCCAAATATCTTTGTGAATGTAGAGCTCATAAGACCTATGGATAAACATTACAACCCTGACCTTAAGGATGTTTGCATCCTGCAAGGTGAACCTTTCTTACATGTTTCCAAGACTGCACTTTGTGAATTTTTTAACCTAGATGACACATGTGATGAGCCTATTGTGCATGAGGATTTGGAGAGGGAGTATTGGAGAATGGATACAACTTATAAAGGGTGGAGATTACCATTGTACAGGCCTAGGAAAGATGGAAACTTGGTTCCACTTGAAGATAATGATGGGCCTCCTTCTGATGTTGATTTTTTTGAGCCCTACCTAAAACATACTTAATTCTCAGTATGCCAAATAATAGCAACAGAGGCCATTGAATTCATGTCTATAGGGCCAATGGTGATTGTTGTAGATATACAATGCCATAATACAAGACCTTTTGTTTATTCCTTCCACATTTCCAAAGGGATAGACTCAAGGCTAATGGCCATCAAGAATGAATCTCCTACACTGCATTTTAAACACTATTCCCTTCTCATGCATATGATATTATACCATGGGTAGGAGTTAGGAATGTGGCCAGAGGAACTGATAATTACATAATTTGATAAGGAGGATCAACCACTACAAGTGCAATTGTGGACTCCTATTTGGGATAGTAGATTTGTTAATTCCAGTTATGTTTATTTTGAAGAATATTTCGTCAAGATATTGTATAGGTTCTTTAATTACCTCTATGATTATTCATTGATTGATGAGGTTAAAATATTTTTAAGGCCCAAGGATTTCAATGTACCACCAACTGTAGGTCATAATTGGGCGACTAGAATTGTTATATTGATTCAACCATGGTTAGAGTGGATGGTTTTGAAAATACACCTTTCCTTTTACCAAAAATTGTGCCAAATAAGATTGCATATCTAGAGATTGTCAGGAAAATGGAATATTCCAATGTTATGAACTTGAGTACCTATGAGAAACAGTCATTTATTCCTAGTACATTGTGCTTTGAATATTTCACTGTGTTTTTGAAGGAGGGGTATGATATTATTTTGGATAAGTTGTCACATTTCAATATGAACAAGGCTACACCAAGGAATGGGTTTGATCCTAAGGGGTATATTGGTTTTGTAAGGAAAAGATAGAATCTAGGTGGATATGATCATATACCATATCTTCATGATGATAGAATCAGGAACATGGAAGAAAGGCAGGCTAAATTGGCCATTGATAATTACAACAAAGAAATGGAACATAAAATGAGGGAGATACAGGAAGCATAAATGTTGTCATCTGCTAGCGAAGAATCTGCTGATGAAAGATAACCCCAAGGTGAAGTTGACAAGATCTGTAAACTAAAAATTGAAGAATATCAAACTCCCAACAGAGAACAAGAGGTTGAGGAATCATCTAACATAGATACTAGGAAATTGGCCTATAAGTACTTTGTTTCTGATGATGATTTTATAAAATCTCCTAAATTTAGATCTTTTTGTACAAGAAAAAAGGAAAATAAATAAGGGAATCAGTCACAGACATCACACCTAGCAATGAAAACTAGTTGCTTAACACTTTGAAGGTGGATGTAGAGAATGAAATGAAGAATATGACACCAGAGAGAGGAAGAAAACTATTGAAGGAGTCTAGTGTAATGATTTTCCATGGTTTAGATTTAAATTATGCCCTTGTCTTTGATATTTTTATGCATAATAATGGTGGTAAACATAAGCTCAGTCAAGAAGGGGTAAAAAAAGTGTACACTATGTCAAGATATATCCCTGATGAGAACTCTCTTATGATTTTGGCCATGTATCCCCCACATAATAAATCTATGAATATTGACACTAAGAAGGAATTTGGCCATGTAATGACATTGAAAGTAGGAGAAAATGACCCTGTAGTCATAGCTGACATTGGAATTAATGTAGCCAAATTAAATAAAGCACATATTCAAATGTTAATCAAGGGACAAGACATGTATAAGATGAACAATGAAAAGATGCTCAAGGAAAATGATTTTTTTTTAAAGACATGGTCAAAAATAAATTCAAGGGATCCACAAAATTGTTAAGTCAAGGAGAAAGTTCCCAATCAAAGGAAAAAAGTGAGGAATCACAACTATGCGCTCAAGTGAGTAAAGCTAGATTTGATACACTTTTTGCAATATTCTAAAAGAGCCATGCCAATCTGATGGTCTGGATGGACAAGTTATGGGTGACTCACTCCAAGAGTCATACTGATTCAAGAACATAAGAGAATAAATGATAGGATTGAGGAAAAGATCCAGAAGATACAAAATAGAAGCACTTCTGACACTTGAGCCATTATAGTTGTTGAGGATATCATGAGAAAACATAAATATTACTATAAGGAACTTCAAGTAGATGCAAAGGAGTTCATTGATTCTACAACGGAAGGGGTGCTTACACTATTCAAAGATGGTTGAGAATTGAAAGACCTGAGTGAATGGATAAAAGAGTGGAGGTTTATACCACATGGACCCTTGGAAGTAGCCAAGAATGAGGATTGTAAGCATTTGGAGAAGCTGGTCATCATGGAGATAGCTGTAAGGAATGTTGCAGAGGATGCTTACACTCACTTAAGTAAAAAATATTTGGATTATATAACACAAGTTCACTTATGGCTCATTAGAGCTTAATTATTAATGTTTCATTGTTCTTAATTTCAAAAGACATTTATGAAGAGGTGTACCCTCTTCAATATATTAATATACAAGTTGGACATGTAATGATTAGATAGTAAGAGCGAATAGGGAGAGAATAGGAGATATACAAGAGACACTTTTCAAAATGTTTATTATATAGATTATACTATATGGACCACGATGCATGCATAAATTTTTGTAGAAATCAATGGAAGATCTTTAATTTTGTGTGACTCAATATTGGTGTCTATTTTTTGTTGATTTAAAGAAATTATTTGGTTGTCTCCACATTGTTATTTCTCTGTTATTTGAATTTTTGTATCCAAGTTGATATTCAATTTCATCAAAAATCAATTATTATTATTGTGTAATCAAGTTGATTGGTTTCCATCAAGGAATTAAATCCTTTTAATTGATTATAGTAACTTGGAAGTAACATTTGGATCAGTAAGAAGAGCTAGGTAATTAATAAGATTGTCATATTGTCTCCAAGTTGATGTTATCTTGTTATTCAAATTGAGGATATATTTCATTTTTCAATACAAATTTGCTTTAGTTTACTTAGGTCTTATTTGAAAAACCCTTCAATTTGAATCCTCTCTAAGGTTTTATTTCTCTATTTAACCCTTATATTGGTTCTCTTTCCTTTAAGTCATGACTTATTCCATCAAAACCCATTGAGTAACCAACCATCTAGTCTTGTTTTACTGGTTGACGTATGTTTGGTCCATTGTTTTAATTTTTCCTAAGTTAGGCTGAATGTTTCACATTGTAAAGCCTTAAGTCTTTTTATGTCATGGGTTTGGTCTCATCGAGCTAGTTGGGTCCCTTTTAAAGATTAATAGTTTTTGACATGTGCATATATAAGAACCCCTAACTGATGTTCGATTAATGCAAACGATCACAAGCATTCCCTGAGTGCCCGTTCTATTTTGTTTCTCATTATTTTATTCATACGAGCTCATGAGAAAGAGCCATGTGTCTTGAATGATTGGCACACCTGATATCTTTGATAGGGTATGTAGATGGTTGATTGAAGAAAATCAACGGTGGGAGATAATTTAGGTGGCTGCATCTGGACCATTCCCCGTGCACCAATTTATTCTTCTTTCTTATTAAAATAATCACATAGGCTAGTGGGTGGTTTCCATGTGTCTACTTTGATGATGGGCGCGATGGTTTCAAATAGTTAGTATTGTTGAGTTGACAAAGTAATGAATGATCAATAGTAGGTGATGTGGATTAATCTTGACTACTACCCACTATCCTGTGTGGGTCCCACCTTTCCTACCAGACAACCAATGGGGAAGCGGGCACCTACCACATGGAGTAATCCAAAGGAAATAGAAGCATTGGTGTATGAGAAAATATTTAATTAAATGACTCCACACATGGCATGGAAGACAAAGTATGCATTACTCATTGTAGATATATTATACGTGCTTAAAGATCTTTAATTTGAGCCATGAATGTTGTATGAAGGATAAAGCTATTGGTAACTAAGAAGTGTGCATGAAGAAGCCAAGAGATCTAATCTTAGCCTCTCCTCATCTCTTTGTTGATGAAATTTTCATACGAGTTATGAATCACTAGGGTGAGGGGAAAAGGACATGTGGATCAGGGCTATAGCGAAAAAGAGATGGTGGAGCGTGCGTACTACTAATAAGTGGTTCCATGTGGCCTCCTATCATTTGGTAAGTATTGAAACTATGTACAGTCATCTATTTCATAATAAACTAGTCAAATTTGGATCGTCGATCAATTAACACTCCAAAAGGGTCAACAGATGGTATTCAAAACTCAACTGAGGGCAAGTGAGCCATTCTAGTTCACTTGAGCAAGCCTTAATAACTGAAAGGACATTGATCTACCAAAGTAAGAAGATCCATAATTATTAATATTAGTCTTAACAACATAATTCAACATTGAAAAATATATTTGACAAACTAAAGGAGCTCATGTTGTGGTTTCTCAAAAATTTCTTACATCAAAACCAGGGTTGTCAACCTATGAAGTGAACCAGTAAGTGAATTGCCACCCTCTCCAGAATTATTGATAAGTTGTGGTTTTCCAAGCTTGATTATGTTAGGGTTTTCTTGGTTCAACATTTTTAAGGTTTAACGTTCATAAAGAAAAAATTGTTAATTCTACATTTGCATAATTCATGGAAAACCTTCACAAAAGCCATAGGCCTTGTTTAGATAAACCAAAAGCCCTGCCTTGTAGTACCTCTTGTGTTATGGCTCCTAAAATAAAAGTTTCTTTGTCTAAAGGGGAAGCTTCTCCTCCCAAAATACCTTTAAATAAAGACCTCATGGATCAATTACCACCCTCAACCAATGAAAAACCTAAAGGGAAATTGATTCCCAGAGGTGCGCAAGTAGCAGAAGGTCTCTTTGACAAGAGATGTTCTATCAGAGATTCCAAATTAACTTATACTTGATGGGAACTATTTTATAGCTTTTTCAGGAATAGAACTATGGGTATCCCAGTAGGAAGCCCTTGGAGCTGTGACCTGGGAAACTTGATTGTGCCAAATCTTTATATGGATGTGGACTTGCTTAAGGAAATAGCCACTAATTATGATCCAGTCACAATGACCATAAGAAAATATGATGGGAAAGAAATGGTCAGAATTACTAAGGAGGAATTGGGTTTTGTTTTCAGGCTCACTAAATGGAGTGATGAAATGCATAAAGTAAATGAAAAAAATATTAAGAAAGAGTATGATAAAACTAGGATTTCATTTAGAGTCCATGTCCTACAGAGATTCTTAACACAAATTTCAGGTCGAAAGATCATAATAGGACAACATGATAAAGAGCCTTTCCCAAATAACTATTTTGTTCCCTACTTCGAAAGGACACTCTATTCCTTTTTTCAAATAATTGGTTATGATCCTATCTCTGGAATGCTAATGGCATTGATTTATATGGTTGCTCGTATCCAACACCCCCATTATTGTGTAGTATATGATTATGCTGGGTTTTTTTTAGAAAGAATGCATGAAGGACTAACAAGGTTGAAGAAGGGTGAATCAGGAGTGAGATTCAGTTGGTATTATTTGTTGATGCACATGTTTCTATACAATGGTGTAGTTTACATTAGACACAATATTGTCTTGGAAAGAAAGGTGGGCAACTTGGATGTGCCCATGCAATGTTGGCCCATAGTCTTGGAAAAAGATGATAGGACATTTGAATATGTGACATTCCAAAATTTGTTTGCTTTTGAACTGAAGAGGGTCTTGATTGTGAATTTACCCAGAATTCCCATTGCTCTACATGATTTGTTAAGACCCAAAGAGAAAAATCCTAAGCTAGGAGTTGATCATAATTGCGGAGATGTTATTCCATACCCTAATTATACTATCTTAAGAGTATATGGTTCCATGGTAGCACCTCACTTGCTACCAAAGTTTGTGTTTGAAAGAATTGGTTTCCTTGAAGTTATGTGGCAACTGGGAAGTGTAGAAAATTAACACTTATTGAATCAAGGAAAAGGAACTAGGTATGTGCAAGATCATCATGGAAAAAGAAGGCCCTTAAGTGGCAAAAAATTCAGAAAAATTAGAGCTAGGCAACTTGACATAAAAAATTGAATAATTTATCTATATTATTTCAAAAATATGTAAGAATAGAATATGTAGAAAATTTAATGTAATTTCTAAACTACTAGGTTTATTTAAAACATATATATATATATATATATATATATATATATATATATATATATATATTTAGAATTTGAAGATTTGAAATTTCAATCACGATTACTACTTAAATTTGGGAAAAATAAAGAAGTAGGTGTCATTACGACCACCTAACCATAATAAAATGATAATATTCTTTTATAAGATTGGCAGACATAAGTAGAGGGACTCATGTTTTGGATATGATACGTATTTTTATAATTTTTTTCCAATTAAATAATTAATTATGAATTTTTTATTACAAATTTTAAAATATAAAAAATCGTATGTCTGACCACCTTAACTTAGTCAAAAATTCATGAAATTAATTTTTCATTTTTTAATCCTATAGTATATGAAGCATAAAATGCGATGCATGTTTTGGATTCAAAATATGTGATACGTTTGAAAGCTATAGATGTTTTTCAATCAACCTGTCAATCGAGACTTTAGTCGTAATTCAAATAGAAAATGAATAATAATTATTTATTAAATTCAAAGTATGGAATAATTTATATTGGTGGAAATCTGAGAATCTCCTTTAAAAACCCTTTTCATTTCATCAATTTTGGGTAAAAAAAAGTCGTCAGCCACATACCCTACAAATACCCATCATATCACCACTTTTTGGCCCATCATGATCCTACACATGTACCCAAATTTATTTCCCTTGTACACTTGATTTTATAATTTTATAATGACCAAGGGAGGTTGGAATAACATCCTTCATATACTCAAAACCTACCGCATGTGGAGGTTAGTTGAGAGGATCAAATATGACCTTGAAGGTTTTATGGCTTGGCTAAAAGAATGAAATAAGAGCTACAAGTTTGTCCACATCTTCCAGTATCCAGAAGATGTAATAAGAAATGTGTCGACACTTTAGAGAAAGAGAAAATGCTAGCAAGATCGATTGCATTCAATAAAATAAAAAGAAAAATAAAGCAAGAAGAACCTGATTCCAAAATTCTTCCAGAGGCTGAAGATATAATACAAAAGGTGGAGCATGTAGCAAGGAATTTTGATTGAATAGTAGGGCACGTTTATTAAACTAAAGGGGTAATAGGTAAAGATAAAGGGAAAGATCCAATTGTAGAAGGAATGAGTGGAGGAGAAATCCCTGGTGTAGGAGAAGAATCTACATCTAAAGCCCTTGAGGAACCAAGAAAAAAATTCTTTGTAAGGAGAAAGAATAAGGAAATGAAAATTGATGAAGCCCCTGCTCCTTCTCAATGAGAGGAAAACAAGCCTCTTCCTATACCACAAGTACCACTTCCATTTCCACTAAGGCCAGTAGAGCTTGAAATTGTGAACATTTATTCCCCACCAACTAGTGAATTACCACCAAGGGAACCACCATTAAAAAGGAAAAAGGTTGAAGCCACTAGTCTAGTGGACTATGATGATGAAGTCTCAGATGATGATATTTGGGTGCCAGAGCAAGAAATGCAAGAAGGTGTTCCCACTGCACCTGTAGTAAGGGAAACACATCAATTGGGAACAAGATTGAGTAAATTTGATCTTACTGCACTCAATGGAAGAGATGATATGCAGGTCAAAGCATGTGAAAAATTCTTAGATGATGACTCATTTATAAAGACTCAATCTTTTATGGAATTTGCATATAGGGCTAAAAGAGATGAATATGTAAAAGGTTTGGCTATAGAAATAATCCTTCACCCAAAATTGCTAGATGCTATCATCTAGAAAAAAGTGTTAAATGAATTGAGAACTAGATTCCAAAAAATGACTGGAAAGGAGGGTCTAGAATTGGTAAGGACTAGTGGAATTTTGTTGCTACCAGAATGGGATCTTGCTTCTTCCATAGCTTTTAACACAATAAAGAAATGTGGCAGGCCTCTCTATGATACAAAAGAAGAAGCTACACTTGCATTACTGGGGTCTACTTAAATGAAGATTGCAAAGCCTTGGCTATATGGTCTTTACCCCGAAGCACAAGAAAGCTCGATATTGCTAAGCCTGCACCTAACTATAGTGGAGGCCTAATAATAAAAAGAGTGTCAAACATTTTCCTTAGAAGCTACAAATATGTCAGTTCATGCTGCACAATTCACAAGGGCCATTGTAGAGTCCATGACTACAGAAAAGGATAAGCTCAAGACATAATGCAATAACTTGTTAGTCAAGTATGGAGATGTTGAGCGGGATAATATGCAGTTGTAGAAAAAGGTAGCATTATTGGAGGATATGTTGCAAAGATTACAACCTAGAAAGCCTAAGTAGAATGATGTTGACTCCCCACTGCTTCATAAAAAGTTGTACCCCCAGTGTTTATTTCTGAAGTAAGTTCTTCATGGGCCATTGTGCCATATAACATGGGGAGTGTGCCCATTTCAATAGTAGAACCCAGTACATCAAAAGGGCCACAGGCTGAAGGGGATATCAATAGGGATGAGTTTCTTAGGTAGCTAAATGAGTAAAAAGAGAAATGTGATCATCATCATGAAGAGACTTTCAAGAGTAATATGAAGATTGTCACAATAGTGCTAAAACAATTGAATAGAAGAGTGAATAACAAGTTGAATAGTATTCAC
>VDFB02292527.1:26149049-26620566 GCA_007258455.2 Sequoia sempervirens | reverse complement strand
TTCAAAACAGCCAAAGCGGGACGAAGCTCCGAAACCACAAAAACTTAACCGAACATTGACGCAACCTTGGCAGTTCATAGAAACACCCCAAACACACCCCAAATCCACCAAAAAGTTGTCCCAAAGCCAAAAATGTGGAAACTGGACCGACAGGGATCCACGGACGTTTCTGAAACAACCAAAGCATGACAAAAGGCAGAAAGGGGATGGGGGACTTTATTTCTTTGCAAATTTGAATACCCCAAGCAGGTGAATTTGGGTAGGGGATTTGACCATTTGATGGAACATGACCAATTTGGGCTTGGAAATGGGGCACGCAAAACAAGACAGGAGCAAAGCAGCCTGTCGGGAGCAAAAAAAAAGGGGGTCCCTGCCTACAGCGGGGCGTGTGTGCAAAACATGCACAACAAATGGCGACTCGCTGGGGAAATGCTCCAGAGTATTTTGATGACAAACTGGAATCACGAACCTAGAATCTCTGGTTTCGACCTTCATGCTAGGGCAAACAAACTAGACACCCAATCCAAAGGATCAAAACCACTAGCCAACCCAACCTTCAGTATGCTAAAAATCCAAGTGTGTGCAATTGTGTTAATTCCCATCCTTCAGTTGCTACAGGAACCTGAGCTCCGTCAAGTTAAGCTACGTAGTTTATTCTAACTCCAAAAGCATCCGCGACATTGCCTCGCTGCCAGTCAGGCGTCCATAGCCCCGACGAGGTTATCGCTGTGATTCTCCCGAACATTGCTCTACTGCCGGCCGGGCGTCCATAGCCCCGGTAGAGTTGTTCGAATACCCCTGAAAAGTTGAATTTTCTCTTTCTTTTAATTTTCAATGTTTTCTTTCTTTCTTTCTTTCTTTTCTCTTTTCAGCTCTTTTATTTCAACCCGCAAGCATTGAAGCTCACGCTCAGGGCTGAGAATCACAGTGGCGCTGGAGCATAATTTTAGATTTTTCGCTTAACTAGACTTCACAAAAGGCCCTATAGTGACCGTCGAATTCTTAAGATGTGTAAGAGCTATAAGATTTCAGAATACTTCAAAGTCAAAATAAACCAACTTATCCTCTTCGAATTAAACACCCAAATCACTTGACACTAACAGAAGACCTTCACCATCCACTCTGAAGACTTGATTAGAGTTTGACAAAGAAATACGTAGAACAACCCCAAGCGATAAGTATGGTTGTTGTGCGCACAGATGTGCCTAGTTAAAAGCAGACGGACCCCGAGCAAAGCAGCAACAAAGCAAAAGCAAACAAAAAGCAAACGAAGCAAGCAACCTTTACAAGCCAACTAACCTAAGGAAAGTAGGAAAGCAGAGTATTTACAAGAAACCTATACTACTAAAAAATGAGCTATGTACAAAGATATTTACAAAGCACTATGTTCAGGCACGACAAACCAACATTAACATTCATTGGATTTCGTAATGCATGCACGAGCAAACAGGCAATCGTTATTGTTCTTAACCATGCAAACTTGTCTTTATATTCTGAAAAAGGAAATTCAATGTTGCAGCACTCAAGTTCAATCACGTCATCATGAAAAATCAGCAATTGAGGAGGCTCACCAAACCCATGGTTAATCCATAAACATGTTTGTTTTCCCTCATTCCCATAATCAAAATAATAAGTGCAATGATGAGAAATGATAGGGGCAAGGAAGGATAAAACCTGGATGTCATCACATGGAGGTGGCAGTGTTGGACAGTCGAGAGCAAGCACAACATCCTTGGTTGTTGCATTGGCAGCCTCGGGCAGGCACGGTGGAGGGTGCAACACTTCAGACATTGAGCTTTCATAAGGCTAGGAGGATGGGGCAGCAAATAACTCTTTTAATCTACCAATTGGATCCACAACCTCCACTGGTTGTTCCTCAAGGAAGTACACCTCATCTGCATAGGTTTATGTTGCCAAAACCTCTTCCTGATTGCTGTCTTCAAGGGGCAGCATGCTGTCCCATCTCCGTTCCCAAGTGTTTACCTGATTCTTGTGACATTCAATGTCATGGGATGATGACATGCATGAATCAGTCTCATTGTAGCTCTCTGGTTGTGAAGGAAAATCTGCAAGGATTGAGGCGGAAGGACCCTTAGTTGCAGCCCGCGATTGACTAAGCTCGTCGTATTTGTTGGCAGCCATCGAAACACCTCCACCTTTATCTTCTTCCTTTTGTTGTTCATGTATCTCCTCATGGCGCCCACTTGTTTCCTCTTGGTCACTATCACTGTAAATGGAGAAGGAGCTTCTCTCCCAATCTGGAAACTCTAGTGCATCACCATTCGGGGGCTCAAGGAGTATGTATTCATCACTACCGTCTTCTGGGATGTGCTCTTCCTCGACATGAGCATACCTTCGTAGTGCAGCTCCCAATGGAAAGAAGTCATCAATCGATGGCACCTCATCAAGGGGACCAAAGTTTACTGCACAATTTCCCTCCGAAGACTCACCAAAAATCCCATCGTCCATGGTACACAACTGCTCTTCAAGAGGAAGAACTTCTTGGTGACTGTTGGACAGCATTCCCGCTTGATCTACTTCATCGCTCGGTAGTCCGAGACTATATTGCTGTCCTTCTATTGCTACCCCAACATCCTCTTGATGTCCACCTTCAACTGAACCAGCACTTGACTCAGGCTCTTGGTCTTCTACTTCGATATGGGCAGCAAGTAGAGGAAGTCGAGCACTTGGCTGCCTTGCTTGTTCTTTGACTTGTTTGATGGCCTCTTGGCATAGCTTACATGTGAGCTCTGAGTGCGATGAATCATGGAGTCGACACCAATTTGGGAGCAGCAATATCTCCAAATCAACTTGGTATTTCAACTCAGTCCAATCCTTCACTAGTCTGGAGACTAGTTGGTCATATCTATCCATGATCGGGTCTTCCTCATCACTTGAAAAAGAAGCATGATGGTAGACAGCCATAGCGAGTGGTTGTTCCCACTCCCCCAAATCTGCATTTTTAGATTCTCGATCACTATCATTATAGATGGAGAGGTCTTTCGACCTAATTTTTCTTATGCTTTTACCATCTCCTTCTACTGCCCCAAGGCTTTCAGCCTCCTCTTCTTCTTGATTTTCAGCATTTTCATTTGCTGCCCCAGCACAAACTACTGCAAACTTGATTGATTCATCTCCAACTACCAATCCCTCTTCTTGAGTGGAGGACTGATCTTCTTCAATGGAGGGAAAGTCTTCTAAACTGGTTATAATCATATTTTGATCAATGCACGTTGTTGTCCCAAGACTTTCAACTCCTCCCTCTTGGTTTTCATTTTCCATGTCTGCTGTCCCAACACCAACTTGTGTCAAATTTCTTGGTTCATTTTTATTTTACTGTCCTCCAGATGTTGACAACTCTTCTGCCTCATTGGATAACTTCTCCTCATTGAGAGTTGGCTGCTCCAACTTGTTCGAACAACCCCTAGCTTGAACGATGATTTTTGTGCATGACGAGCAAGTGAATTCGGAGTGGGGTGCATTGTGAAATCTGCACCAACAAGACATTAATATTTCCTCCAATCTTGGTCCATCCTTACTGCTCAAATTTTCCTCGATCAACTCCTTGAATGCCTTGGCTGCCATGGTTGTTAATTCTTCCTCCGGGTCTGTGGGGGCCAAGGGCTGGAATATTTTCCAAAAGGGAATTTCTCCCTGCAAGACCTTCTCAATTCTGTCCAAAAATGTTAGACATCTCAATTCACTATGCCTGCAAGTGCAATGGATCCGACATCTATCCGCCAATGCAAATTTCTCCAATGGCTTCTTCAGTCTCTTGTTCAAATTTGCATGCAGCTGAGTGATGTCAATTTGTGCATGCTGCTCCATTTTGACTCAGCTTCTTTTGCCTTCAAATTTTTTGATTTTTGAATTAAAGAGATCTCCTATCTCAGATTTCTTCTTTGCAAGTGCTCCTTTCGATTTCCAACTTTCAGCTTCGTAGCCTCAACATGTCAAGCCCTCCCTCTAGTGCCAGTTCTGTTGATGTGTTTTTTATGCACTTCTCAACACAGGTAGTGCGTAGGTGCACTACCTCTCTTGAAAGACAATCTTCCACAATGGTGCGAACACTATCCAGGTCTCTCCGGATGTGGTCATGTGATTGCTTAGATACCTCGGTAGTTTGATGTGATTCTTTGGAATCACAAGGTGGACTTACGGATGAGTTACAAAGCATGGAAGTTGGGTTTGCAAATGCAGTTTCAAAATGCTGAAAGTGAATGAACAGTGGCTGTCCACTCAAAACAGCAAGCTGAAACTCATCAATTTCATCTAATTTAGCTTCATGGTGATGCTTTGGGTCCTACTCTAACCAAGGATTAAAAGAAACAGCAAAAGGAGAAGGGTTAAAAAAGCTATTCTAATCTAAGCTATGAATGAGCGGTAACAATGAGTGGGCACTAAAGTAGGCAATTTCTTGGGTTTTGCTTGGCCAAGAGGAAACCCTCTGATTGCACAAAATGAGTGCAATCTTCTAAGGACTGTAGATTTTCAGATTACACACACACATCATACACATGTAATTGAACTAAGTTGCAGCAATGAAGTAATGAGCTCGGACTAACTTTGCAAAGTGACTCATCATCAATGAACCACAAAAAGCATGAGCTAGAAATCCATCAAATACTAAAACAGCAAACACCATCACCACTCCCATTCAAGAAACTAACACTAAAACTAACATGGAAGGAAAAACCATGCATGCAAGAAAAGCAAAATCAAAGAAAACATCCATAAAATCATGCAATGTTGTCTTCTATTGCTGCAAATGTTTTTTACAACAGCTCTCCAACACTTACAAATGAGGGGCAAGCCCCTATTTATAGTTTTCCAAAGCCCAAATGAATGGCTAGGATCAATTTGCATTGAGTGGCTCAGATTCAATTACATTAGGGTTTCACCTACCCCTCATTATCTAGCAATTTAAAATACATTCCTTGTCTTTTCCCTGCTTTGTCATCTAGTGACAGTTACTATAGCAATTTTGTCATTTAGTTGATTGCCCTTTTCACTGTAGCAGAAACTACCTGAAAGTTGTATTTTGCTTGATGTGCTTGCAGTGTTCTTCCTTTGATCAAATGAGTCCGTCGACGATCGACATCAATGGATTGGCGGCCCCTGGTTCAGGCAGAAAGCTCCTTAGAAATCGTCATCATCTGGAAAAAGGTAGGACAACTCCCTCAATGGGCCTCTTCGATAGACCTACAGAAGGCTTCTTGACTCCTGCAAACATGAAGTGTCGTAAGTGCATTTATACATGAGTTAAGGAAAATGTCAGTCAAACCTACAAATTCCCTATTAGATCTATCCATGCATCATCAAAATATCTTGATATTCATATTTGAAGCTCATTTGGACCATAAAAATTAATGCGTGCTCCAAGGGTGGGAGCGCCAGAGGGCGGAAAGATAGCGGAAGAAAGCCAGAAGGCAGACAGTGGACGGAGGCCAAAACAGCCGAGAAGAAGGCGAGCTCCCGGATGTTCAAAACAGCCGGGAAGGAGGCTCCGGATGTTCCAGCGGCTAGGAAAGGCGGGCTCGGATGTTCCAGCGGTGACGAGGAAGGAGGCAGCTCACGGATGTTCAAAAGCGACCAAGGAGGGAGGCATCCCGAAAGCGACAACGGTACGTGGCGGAAGGAAGGCAACCGTCGAAAGGAAGCGACCGCGAAGCCAGGCGGCCATGGAGGGCGAACTCCGGCCCCAGGCGTCGGAAGGAAGAGGCGGCTCACGAGGCGGAAGCTGGAAAGCGGCCGCAGGTAGACTCCGGCGGAAGAAGCGGCCGCCCGGAAGGAATATGCAGAGGGGCGGGCTTTCCGGAGAAGGCGGAAGCCGAGCGGCCATGGAAGGCGAGCTTTCGGCGGAAAGCGCCCGCTGGCGGAAGAAGAAAAAACCCGCAGGCGAAGCGAGAAATAGCCCATGGAAGGGCAGGCTTTCCGGCGGAAGGAAACGCCGCCCGGAAGGCAACCCGCAGGCGGTTCGGAAAGCGGCCCGCGGAGGGCGGGCTGCGGAAAGGCGGAAGGAAGGCAACCCGTCAGAGAAGTTCAAAGCGGCAATGGAGGCCCGAAACCGATGACCACGGAGGAAAAGTCCGCTTGACCATGGAGGGGCAGACTCGGGGCCGGGTTAGCCACTGAGGCAGCGGATGTGCAGGAAACGGCAAGGGGGACGAAGCTCCGAAACCACCGAAACTTAACCAAACTTTGACGAAACCTTGGCAGTTGATTTAAACACATCAAACACATCCCAGATACAAAAAAGGGTGACCCCAAAGCCAAAAATGAGGAAACGGGAGCAACGGGGGTCCACGGATGTTTCCAAACAGCCAAGGAGGAAGGGAATTCCGGAGGCAAAGTTCTGAAAGCATCAAAACTTAACGCAACGTTGACGAAACCTTGGCAGTTCATTTACGTACTTCAAACACATCCCCGATACAAAAAAGATTGCTCCCAAAGTCAAAATTGAGGAAACGGGAGCGACGGGGGCCCGCGGATGTTTTCAAAACAGCCAAAGCGGGATGAAGCTCCGAAACCACAAAAACTTAACCGAACATTGACGCAACCTTGGCAGTTCATAGAAACACCCCAAACACACCCCAAATCCACCAAAAAGTTGTCCCCAAAGCCAAAAATGTGGAAACTGGACCGACAGGGGTCCACAGATGTTTCTGAAACAACCAAAACATGACAAAAGGCAGAAAGGGGATGGGGGACTTTATTTCTTCACAAATTTGAATACCCCAAGCAGGTGAATTTGGGTAGGGGATTTGATCATTTGATGGAACATGACCAATTTGGGTTTGGAAATGGGGCACGCAAAACAAGACAGGAGCAAAGCAGCCTATCGGGAGCAAAAAAAAAAAGGGGGTCCCTGCCTACGGCGGGGCGTGTGTGCAGAACATGCACAACAAGAAATAGTATGACTCAGTTGTTCTGACACATTATTCTTAGGTGGGTAGAGGATAAGTTTGGGTTTGTTGTGAGCTTGTTGTTTTTGTGATGGTGTGTAAAGAATTAGAGGATTCTTAGGATGTCCCATAGGATATGTAAGAGGTCCATTAGTTATAGTGGATCTAACAGACACTTGATAATTCATAACCTCAGTGGTCTTCGTTTGATGTATCTCTAATAAAGGGTAGTCGAGAATCACCTTTTTATTGTTATCTAAGGAAGACACATTAGTATTGTTGCCATTTTCTGCCACCATGATATTCTCCCTAGGAGGAGATTTTTTAGGAGATCTATGAATCAGATGTTCTTACATTCATGGATTGGTTCTTCTAAAATGAATTCATTACAAGTAGGGGGATTATCAATGGTTGAAGTGTCTTGATCAATAAGGGTTTCCTTAGGTGAAAGGGGACAACTAAGATTCTCGTGAATCTCATTGGTTGTGTTTTCCAACTTCAAAGAATCTTCCTTTTAACTAGGGGGGATACTAGGAGAAGAACACGTATGATTATCATGATCATTTACGACTTCATTCCTTTGTTCCATAATGTCTTCGTAAATACGAGAGGTAGGGGAAGGATCATAAAGCGGGTTGTTATAGACCAACATATCCTCATCATTGATACACCCATTTTCCTTGAAATCACTCTCACAAGACAAAGGAGAATGTAAATTAGGTAAGGTGATGTTTAGGAATGTGTCCATGATTTCATTCTCTTGTGCTAAAATATCTTCCCAAAGGGGATGAGGAGAACGACAAAAAAGATCCTCATGATTCTCAATGATTGTATCTTCTTTCACCAAGATAGCTTCATCATTAAAAGAAGAGGTATCGTGAGAAGAAAAAATATGATCATCATGGTTATCTATGTTTGTATGATTTTTTGTCACATCATCCACACAAATAGGAGAGATAGGAGGAGGTGTAAGCTTAAGGAAAGTATTATCATTTTCACTCTCTTACACCAAGAGACTCTCATAACTAGGGAGTGCATTGAAAGAATGAATGGGTCAACATGCTTATTGACTAAATTTTTCTTTGTAGATTTGGAGAAGATTGAAACTATCATTTGGAAAAAGTAAACTATGCAAACTTGAAATGCAATGTAAGAATGTAAAATGAAATTCAATTTTCAGTTTTCAAGCAAGATAATTTTTTCTTTACAATGCAATGATCTAAAAATGAAATGTTGTGAATGCAAAATTGAAATTAAGCAATGCATGAAATGAGCCAAATTAAGCTAGATTTAGTGAAATGCATATTATAGAAACTCAACCAACTTATACAAATAGGTAATGGCAGTAAACAAAAGCTTAAAAGTAGGGTTTTCAGTTTTGTAAATGATAGTTTCAGGGGTGAAAAGGGATTAAGTCGCCCAAGGTGTTGAATTAGTCCTAGTAGGGTTTTTTTAATTTTTTTGAGATTTTACAGATTTATTTTGATATTTTTTGTTTTGTATGATGCAGATGTAAAGTGAAAATGCTGAATTTTATTATTTTTTAATAAAATGAAGTGCAATAATGCAAGCTATATGAGCTTTTCACTAATGCAATTTTTAAAACCCTAGGATGCAAATTAAACAATGAAAAACCTAATGAAATGTTGATGCAAGTTATGGATGTAAATGCACTTGAAATCAGAAGTAAAATTTTCTAAGCTTGGGTTCACCAAAATGTGGACAATTATTTTGGTACCCATGGTTCTCTTGCACTTCTAGGGTTTTTCACCTAAAAGTAGGCCAAAATGTGCAATGTCCACATTCAAAATTAGGCAAGTATGGATTAAATATGTCTAAATGAAATGATTTAAATGCATAAAATTGGTAAAATTTATTGATTATTAAATGAAAACTAAAGAAATGCACCTTGTTTGAAAACACAGTGTAGTATGCAAAAAGACCTAGAAATGATCCTGAAATAGAACCAAAAACTGTAAAAATGGAAGTGTTCCCTTGGAAATGTGTTGTAGGATGGAATAAAGACTGGAAATGCTATTGATCCTAAAGTTTTAACCTATTGGGACACTTACACCATTCTGGGTGACTAGGTCCCAGATCTAGAAAACTACACCAGAGCCTGTTTGAGCCAAATGGGTATCCAAATCTATAGAAAACTATGAAAAACATGTGCAATGGGACTAAGTCACCATTGATGGTGACTTAGTCCATTTTGTCTTTTCTAAAAATCTAAAAGTGGAATGAAAGCTCTCGATCTATACTTTTTGCTCCTCTAGGTATCTAGATCTGAAACTATCAAATTCAGGCCTAAAAGTGACATTTTGTGGATATTTTGACCTAGCCAACAAGGAGATGTCTTCAAAAAATTTGCAACCTATTCTTTAATTATTTCGAAGCCTTCAAGATACCTAAATCTACAAACACATAAGGAAAGAAAGATAAATGTTGAATGTTAGGGCATGGGAGTTTTCCTTGGTCAAACCCTTTTTAGGTAATTAAACCAAATGAAGAAATAAGATGAAGCATGAACATGAAATAAAGTAATTAGAAGCTTTCCATAATGTCAGATCTTGAATTTTTGTAGCAATGGATGAAGATTCTACTCTTGAATGCCTTAGAAAGCTATCATCATGATTTAGAATACTAAAACCCTAGGTTGCTTGACTTGAGGAGGAAGATAAATGATGAATGAGTTAAGATGATAATGAATTAGGTTTTAGAGGCTTGTATTTATAGGTAAACCATCTAAAATTCTTGTTATTTTGATCCCCAAGGCTGACATGAAGGAAAAATAAACTTAAAATCCAATTTTTCCTTCTCGAACCTCGAAAATAGCCCAAATGGGACTAAGTCGCTAGGTTGGGCAACATAGTCCCACCTAGATGGGACTAATTTTCCTAGATGGGTGACTTGGTCCCACAAGGGTTCTTTTGCTAGGTAGATTGTCAAGGAGTGAAGAAATCAAGGGTGTGAGCAAGAAGTTGAGTCCACTTTTTGGCCAAAAAGTGGAAGTGTTTTCCCTGATTTTCAGAATTTGACACATTTGACCTTAAAATTTGAAGCACTTAGATATGGAATCTTCGAAAAGGTCACTAACCATAAAATGTAGTACTCAGAGTCTAGTTTCCAAATATGTAATTTATTTCAATACCCAGATTGTAAAAATCGAGTTTCAATAGGCATTTCTAAAAACCACTGTTTAAAAGTCACTTTTTTATACCATACCATGCATGTGTACGACATCCATATTTTGACCTAAATTATCATATTTTTCTAAATCCTTTTGGGAAAAGATTTATGACTCACTAAAGCTTGCTTTTAATATTTTTTTATAATTTTTTATTGAATATATATTTTTTTTATTAAATATTTATTAGGCATATTTGTCATTTTGAAAATTTATCATGTACGACACACATAAGATGACCTAAACTTATCATTTTTTTAATTTTTATTTTAAACTGAAAAGAATTGTCTGAAGTTTGCTCTCATACAATCCGTTCGTCAAAATGTTATGTTGATCAAAAGTTATTAAAATACTAAAAAAACCTGATAATTCAAGTTTATGGACTAGTTTCATTAGAAATTAATTGAAAAATAGAAAAAATAATCATTATTAAAAAAATCACATATTTGGAATCTACACTGTCTCATCTATAATGGGTTTTAATTTCATAAAAAAATTCTACAAAATAGGTCTTCAATCATATGTCCAAAGTCATTATTTTCCTATGACATTAACAGGACCTTCAAGTTGCAGGTCAAACTAGGTCCAAAGCTTAGGTTCGGGTCCCCAAGCCATTTCCCAAACCAAAAAACAAGCCAAGAAACCCGCTCAAAAATTCATAATTTAAAAAACGGGATCTCATTTTAAAACGGGATCTCGTTTCATTAAAAAATGAGATCTCGTTTCAAAACAGGATCCCGTTTCATAAAAAAGCCATTTTTTATGGTTCTATGAAACGGGATCCCGTTTTGTAAAACGAGATCCTGTTTTGAAATTCTTCCAAAAACGAAAACTTTCCGAAAATGGAAAATTTTCAAAATTGGAAGTTTCCATTTTCAAAATTTTTCAAACGGGATCCCATTTTAAAACTTTCCATTTTTGGAAATTTCCGTTTTGGAAAATTTTCAAAACATGATCCCGTTTTGAAAATTTTCCAAAAATGGAAATTTTCGAAAACGGCATCCCGTTCCAAAAACGGGATCCCGTTTTTTAAACTTAAGCTCGGGATCCCGAAGCTAAATGGGATCCCATTTTCTAAAAACGGGATCTCGCTTTTTAAAAATGGGATCCCGTTTATTAAAAAGCGGGATCCCATTTTTTGCAAGCATAATTCATTTTTTTGCCTAAGGCAAAAACTTCCACGTTTCGTGGACTCAACTTTGTGCACTTACCCTCAAGTTTATATGATAATTTTATTAGGTCTTTGATCAAATTAAGCCTTGGGATACACAATATGGGGCCATAGGGGCGTATTAATGATGATGTAAAGGGTAATTAGGGATAGGGACACAAATTTCAATGTGAAAGTGTGATTAAATGCACTCTACATCATTAAAATGAGGTCCACATAGCCTTGAAAGGCAGAACATCCAATGTGAATGTGTAAGACATGTTACAACACTAGATTAGAATTAGGTTTAATTTAAAGGCCTTCTAGATTAATGTGATAATGCAATTAAATACATTTTACATTATTGAATTAGTGGAAAAATAGGTCCATTAAGTCTAGAGAAATGTGAAAGTCTTTTACAACACTTTACAAAACCTTTACAAGACATCGATAAATGCATTTTATTTAGTTTGCAAGGGTCCAAGACCTAATGTGGATATGTAAGAAACCTCACAACACTAAATCAAGGCCTCATTAAGTCCAATTTGTCATTAATTATTCCCAAATCAAGTAGGGAAAAATGGATACTTTTTCCATGTCCACACATATATACATGTATACCAGACCCTATCCTTTTCAATTGATGTCAAAAGGGGAGAGATAGAGGTTAGTAGAGGAAAAACATTTTTATGAAGAATTTTTTTGATAGGGGGAGTATTTAGTTGTCGCATATTGAAAAATATTTTTGACATGCATGTTGCCATCAATGCAAAAGGGGGAGATTATTGGAATTATGGATCCTTACAATATGAGCATGAAGTATGGATGGATTGTGTTGGTTGTTCCTATGTTTTCATTGATGTCAACATGGTGACAACTGTATGAGAATTTTACTTGGTTTTCTGGAAGCTATTCTCTTGTGATGAACCTATGCATTGGTATTTAAGTCCAAAATTCACCACAAGAATATATATGACTCTAATCTCGTAACTATGTTATCATGACTCATTCAGACAGCTATATCCTAGATCTTGAGAAATTTTGGATTGTGAGTAGAAATTTATCTCTAACAAAGTTCAACTCTATATCTTGTTGTTGTTCTTTACATGGCATATCAGTATGGGAGACTCTGCATTTTCTTAAATAGAACATTCTTATGCTACGATTTTAATGGTAGTCTCTATGATGGTAGTATGATGAGAAATTGATGTGTTCTTAGATGCAGAAGGTGTTTGATTTGAGGATTGTTTGTTGGTTTGGAGATTTTTTGAATTATGTTCTAGTCTTGGCCGACTTGGTATAATGCTCTACATGGATAAATTTTCTAAATCATATATGGTGCCAACAAGAGATTTTTGATTTTATTTTTTCATCTAATTAGGTTGACCGAATTGATGAATAAGATGAAATTGTATATATATATATAAGATGTTTTGAAGAGGAGAAGTGTCAGTGAGAAGTGGGTGTGCGAGTGTAAAAGAAAGGTGAAAGAAGATCCGAGCCTAAATTTTTTATAAGTTTGTATCAAAACATATTTGTTGAGTGATTATTGTATGAGGCAGTACTTCATATTCTATGGTTCATTAGAACTGAACCATGCACATTGAAGGTGTATTCTATCAGTTCAATCTTTTCGTAGTGACCCACTATCTTGGTATCTTGGCGGTTAGCCATCTTTTGTATTCAGGTAGCGAGCCTTTTTAAGGATAGTGAATCCTAGCAGTGAGCCTTATAATATCTTGTATCCAAATATAATATATTGTGAGTTAACCCTCACCATGTTTTTTCCCTTTTTGGGTTTTCTATGTAAAAATCCTGGTGTTCATGTGTTTGGTTGCATTGATTTGTTTCTATGTTCTCTCTTGCTAATTCTATCAGAATTGTGATAATGGTTAGATGGATTTTATTATGGTTTTATGGAATACTAATTCACCCCCCCTCTCAGTATTCTAAATGTTCAACAATTGTGCCTGTATTTCACAGAATGGTACCTCTACTTCACAAATTTATTCCTTTGCATCATAAATTTTCACATTTATTGAATAAAGTGTCACCTATATTTGGTAAAGTTGTTCTTTTGTTTCAATTTCATTTTCTTATGTTTTAAGCTTGTTTTCGCTTATGTTGACCAAGGATACTAGTATGGTCCGATCACACTTGATCCATGATGAATCAAAGAGTAACGTAGCCACTAATACTCAATCTTCAAACACAATCATTCAAATTAAAGATAAACTAAACATTTAATGAGATGAAGCATTCTAAATATAAAAAAATTTGAAATGTTTCTTATACCCCATTTGAAACTTATCCTATTTTGGAATTAGTGTTGTGTTGATGTGGAACAACAAGCCTTTCCCAATCTCATGATCAATGAGCTTGTTTCAATCGATTCTATTGAAGAGAATTGATGAAATTGTTGTAACAAATGGATGAAAATGTGATTTATGCTGAATTAAACATGATGCAAGCTAAATTAACATGATTTTATGCAAAAAATGATCTAAATATGCAATTTCTAAACTAATCTAAGCTAATTCTAAGCTAAAACATTCAAAACCTAATTTATAAACAAGCTAAGATGGATGCCTAGAAGCCATTAATTAATGACTCTTACAATCTAAAACTCACAAAAACAACAGATAATGACACAAAAAAATGCAAGAAGGAAAGCAAATATTTTCTATTATCACTGAAATGAAAAGGAAATTGCATCATTATATTTGCCATCACATTGGCTTTCTGATTACATAAATCTGCAAGGATACAAATCAGAGCCACCATCTATGTTGATTTGGCCTCCATTCTGTAGTCCCCCTTTACATCCTTTATTTGGAAGGTGTAACCACCATAGAATCTTCTAGAAAGTGTAACTTCCTCAAGAAGATATTTTGAAATTTTATTATTTTTGGTAGTACAGCTTGGCGGGCTCATAACTTTTGATCCGACTATCGTATTTTCTATTATAATACCTTTTCGAAAAGGTCTCAAGAAATATTCTATTAGAAAGTAGGGCCTAAAGGATAACTACTTCTGCTTTCCTCTAATTTCCAAGCCCATCCGAAGACTCTAAGTGTCTCAAAATTTACTCTGAAGATTTAACTAGGATTTTTGAAACGTAAAATTTTAATCTCTCAAATGACAAATGGTATTGAAATGATTTCTTCACCATTGGTTTCAATTTAGCATTCTGGAGGTCTGTGTAAGATTTCATGTCCAACTGTGCATAAATGCAAACTTACTAAAATAGCAACCCTGCCAAATTTATTCCTTATTGAAAAGAAACATTTTTTTTGGGTGATGCAAGATTGCTTTTACACCTTGGATGCTCCTGCATCATTAATGGAAGCTTAAAGCTAATATGTAACTAAAAATGAACTAAAATATGCTAAATGTGAGAAAAATGTGAGTGTGAGTGTGAGTGTGAGTGAACTCAACAACATAAGTTTGAAATTGAAAGATGGATCCATTTGTCTTCAAATAGTGTTCTATTTATAGGAGAGAAAATGAGAAATGGAGGGTTGAGATCAAAAAGGTTAATCAACAAGACCAAGAATGGAGGAAATAGGAGGCATGGATCATGGATTTTCAGCAATGGGTGAGAATGCAAGATGAGACTTAATCAAGGGTTCTTCCTTCCAAACAAACACACTTTTGACATGTTCACGAGGTCAAAAGTTAAATTTCTCAAGAGGTTTCATGTTTATCTTGCTCAAGAAGCTAAGTGAGAATGTTCCCTTTTTCAATTGATTGGAGGAGAAAGAATATTCTCTTAGAATATTCATATGGGTGTGGAAAAAGATTATTTAGTTAATTAAAACTAAATTAAATTGTACAAAGGGGGAATATTCTTTTGGAATATTCCCTTGCAAGTGGGAGAAATTGGATTAATTAGATAATTGTTAATTAAACAAGGTTTAATCATATAATTAGAAGATTAGAAGAATTAAAGTGATATTCATTAAATTAAAAGGTTTAATGAATGGGGAAAGGTAAAATGATATTTAATTAAATAACTTCGAGTCTCTTAATTAAATGAGAGGAATTATGGAATTAAATTAAGTACTTTGATTTATTTAATTTGATGAGATGAAATGTTAGCATGAAAGGGGGGGATTAACCTAATTGAATGAACTAGGTTAATAGATGAAAATATTGAAATTAATTAAATAGCTAGGCTAATTTAATCAATTAAGTGAAAAAAGGATGGGTTTCAAGACGAAATGATGTTAGTTTACCTAATTCAAGTGTATAATATCATTCAGGACATTTTACAGTTTCTACAGCTTCTAACCTCCATTTTTTAGCAACTAACAAGTGGTGTGGTAGTATATTACATGTCAAAGATCATAATTATTAAGATTAATAATTTTTTTATGTAGGTTATTGCATCATAGAAAATTGGA
Organism: Sequoia sempervirens; assembly: GCA_007258455.2. NCBI lineage: Eukaryota > Viridiplantae > Streptophyta > Pinopsida > Cupressales > Cupressaceae > Sequoia > Sequoia sempervirens. Next base: position 26,604,918 of record VDFB02292527.1, on the reverse strand, counting down.
CCCTCTCGAGAGAAGAGACAATTTCACGTATAATTTGACCCACTTTTGAGTCCCTCTACATCATTTATCCTTTGAAATAGCATTAATAGGCCCCTAAGACCCATTGTTTTTTTATCTAGAGGCTTGTTTTACCTGAGAAATCACCTAAAACCAGACAAATATCACTTAATTCTCTCATATCCCGAAAACCCTCCTTCAAAAATCAGTAGTGGGACCCATTCACCACCTTTGGTGAATGAGTCCCCTCTGCTGGGACCCATTTGCCAAGGGTAGAAAATGAGTCCCCTTTGAGGGAAAATTCAATTTTGAGCGGGAATTTGATTAGTTTAACTTAAATTTCTAGTGAATGTCGGCCTCTTAGGTCTAAATAATGGAAAAATAAGGTGTTTTTGCTTATAAATACTTATTTTAAGTCATTTTACACATCTTTAAGTCATTTTTCAGAAGTAATTTCTAAAGTCAAGTATTCTACAACAAGTCTCATTAGCAAAAGTTGAAGTTTTAGGGTAGCAAACTAGGGTTTTTGCAGGTCTTGAAGCTCACTCTTTTTGTCAAGATCCAACATTGCAAAGGGTTGATGATGGATTTCTATGGTGAATCATGAAGAAATATAGGTGGAGGAGGTGTAACTAGCCACCAAATCACACCTAAGGACTTGGTTTCATATTGATTCCATCTTCCATTTTCACTCTATATTTAGATTAAGGTTTTCATTTTGCTTGTTTGTCATTTGCATTCCATTTCATTTCCATTTTTTATGTGTTGTATGGTTTCTAGGGTTCATATCTTGCATCACAAAAATCATCTTCGCATTTCTTATTCTAGAACAATAGAATAGGGCTTTTGTCATATTTCATACTTTCCTAGTCTTTAACACATCTAAGGCTAGGTTTTTATGCATATTTTTCTCCATTCAAGGTTTAATTACCTAACTAGGGTTTGAACAAGGAAAAAACCCCATTAGAAAAACAATTTTAAGCTATTTTGCAAGAAGTTTTCTAGATTCCGAGTTAGATTTCTATCAAAAAATTATTGTGCAGGTGTCAAGGTGTAGAACAAAAATATGAAGTTGCAAAAATTTGAAAGTGGATAGATTCACCATGCATGGAGAATGAGTCCCTCCTGAGGTGAAGTTTTGAGTCTGATGTAGATCCCGATTCCCAGTTGACAGAAAACAACTTTTGTGCAGAAAAAACCCAGAACTGGGACTGATTCGCCTAGGGTGGTGAATGAGTCCTAGTTAGCTCAAATTCAAACTTCAACAATTTTCTAGATTTTTTTCTAGTCTTCTCTAGTTTCCCAAGTGCACACATTCTGAAAGACAGCCTTCTGTTTGGTTTAGTTTTCATTTTTGTTCATTCTTTGTAGCTTTTCGTAAATAACACTGTGTTTTCAAACATAGCATAAATCCTAGATTTTACATTCATAAATGGTCACATAGATTACTTAAATGCACTTACTTCATTTCATTTAGCCTAAATAACATCATACATATATAATTTTAATGAACCCTTTAGCATTATTGGTCCTAATTTCTCCTTTTAGGTGGAAAACCCTAGAAGAGTTAGGGAGTCTTATTGGTTCCAAAAATCTATGGTTCATTTCGGTGAACTTGCATATTAAACATAATATCATTTTGATTTACATTTCCATTTTCATCTTAGGACTTAATTACTTCATCACTTTGCATTGTCTTGCATCTTAGGACTTCTTAAACATTGCATTAGTGAAAGTATTATTTAGACTTTGTTATTGCATTGCATTTCATTAAATCATTCCAACATTCTACATTTGCATTCTGTCTATGCATTGTACAAATCTGAAAATCTCTAAAAAAGACAAAAAAATCAGAAAAAACTTTAAAAAATTTATCCTCTGGGACTCATTCGCCACCTTGGGCGAATCAGTCCAACTACAGTTTTTGAATTAGCATTTCTAGATTTCAGTTCCTTGCATTGCATCTCTTTATTTTCTATAATTCACTTTCTGTTATATTTTAGTTGTTTATGTTTTCTTAGCATAAATTTTCTTTCTTTTCATGGAATTCATGGAGAGTTTTATATCTTTGAAAATTTCCATTTCTGTATTCGTTCCTAGTTCTTTTAGATCAAATTCATCAACACATAAAGACACAAAAACCGAAACATCAAACCATCCCTTCAAACAAATGATTCAACTTAGAAACAACATCTCATCTAAGCCTCTTAGTAGTGATGATGTTGAAAAGTTAGATGAAGTTCTTTAGGACTTCTTCTGACTCACTTCATCCTCTAATGCTTGCAATAAGAAACCTAAACCCCTTAATGTAAAGTATCCCTCAAACCTTTTGCTTGTGATGACTTTGATTTGTTAGATAAATCCCTCCAAGAATTTATGGTGCATAAGTCATCCACTAAGGTTTGTGTGAAAAACTCATGATACCAAACATTAACACCTCTAATGCTTCTCTTGAACACCTTAAACCATTTGATGATAATTTACCCCTCAAACCTTTTAGTCATGATGATTTTCACTTGATAGATGAGACTCTTCAGGACTTCATCTCACCCAAATCATCCCCTTTGGTTTATTGTGAGAGATCTAAAACCAAGGATGTTAATGTAATTCAACCTCAACTTATTCTTTAGCCACCCTCACATAAAATTCATCCCTCTCACCAACCCTAGTACACTCTTTATCCACCTCAAACAAATGTGTTGTAGCAATCAAGTAATGCTATTGTTCCTCATACATACAACACCTGACACAACCCACAACCGCCACAACCAACCCCACCCTCTTTACCCTTACCTAATCTTCCCAGTGCTCCTCGATATATCCCACACACAAAGGAGTATGATATTTTTGAACAATTAAAGAATACTCATACCAATATTTCCGTTTTGGATTTACTTCAAAAACTCACCAAATTATCACAACATTCTTCAAGCAGCCTTAAAAAGAATCGTAGTTCCTCCTTGTACCACTCTGAATGATGTGGCAGCTCTCATCCAAAAAATGAATCTTGACATTACTTTCCATCAACATGAGCTCCCTCCTTTAGAGTTGCGCAAACTGAATGAAGCCTTTATGGTAATTGCTGAATTCAATCACATGGGTATCAAACAAACTCTCATTGATAATGGTTCTACTCTTAATATGTGTAATGTGAATATCCTTGATCAATTAGATGTTGACAAGTCACAAATAATACTTGATTCCATCTGCATTCAAGGATTTGAAAACACAACAAAGCAACTACATGAGATAATTACTTTTTCTATTACGACTGGGGTCACTACTTTACAAAATCCTATCCATGTCATGCCTTATGATATTTTGTATAATCTTCTTTTAGGCCGACCATGGATTCATGAGATGAATGTAGTTCCTTCAACCCTTCATAGTATCATGAAATACATCCATAACAATCATATATATCAATATGAAATAGACCCCAAGCCTAAAAGTTGTTTTCAGCTTGAAAAAGGAGTTACTAGTCCTCTGAAAACATTAATTCCAACATCTAACATAGATCCTCTTGAAATTGAACAACACAGTGAGGAATCGGTATCTAAATTATTTGGAGATGATTAGGAATCCTTAGAATTCCCACCCTCGTTTATGGGCAAACACATACTCACACAAAAGAAAGATGAGAAACAAGAACATCCAACAATCATGTCCACTCAAAATTATGAAAAATCATTTCAAACATCCATCTATAATTTGGATGACAATGCAACATACACAACAAATTTTGATGAGATATATTATCAATCCCTGCCTAATCTGCATGAAATGGAAAGACTTTATGGAAAAGGCTATGAACTTGTAAAATAGTTAGGCTATTCTAGAAAAGGGTGTGGAAAACATGAGCAAGGTATTCATGTCCCTATTGAACCTAATACACAAGAAAAAAAAACTAGATTGGGATATTCTTTTTCTAAAACAACAAAAGCTACTCAGTGACCATCTTTGAACATTAATGCTATAACATGTCAACCAAAACACAAAATCACAATCAAACACCCAAAATTGATTGATATAAAATGACCACCCTCATGCAAGTATATCGATAGTGATGAAACTTTAATGTGAAACACATCCTAACTTACCTCCATGAAAAATATTCTTGGTGCCATAATTGTTACCAAACAAGAAGCAAGTGATATCACTAAAGAATTCTATGAATCTAAAGGTTCTAAATCCAATGCACTCCCTTTAGGAGATACAATTGATGTGCCAATGGAAATTAATGATAAAGATAAAGTTATTAAGTTTGGAAAGTGCCTTGACTATGAAGAACAAGAAGACACTACTACTTTACTTCATGATTTTCCTAAAACTTTTGCTTCAAAATATTCTGATATGCCAGGAATTGACCAAAAAATTATGACACATAACATTGTCCTTGCTGAAAATGCTAAACCCATTGGTCAAAAGATAAGAAAAATGCACCCTAACATAGCCTTGCATGTTAAAGCAGAGCTTGAAAAACTCCTTGATGCAGGCTTTATTAGACCTATTGATTATTCTCCTTGGATCTCAAATATTGTCATAGTTCCAAAACTTGATAATCGTATTAGGATATGCATGGATTTTTGAGACTTGAATAAAGCTTCTTTAAAAGATGATTTTATGCTTCCTAATATAGACATAATCGTGGATTCAACTATTGGATATGCTTTTCTTTCATTCATGGATGAATTTTCTGGTTATAATCAAATCCTTATTAACCCTCAAGATCAATACAAAACTTCATTTACAACTATTTGTGGAACATTATGTTGGGTTCTGATGCCCTTCGATCTAAAGAGTGTTGGCACCACTTATCAATGTGAAATGACATTAATATTTCATGATTACATTCACAAAATTTTGGAAGATTATGTCAATGATATCCTAGCTAAATTATTAACACGTCAAGACAATGTAAATTTCCTTCAAAAATTCTTTGAACGAATACGTAAATCAATATATGATTGAATCCAAAAAAATTTGTGTTTGGCGTAGATGGTGGAAAACTTTTGGGGTTTATCATATCTCACAGAGGCATTGAGGTAGACAAAACGAAAATTGATGCAATCATTATCATGCCACCTCCTAAGAATATATCTCAATTGTGCACATTACAAGTGTGAATTCAAGATATTCGTCATTTCGTTGCATCTTTAGCCGATCTCACATTTCCCTTTACGCATCTCCTTAAAAAGGGTATACCTTTTGAGTGGGATGAGGATTGTAAACAAGCTTTTGAGAATTTAAAAGACTACCTAGCAACTCCACCTATTTTACAACCCGATGTGCCAAATAGAGCACTTATTTTGTACATCGTTGCCTCTACCCATGCTCTTGCAACATTGTTGGCTCAACAAGATGATAATGGAAAAGAACACCCTTTTTATTACCTTAGTAGAACCTTAATTGATTATGAAACTCGATATTCACTAATTGAAAAACAATGTGTTGCTCTTGCATTCACTACTAGTAAGTTGTGACATTATTTACTAAATATTGAAATACAAGTCATCACAAAATTTGATCCTCTTAAACATCTTTTTCACCAAAACAGATCTTTCAAGATGCTTAGCTAAGTGGGTGATGTTGTTAACTAAGTTTGACCTTAAATTTGTTTCAAAAAAAGAAATCAAAGACCAAGCCTTAATCAATCACTTAGTTGACGCTCCTCATTTTTCTTTACCTACTCATGATTCCTTTCTTGATGATCATGTCTTAACCACAGGCATTAAACCATGTGAATTCTTTTTTGGTAGATCTAAGTGTAGAACATGTTCTGGTGCTGGAGTGGGGTATGTGCAGGATATCCAGGGATAAAACAAGCCCTTAAGGGGCAAAAAATTCAAAAAAATCAGAGTTAGGCAACTTGACGTAAAAATTTGAATAAGTTACCTATATTATTTCAAAAATATGTAAGAATAGAATTTGTAGAAAATTGAATGTAGTTTTGAAACTACTAGGTTTTTTAAATCTATTTGGTGAAAATTTGAAATTTCAATGTAGTAGTACTTAAATTCCGGAAAAATATGAAGTAGGTGTCTGTCTAACCACCTTAACCACAATAAAATGATAACATTTTTTTATAATATTTTATATATAAGTATAGGACTCATGTCCGAATGTGATGCATATTTTTTTGTAATTTTTTTCTAAGTAAATAATTAATTATGTATTTTTTATTACAACTTTTAAGAAATATAAAAACCCGTATGTTCAACCTCCTTAACTTGGTCAATACTTCATGAAATTCATTTTTTTTAATTCTATAGTTTGTGAAGCATAGAATGTGATGCATGATTCAGATTCAAAAAATGAGATACTGTTTGATAGCTATAGATGTTTTTCAATCAGCCTATCAATCAGGACTTTAGTAATAATTCAAATAGAAAATGAATAATAATTATTTATTAAATTCAAAGTAAAAAGTAATTTATATTGGTGGAAAGCTAAGAATCTCCTTTAAAAACCCTTTTCATTTCATCAATTTTGGGTAAAAAATGTTGTCAGCCACATACCCAGGATATCACCACTTTTTGGCTCATCATGATCTTACACATACCCATTTGTACTAATTCCACCCAACGACAAGCCTATTCCCTTATCTTATCTATTAAATTTCATATGCACAAATAATATAGCTAAGTATGAGGCCTTAATCATAGGTTTGCGAGTTGCTTTAACAATGAACCCGAAACATATCAAGATCTTTGGTTATTCACAATTGGTCATCAAACAAATCAATGGTACATATCAAACTAAACATGACAAATTATAAAAATACAAGGATCTTATAATGAAACTATAAGAAAAATTTGACTTGTTCACCATTGATAACATTCCACAAAAATACAATAGACATGGAGATGCAATGATGAGTGCAACTTCTCTTATATCCCCACATGATCCTACCACAAATTTCATTTTTTTTATCCATCTCATCATGAAACCTTCGATTAATACTCCAGTAGAGGACATTTTGGCGATAACTCAAAATGCCTCGTGTGAATGGCATGATACTCTATACAACAATTTAAAAGATGGTACCATTTTGAAGTCTACCACAATGAATACCTGAAAACGTTTATGCAAACCAGTAGCCAAATATGTGATTCTTGCATATGCGTTGTATAGAAGATCTTTCAATGGACTCTTATTATGATGTCTTAAAGATTCTAAAATTCCAATAGCACTTGAAGAAGCCCATGCTTGTGGAGTTCATTTTGGAGGTCGATCATTGGTGCAAAAACTTATTTGTATGGGTTATTATTGGAAACATATGGAGAAAGATTGCTTCACTTACATTAAAAAATGTCAAAAAATGTCAAGAACATAGCCATTTGATCCATGCTCCTACTATTGAATTTTGTGCCCAAGTTCCCATTTGGCCATTTTCAGTCTAGGGATTGGATATTATTGGTAAAATTTCACCTCCCTCTTATGTTGGCCATACATTTATCATAACTACAACAAATTATTTCCCAAAATGTGTGGAAGTTATCCCTCTCTGTTCTACAACTGCTGAAGTAATTTTTCATTTCATATTGGAACACATAATTGCTCACTTTGGGCTTCCTTCCACAATTGTTTCAGATAATGGAACTCCATTTAAGAACAACGAAGTTAAGAAATTTCTTGAAACATTCCATATTCAACATCATTTTTCTACACCATATTATCCACAATCTAATGGACAAGTTGAAAATACTAGTCAGATTCTAGAAAAAATCCTCAAGAAAACCGTCAACACACATCATAAAGATTGGCATACACAATTATACTATGTTCTTTGGGCTTATCAAACAAGCGTTAGATCATCCATGAGAACTATACCTTATAACCTTGTTTATGAAACTGACGCGATCATTCCCTTGGAGTTAGAAATTCCTACATTGTGAGTTGCTCTCCAAGACCTTATTGATGATGACACTTATAAAGATCAATGATTACATCAACTTGAGATGCTCAAAAAATAGTGTTTTAATTCTCTCGAACATCTCCACGCTCACATCAAACAATTACAATGAAGAAACAACACACATGTCATCCCTTGATCATTTTTTAAGGGAGATTTTGTTCTTGTTGAAAATCAACACATTACTAATGCTGACAATGAAGATAAAGATAAATTCAGTCCAAATTGGTTAGTACCTTACAAAGTTGATACCAATTATGGGTCTGGTGCTTATCTCTTAAAACAACTTGACAAAACACCCCTTAAGGAGCCTATTAATGCCATGCATTTTCTTTGATATTATCTCTGACCTCTTTGAATAGTGTGATTGATGAAGCACTGTTGTTTAAAGTTATTTGATGTCATTCTAAATAACTCTCACACTGATTCGTTCTTGAAAACTAATTTTTTGTTTTTCTTGAACACTAAGTTAATTATTTATATTCATTTTATAATTACTTTAGGATTCATACTATTCACCTTTGTGTTTTGTTAAGTTCAATCCTTATATGAGTTATAGGTGTATTTAATTTAACAAATTCTCTTCTAATTAACAATGTTGTATCTACAATAAAACTGAAATATGTTTTAAACTAGATCACATTAATCATGTTAAATTATGTAGACATTAATTAAATACTTTTATCACAAGTCATTTAATTAACCACATTGCACTTAAACATCCACAAAAAGTGACATATCATAATAACATAAAATGTGCATGTATATATATATATATATCAAAGTTTTCTATCCATCTCCATATCATATACAAAGTCATAAAGGTCTGTGAGAGCTAGACCCCTCAGGATCTGGTGCTCATGATCCAATCCCTAGATGTCATGAGACGGTCATGTGTGACCGTGATTGCAAACTACCGAGTCTAAGTGCATACTCCAAACCCTGTACTCGACCAACAACTACAAGTTGCCCCTATGCCATTAAATCCCTCTTTGCTCATGTTTGTGCTAGCTCTGCATGAAGTCTCTCAACCATTGCTAAGGTCTATGATGTCTATACTACATTCTCATCTCAATAGTGTCATCTCCTCACTCTCTCATATGTTGCTCATAACCTCGTGAAAGGTCTGAGCGACTTTGGCTCCTCCTCCATGATCGATGGGGGAACATAGTCAAGATCCATCTCCTCCTCATTGATGGATGCAGGCACCATCTTGGTGGAAACCTAACAATAGAACTCTCACTAATATCTTGTTGCTCCTACAAGATAGACAATGTACACAATCAGGAGCACATTATCATGATATATATATATATATATATATATATATATAAATAAAGCAAATAGTACTAAAAGACGTGTAAAATTAAATTTCATCACCTATGTCTCCAGTCGGATGAGGAATGTCAACCTCCTCCTCTCTAGGAGGCATGGAGGATGTGCTAGCCTCTCTCTGACTTTTGGTGTTGATGTCTTCCATAGCTACTACCTATGATGTGGTATTGTAAGTATGCAAGGACTCTCCATGCTCGTACTAATCCTCAATATCTACCTCATCACCCTCACTCAAGGGTGGCTCCTCCTCGTAATAATCATCCTCCTCATAATCCTCTTGCCCATCCCGATCCTCATAATCATGATCCACATCAGACTTCTACTCCTCATCGATCACATCTATAAAAATATCTGTTGGCCTATACCGTACCTCCTTTTCTCTCTCCTCTGGCTCATCACCCTCATTTGGTGTTGGTCCTACATCACCTATAGGGAAATCCATGGGGAACACAGGAGCTAGTCATGCATATGACCACCACTCCCCATGCTCATCTATGTTTCCCACATCATCAACATCAAATGTTGGTGGTTGGTCATGATTTCAATCATTGGAATCACTCACATGAACATGATCTATAGTCATTCAAATAGTATCACCTAGCCTTTGGGCACTCTGCACTGATCGTCTAATGAAGGGGCATGCCCTCGGTGGTGTTTGCACCTATCCAAACTATTGCATGACTCACCCATAGTAGAAAGTTCATACACCCTCGGTGGTGTTTGCACCTATCCAAACTGTCGCATGACTCACCCATAGTAGAAAGGTCATACAACATAGTCATGCCTCCCAGCTAGATACCTATCCATTTGCATCCTCCGTAGCTGTCGTGTGGGATCTGGCTACTATAGAGTGAGTAGATAAGGTATCCATAGGATCTTTTCCTCCTCCATTCAGTCAAATATCACTCTCCAAAAGTGTAAATCACCATACTACCATAGGCGTCGCAAAGGACAGTCGAATGCTCATGGATATATTGGAGCTATTGCGCAAGGGAATCTGACAAGCCTAGTACATGTGATATGCTTGAGGCACCACACCTGTAGAAGTGTACAATGGACCATACTATTGATCTCTCGAAACATAAACTAACCAAGATCATAATACAAGTGTGCTAAAATGTAGCAGCCCCAAGCATAGACTGTCCTCTACTCATGCATCCCTCGTATCAAGTGTACTAGTCCTCCATCCAAGTGTGTCGCTCGTCCATCTGGATTGAGAACCAGAGCTACTATGTGCATAATAATCCATTTGACTAGATGATCTCGCAAATATAGCAACATGGGAAGCTCAATCCATGCTCTAACTCACTCATCATGTACTGGTCCACCTAGACAATACTGCATGTCCCTCTTCTTCTCCCAGAATGACCGATCCCCCCAGAAATATACCCACTCTCCCCAAATGTAGTGTACATCCTTGAGAGTGATATTCATTTCCTCGGTGGGAAGATGAAAGGTACAAGTATCAGCATCCCAACTCATACATAGCCATAAGCATGACATCATGGTATCTCATAGGTGGCATAAGATATGCCCAATAGATACCCACTAACTGTAAATTATCTATCTCTTTTGTCGATAGTGTTGGCGTGTGATCTCTAAGAAACGTGAGCTTCCTTACCCCCACCCACTGCTGTGACTAGGTAGGGACCTATGAAATTCATCACAAAATGCTCTAAAATCCATCTAATTTCTTCCATTTTCACATATTTCATCAAGCAAGTGTGCTAAAGTAAATCTAGTGTGTTTTTCTAATGGCCCTAGACACTTTTAAACCCTTTTTGGACATTTCACAAAGAAATCAGACACTTCACGAAGAAACTAATACTTTGCGAACAAAAGGGACACTCTACGAACAAAAGGGACACTTTGTGAACAAATGGGACACTTTATGATAAAAGGGGACACTTTGTAAACTTTTTTTCCAAGACCCTAAATTAACCTATCCATGCATTAAAATCATTAAATTATTACAAAAGTCACAAGGAAAAAGTTGTAGAATCCACTCACCTCATAATATAGCTCACCGTGTGCCACCTACTCACAAAGATCATCTAGCCGCGAAGAAGTGTCTTGCCCGCTTGGCATGCTCTTCTCTCACTCGTCACTCTCAAGCTACAAGAAGATAAACTGAATAGTAAATGACAAGTTACTTTCTTCTCCTTCTTTAAATCCATTTTCATCTCTTTTTACTCTTATGATTAACATAGGGATATTATCTTTTAAAGAACAAATAATGTAGATATTTTTCAAATCAGCATAATAGGAGCTATGGAAATCCATTTTTAATGTCATTTGATGTGTTGGAATTGTGATTCTCCACCTAACATCATCATCTTTCTATCATTATGTGGCATGGTACTTGGAAATTCCCTATGATATGATGTTCCTTATTCGACATGGCCAAATTGCTACCTCTATTCCACCTTAGTAAAGAAAGTGGAATCAAGGGGGGGCATACATCTACCCTCGAATTGGATTCCTAAGAGTTAGATAAAAGGAATTTTGGATAATTAACAAATGTGTGCAACTGCAGGATGCGGTTCCTAATGTTGTGGTTTTGCACAAAATTACAGTGGGGGCTTCATTCTTTCACCTTTTGAATAAGTATCCTTTTATGTAATTAATTGCATTGTTTAGAGTCCTTTCACTTGCATATGCACATAGAGTCATACGGGTACTAGAGTGGGGGCTAAATGCACCATAGAAAATTGGACCATCTTGAGAAAAGAGACAATTTTATGTGTAAGTTGACCTACTTTTGACTCCCTTTGCATCATTTATCCTTTAAAATAGCATTTATAGGCCCCTAAGACCCATTATTTTTGAACTAGAGGCTCTTTTTACCTGAGAAATCACCTAAAACCCAACAAATAACACTTAATTCTGTCATATCCTAAAAACCCACCTTCAAAAATCAGTAATGGAACCCATTTGCAACCTTGGGTGAATGAGTCCCCTTTCAGGGAAAATTCAAGTTTGAGTGGGAATTTGATTAATTTAACTTAAATTTCTGGTGAATGTTGACCTCTTAGGTCCAAATAATTGGAAAATAAGCTATTGATGCTTATAAATACTTATTTTAGGTCATTTTACACATCTTTTAGTCATTTTTCAAAAGAAAATTCTAAAGTCAAGTCTTTTATAACAAGTCTCATTAGCAAACGTTGAATTTTTAGGGCAGCAAACTAGGGTTTTTTTAGGTCTTGAAGCTCACCCTTTTTTTCAAGATTCAACATTGCAAAGGGTTGATGATGGATTTCTATGGTGAATCATGAAGAAATATAGGTTGAGGAGTTTCAACTAGCCACCAAATCACACCAAAGGACTTGGTTTCATATTGATTCCATCTTCCATTTTCACTCTATATTCAAATTAAGGTTTGTATTTTTCTTGTTTTTCATTTGCACGTCATTTCATTTCCATTTTTCATGTGTTGTAAGGTTTCTAGGGTTGAGATCTTGCTTCAAAAAAGTCATATTTTCATTTCTTACTCTAGAACAATAGAATAGGGCTTTTGTCATATTTCATACTTTCCTAGTCTTTTACACACCTAAGGCTAGGGTTTTATGCATATTTTTTTCCATTCAAGGTTTAATTACCTAATGAGGGTTTGACCAAGGAAAAAACCCCATTAGAAAAACAATTTTAAGCTATTTTGCAAGAATTTTTTGAGATCCCGAGTCAAATTTCTGTCAAAAAATTATTGTGCATGTGTCAAGTGCAGAACAAAAATTTGAAGTTACAGAAATTTAAAAGTGGACTAATTCGCCATGCATCGCGAATGAGTCCCTCCTGAGGTGAAGTTTTGAGTCAGATGCAGATCCTTGTTCCCAGTTGATAGAAAACAACTTTTGTGCAGAAAAACCCAGAACTAGAACTGATTCGCCTAGCATGGTGAATGAGTCCTAGTAGCTCAAATTCATACTTCAACAATTTTCTACATTGTTTTCCAGTCTTCTCCAGTTTCCCAAGTGCACACATTTTGGAAGACAACCTTTTGTTTGGTTTAGTTTTCATTTTTGTTCATTCTTTTTCACTTTTCGTAAATAACATTGTGTTTTCAAACATAGCATAAATCCTAGATTTTACATTCATAAATGGTCACATAGATTAATTAATTGCACTTAGCTCATTTCATTTAGCCTAAATAACATCATACATCCCATAATTTTAATGAACCCTTTAGCATTTTTGGCCCTAATTTCTCCTTTTAGGTGAAAAACCTTAGAAGAGTTAGGGAGTCTTATTGGTTCCAAAATTCTATGGTTTATTTTGGTGAACCTGCATATTGAACATAAGATCATTTTTATTTACATTTCTATTTTCATCTTAGGACTTAATTACTTCATCATTTTGCATTATCTTGCATCTTAGGACTTCTTAAACATTTCATTAGTGAAAGTATTATTTAGACTTTGTTATTGCATTACATTTCATTAAATCATTCCAACATTCGACATTTGCATTCTATATCTCCATTGTACAGACCTGAAAATCTCTAGATAAGACAAAAAATTCAGAAAAAAACTTTAAAAAATTCATCCCTTGGGACTCATTCGACACCTTGGGTGAATTAGTCCCACTACAGTTTTTGAATTAGCATTTCTAGATTTCAGTTCCTTGCATTGCATCTCTCTATTTTCTATAATTCCCTTTCTATTATAGTTTAGTTTTTTTTGTTTTCTTAGCATAAATTTCATTTCTTTTCATGGCATTCATGGATAGTTTTAGATCTTTCAAAATTTCCTTTTCCATATTTGTTCCTAGTTCTTTTAGATCAGATTCATCGATACATAAAGACACAAAAATTGAAACATGAAACCATCCCTTCAAACAAATGATTCAACTTAGAAGCAACATCTCATCTAAGCCTCTTAGTAGTGATGATGTTGAAAATTGAGATGAAGTTCTTCAAGAATTCCTCTCACTCACTTCATCCTCTATTGCTTTCAATGAGAAAACTAAACCCCTTAATGATAAAGTCTCCCTCAAACCTTTTGCTTGTGATTGTTGATGCGGTGTTTCACACACTTTCTCAACACATGAATGCATAGATGCACTACCTCTCTTGAAAGGAAATATGCAACAACAAGTTGCTAAAAATCACCTGAAGGTGTCTTGGGTGTCCGGTCATAACTTGCATGGAATTCCTCAGTTGATGTTCAATGTGATTTTGTTGGTAATCACAGGGAAGACTTACATTCTTAGATAGATATGAGGTGAATCATGAGGTGGAGTTTCTAAAATGGAAGTTAAAGTGCAGTTTGTTGTAGGTTCGAACAATAGTCATTAACTTCTATTCTATCTTAAGATTTGGCTTTACAATGTGCAATGAACCTTAGCATAGGTCACTTGTTAAAAAAAAGAAAAAGAGAGCAGGGAAGAGAAGAGGTTCCTAGATCTGAAACTAACTATGAACAGTGATCATGGAGGGTTCTACTGTGAACAACTTCCTTCAAACATAATTTCACTTAACCAAAAAGCTCACAGTATCTTGAAATTTGTGCTATCTTCTAAGGACTGCAAACTTTTTACCATTCATTCACCATAAACATGCATCAACAAAGATAAAATTTTGGAGCAGCTTTTAGTTTATGCCTGGACTAACTTTACACAGCTATCTACCAGCAGTAAACAACAAAAGTATGGACAAGAAATGCATCAAAACAACATAAATCTACACAACCATTGAAAAACATAACTGAATCTATCAAAGTGATCTAAAACTAACTGAAATAGCAAAGTAAATCTAACTAAATCAGCTAACTATGGGAGATGAATCATGAAACATGCAAACAAACTCAGAAATCCACAAAATTCAATGTATTTCTATTAAAATTTATGTAGCATGTCTTTACAACAACTCAACTCCCTTTGAAAATGAGAGGAGACCCCCTATTTATAGCATTGAAAAAGTAGAATGAATGGCCAAGATTGATTTGCATTGTATGGCCAAGATTCACTACAAACTAGGGTTCTACCTACCCCCCAAATATATTACATTTTAAAATACACTTCTTGTCTTTTCCCTATTTTTTCTTCTAGTGGCAACACTATAGCATTTTGTCTTTTTGTTGATTGCCTTTGCTACAACTATTTTGTAAGGAGTTTATCATCAATTATAGGGTTTCCCTCTTGTTTCTTCAAAGCAACATACCCCATAAACTTCAAGATCAACGGCTGGAGCTTCTCAACTTCCATAATTTCAGATTGTAGCACTTGGTAACTCCATTGCTTGGACTTGTCAGTGAGCTTTTCCCAATCTTCATCGTACTTGGCAGTATGATCTCTAAATTGTTTGGATTGCATGAGAGCTCGGGAAACAAAACTCAAGAAGTCTATAGTGACCTCACCCGACATTCCATCTTCCATCTTCTTATGGAAATGTAGCTTTACCTTTTCTATATCAATTTGAATGACAAGCATGTCAAACCCTGTCATTAGCTTTAGATATTGAATGCAATATGACCTAACATCCTTTGCCCAATCAATATCTGGATCCACCTTGTAGAGTACCTACTCCAATCTTTCCTTTCAGTTCTCGATGTCCAGCCTCCACATATCCATGAGCCAATGATCGTCTACCTTAAATGTAAGCTCTGTTTCCCATGTTTTCTTCGGTATCTTAAGGATGGCCTCAATTTTTTGGGTAAGTAGACCCATATATCCTCGACAAGTCCGTACAGAATTTCCTTGTGCCCTCAAGAGACTTTTGCACCTCTAAGAACTTGTTTTTTGTCCTAACAGCATGACCAATGCCCATGTTTCCAACATATAGGACTTGTTGGAACCATTCTTTTGTGGTCTTAGCCAAGTTCTTCCTTTTCTCGAGCTTGTTGACCTGCTCCTTGGATAGCAGTTGTGGTGGAGTCGAGGACATAGTAGGTTGTTCTTCTACTGATGACCATTGTTGGATATATGTTGTCAAGTTAGCTAGCTGTGCTTTGAGCTCATACTTGGAGATCTTATCTTATTTTATTAAATGCACCACCATGGCCATAGAATCTTGAAGATGATTCACCTTTTGCTCTCTTGAAGTAGTTCCTAGGCCAATGGTGGAGATGTTGTAGCTTATTCCTTCTCTCACCACTGGCATAGCTACTTGCACTATTCTGGATCCAGAGGCATCTATTGTCACCTTTGATCTAATTTTAGGCTTTTTCTCCTTCTTAGTGCTGATCTGAGCTCAGACCAATATGGCCTCGAATCTTGTTCTTGGATCCTTCAAGGAAGGATATTTCTTCTCCAATTTTCTTTCCAACCAATCGAGCATCGAGAAATTTTCTTTGGATGATTCATGGTCACCTTCCTTTTCATCATTTTTGATTTCAACATCTTTATCACTAGGAGCCTCTTGCTCCATCCTTGTATCTTCCTTTTCCTCATCAGAGTCCTAGATGAACACCATTCATTTGATGGGGGATTTAGTAGGTAGGTGTTCCTTGGGGCTATCTCCCCCTTTAGTATCTCCTTCCTTTTCTTCTTCATGGTCATTCCCCTTGAGCTACTCAGTCTCTAGATCCTTGTAGGTTTCAACCTCTTCTTCATGCTTATCCTCTTCTCTATCTTTCTTTTCCTCATGTGGAGGTGGCACATCTTCATGTTCCTTCTTTTCTTGTTCTTCCTATCGTTCTAGGAGAGGTATCTCTTCATTGTGCTTGGGGCTTTCCTTTTGTTCACCGGCTGGAAGTTCAGTGCTTTCTTCAACTTTTTCATCTTTTTTCCCTTCTTCTTTGGGAGATGGTATTTCCATTTCTTCTCCAACATCCTTCAATTATCGGGCCAGCTCTTCCTCAAAATTGGCATCAAATTTTTGTACAATTAATTTAGTGCTAGCATCCTTTTCTTCATCCCTCTCAAAAGAGTTTGTTTCTTCTCCCTCATGGAATACCTTATCAATTTGTAGATGTTGATGTTTTAGATGCTCATGGTAGTCATCTGCTTCCTCCTCCAATTCCTTTGTGGCTTCCCTCTCCTGTCTCTCCAACTCTTCAGATATTTCCATTGTGGCTCTTATCTTTGGTGGTTCAGTCAGAGGCTTGGAGACAGGGACACTGGCAAGAACCTATGTTAGGGTAGCCTGGATGGTCAGATTAATCAACACTTCAGAAATTTTAGAGGGGACACTCTACATATTCCTTGAGAATGCTTCTAGAAGTGAGAGTGTTGGTATAGGTATTCTTGTTGTCGCTAGTGAAAAAGAAATGGTTAGCGACGTGGAAGCAGAAGAAAGTGGAGAGGTGGTGGTGGAAGAAGAATCAACCACCACAATTCACCCAGTAGGTGAAGAAGAGGCAAGGTGGACTGAGATGTCCACCGCAGGTAGGGAGGTAGCCACCATGGCTTGAGAAGTGGATGGAGCAGTGGCAGTAGTGGAGGAAACGGGTGGGGACTTTGGTGGATTACCCTCCATTTCCTCTCCCTCATGGAGTGGAGCTTCTTGTATAATAGGCATCTCAGCGACACTACCTGATTTCTTATGTTTCTTGGAAGGCTCACCCTCTGAGGCCTTTCTAGCATACACTTTTGGATTGGGTTGTTGCTCGTCCAACTCCTTTCGTTTCCTTGAGCGAGTGAGTGGAGGAGACTTCAAAGTCTCTCCTGTCAAGGTAGTAGCAGTTGTCCCACCATTTGTTCCACTTGGCTCATTTTTCATCCTAAGTTAGGACGACCCCTTGTTGCTTCAATTGGGAAACTTTCCCATCAATCCATTCTTTTGTACGAGCTTCAACAGGCTTGGTCAAAATTTTGAGGTCATCGACCTCTTTCTCATCCCAATCAATTAGCGGTAGTGGCAGACTGGCAACTATGTCATACCAGAGGTCTATCATTGTGCTCTCATCTTCTTCTACCTAATCAAGCACTAGGAATAGGTTCACCCTTTTCACAAAGTATGCAGTCATCTGCATGTAGTGCCTCATTCGCACCTCATAGTCATCCTTACAATTGGCCCCAAAAATCTTCAATGCTATGAAGATTGGCGTATTTGTGTCCAAGTTCCTTCCTAATGTGGCCATAGGGATCCATCCATGGTCAGGCCATGTGGATTTTAAAATCATACTAAGCCAATTCCTTTTCTGAGTTTTGGGCACATTGGGAGGTATGAAGCTTGTACATCTCTTGGCCGAAAGATAGGGGATAAGAAATCCCTGCTAGATGTTTGCTACTCAAGAGGGTGTGCACATGTCACAACTTTTGAGAGATCTCCAACAATATTATTTGGTCATTGGGATACTAGGGCAACTTGCTTGGTCTTTCTGAGAAGCCTTGAGCACGGATGTATGTAAAGTTTGGGTCCTGAATGAACAAGAAAACATATTGTTTGAGGAAAGCTCGAGCACTATGGGAGACTCACCTCTCAAAGTCACCCCCAAGCAATCTGATGATATGACCTATAAAAGTATCATTTACTCTACAGTAGTCCTTGTAGTTCTTGTATTGCAACTGAGGGTACCTATCATAGACTTTAAAATCCCTACCTTGTTCTTCATTCAGAGCTTTAAATAAGCCACTATATTGCCTCTGTTCGACCAAGGAATAGACCAAGTAGGATGTCATGTAGAATTTGGAGGTCTTTTTTACTACCATGAGTTACTCATGAAAGCAATCCCTAATTATTCCACACTAGTAAAATGAAGTGTCCTTTTTTTCGTGGAGAATCTATTCAACAAAGTAGACCATCCATTCTTGAAAGTAGGTCGCAGTAGGAAGGCCCATTACTCTACTTAGAAAGGTTACCAGATCATGGCAGTCTTCATAAAAGTCACTAAAAAAGAGATCTTGGGGAACCTTTGCAGCTCTACCCCTCTTCTCCTTAAGCCAATGTTGATTTATAAGCTTCTTACATTTAATTGGGTCTTCGTTCCACATCGCCTTGCATTCCTCTATGGTTGGAAATTCCATCTCCCCAAAGGTAGGGATGTGAAAGGTCTTAGTTATTGCTTTGGCTAACATGTCAGCTAGCACGTTTCCATCCTTGTCCACTATTGTTCTGGTTTTTGGTTGCTATGCCTCCCTACAAGCCATTACTAGTTCGGGGGTGACAAGAGCAGGAGTAAAAATGGCAGCTTTGGCTATTCTGTTGTTTCTGATCAATCTTGTGTTCTTTGTCTTAGGGATGATCTTGACCCTTTGTGTGAATTCATCGATGTCCACATGTCAGATACTTCCTTCCAATCTATGGTGACTTTAGATTGCAATGGTTCCCCTTGGAACTAAAATTTCATTTGGTCTTTATCTTCTTTTCCATAAGGAGTTTTGCCTATTTTCTTCCCTTTGTCTTTCTCTATGATGGCCCCCGAGGGTCCTACACCCGATTCCATATATTCTACAAACAAAGGCAAGGTGAACATAATCAAGCATGAAAACACAAAAGGTTAGCCAAATCCTTGCAAAACATTGCTAGATTGGATAATTGTCATTCAAGAAATCTAACATATAATCCAAGTTGTCGTTCAATAGTTCTCAGGAGAGAGTTTGGATGGTTCGGACCCTAGGGGTCAGACTTACCTAGCTAGAATGTCATTTTGAAGGGAGAATAGGGTAGGGAAGTCTACAAGGTTCCACCTACCCTAGAACTTGGCCAAATTGGAAGGTCCACTACGGAGCATGCCCTATTTTGGAATGTGGGTCAAGATTAGTTTGTTGACTAGAGAATATTGGGACCATCCTTGAGGAATTAAGAATCAAGAGGGGGGATGGCCATCTAGAGTTTTCCATTTGGACAACTCTAACAGGGTGGCATTCCAAGGATGATGTCCCACTGACGTGGGTCCGGCGAGCCTGGAGGATGGTCAACACAACGGTTTGTTCATTTAAGTATTTCAGGTTGGAGAAGGTAGGAAGTTGTTATAGGATCACCGTTGGAAATGACAGATAGTGAGCAGAGGTCTGTTGGAGGAAGTCTGAGGGCATGGGTCTGGCACAAGGCCTGGCTTGTATGTTTCTTTTTTTTCATTGAATGAAGTTCATCAGCCGAGAGAGGACTGAGTCCCAGATGTTGAGAAGTCGAAGTTAGTTCTCCCTTTTGCAACAGCTAGGATGGGACGGAGTCTCGACAGTGTAAGTATAGTGGAGGGGACTCAATAAAGGTTGGCACACTTAAGTTCTATCATTTTATTCAAGAAGTCAAAGGATAATTAGGGCCCGAAGGCCAGAAAGTAGCCTCTTAAAATTTGTTCAAAATGGTGGTGTCACTACGTCAGTCCGTGAACAGAAGTCTGCGGACCAGGACCTAGAGTGTGCTTAGGACATGGAAATTTGAACTTCCAAATCAAACAGTGGATGGAGGAACGTAGTCTAAAGGACAAACAGATGGAGAAAGCATGTCGTCTAGGAAGGCGAAAGATGGATGACATGCCAGGTATAGAATTCCACTGGAGTGAGCCCAGAGAGCATGGGAGGAGTTAGTGAGTTCAAGCTTTATAAAGTTCAAATAGCAGAAAGGCAAGGGCGATCCGAGATGGCGGACCCATGAGGGTACTTTGCCGTTTGAAGTTGTCTCCATTTTTCATGTTTTTATGGCGGCAAAGGGGAGTCCCAGGCCCAGAGAGCACTGGCACTCTACCTAAAGAACGCCATCAGGGATGTGAAGTTTCATGCTCAACGTATGGGTGTTTATGAGGGTTTTCTAAAGATTTGATCTTATGGGTTTTAAATGCCTCCTTTTTCTTAACCTAGCACATACATTTTCATTCATTTTAACCATTATTTCTCCTCAATATTCAAGGAAACATAATATGAGGTGCAAACAACAAACCTACCATTAGAACCTAGTGAATGAGGAGGTTGAAACCACCGATAGATGCAAAGGACTTCTGAAGGGAGGCAACGGGATTGAGGGTGGTGCATGAAAAATGTTCTCTAATTTATTTGATCACTTTGGTTAACCTAACATGTGAAAATGACAGGTCAAACTAGCCTATTTATATAATTTAAAGGCATTAAATTCCCTCAATAAATGAGTGTATGATGGCTAGTGGTCACGCCCACAAAAGGATATGAAAATCATAGTAAAACCTTTCCTGGGAATTGGACATTCCAACAGGTGACTAATATCTCTCTATGGACGTTCATTTACTTGTCAAACCAGGGGACGTATACTTTAAATGGCACAACACAATATATGCACTAAGAACTGGTTTTGGTCAAAGCTTAGCAGAAATAAATACTTGGAAGGAATTCTATCTACGCTACAGGAAGGTAATGCAAAGTTCTTAAACTCAACTATGATTTGATTAAAACAGAAACCGTAACAGCTACGACTGAAACACAAACTATGAACTGGCCTTATGTTGCAGGAACAGGCACAGGGATGGATTCCCTATGCTGCAGGAGCAATACAAGACTGAGTTTGTATGAAAACTTCAAAGATGAAAGCTAACTGAAGATCAACAGAAAAGAACAGCTAACTAACTAGCTACAGATACTTACTAAGTGGGCCCCCTTAGCAAGCATCTACTGATTACATAGGTGTTGAACTCGGAACTTCATCAAACTTTATTCATGAAAACAGAATGGTATACATTATTTTGTTGATATAAACTAACAACAAACTCTGTCTCTTGTCAAACAGATTTTGCTTTTCATTATCATACTGACTCTTACATGATATCTGCTATCTTTCTATCACTATGCTTCTATCTTACTTTAACTATCATCTCTCTTCTCACTCGCGTAGGAGGAGTACTTTATTTAAAATCAGGAGAGCAACTAACTAACTAACCCTATCAAAGAAAGACGTGGAAGTAAAGTGTATCCCATAATCAAGGAAAAAACTTCATAAATGAATTTATGCATTCAACCCGATCCGGAGAGAATCTAGCACTCCACTCTTTCCAGATTGACTGTCATTAAAAATCTTTCCCAACGGTTTTGGTCAAAGAGTCTTCGCCGGAGCTTCCTTGAAGTCATGCAGGAAATGAAATTTACTACAAGGCCAAGATCGGCTACGCTTGACTCGATCATTCTTCAACAACCTGTGAAACAAAAGGTAACAAATGCGAAAGAAAAGGTGTATGGCACATACACAATATCCGTTCATTAATCACACATTTAAATCTATTTCATCATTCAAAAACTCTATGCGATATACCAGTGATTTAGGGAGTCAACGGGGTAATAAATGTAGTCAAGTCAACACAATAAGCTATAGGAATATGCAAATATTTTGCTACAGGATATCCCCATAAAAGGTTTCAAAAGAGTTTTAAACAACCACGAATAACAAAAGTAAAGGCATTAAAAGTTCATCATAATATCCAAACTATGAGCATATTTTGGGCTCGTCACTACCCCCTACTTAGCCTAATGCTGGTCCTCCAGCATTAACTTTCCTGGTGGTTTCTCTAAAGTCAGTGGTTGCTGCATGACTCTGAAATGGAGTTCCAAACCTATAATAAAATCCTCTGAAAGGCTAGCACCTTTCATACCTACGGTCTTCTAAATCATCATTAAGATTGGTAGCTTGATAAGGATAAAGGGGCCACATTAGCACAGGAGGTCTGAATGTCAATGGCAACCACAGTTCAAATCTCTTTTAAAGTCCCAACTGTATATATCTGCTTGATCGTTTAAGAGCTGCTGTGAAATTCAGGGGACTATGAGGTTCGGATCTTCTTAGTCCAACAGTTAATCTTTCCCACCTTTTCTCACTTCTGGTGTATGCCAGTCTCCAAAATGAATATGACTATTCTTGAAATTCATCATATACCTATTCCCTGATATCAAATATCTTCTCTCTGGCTATAATATTATTAATGCCATATGTCAGAGCAAACCAATTTTTCAACATTGCATGGGGGTTTGAACTTTGAGAGCGTAATGGAACAGGCTCATTTCTCTCAGCTTCCTCATATATTTCCCATTGCCTGCCATAATTCACTTCATTTGCTGCCCATGACATAAATGATCTCAAATGGATATCACCAATATACAGAAGAGGGTTCCATTCAGTTTCAGATGGAATTAAGAAGCCATGTAAATAAAATTCACACAGAGAATTTCTTAACCAATTAGGGGCTGCCTGGTATGCCTCATAAAATTCTTTAGTAGTGTGAAGTATAGGATCTTGATTTCTGGAAATTCTCATTAGTTGGAACCATAAGAACTATTCCTTAAGGCATAGAGCATAAACTCTGGGTGGTGGTCTGTATTCCATAATCTAACCAGTTACTTTTAACATTTCATCCATTTTTTCTTTCAACTCAACAATTTTCTGCTTCTGACTTTCAATTTCCTTTTTCAGTTTCTTCCTTTCTACCTCCCATAGACTTTGTTGCATGTCAGTCTGGGCTATGTGCCGGAAAGTCAAGGTTTGCAATGTAACTGTTTCCCAGTTAGCTTTGACATATTCTAGAAACTCAATCAAAAACATCTTCTTATAAACAACAATGGCTTTACAAGTTGTAGGGTGAAATGTAGCTTCACTAGGCACATTCAATTGTTCAGTCAGTTCCTGCTCTTGCTGCAAGATGAATTCTTGTTGCTGTAGTGGAGAAGACTGTGCTTCCTCTGAAAACTGCATAGTAGCGGTAGCCAAGTCATCGAGATTTGGTAACCCTTGCTCATTATGCTCCATTTTTTTTGTCTCAACTTGTTCCTCTTCAGGAACAAATGAACTCTGTGCAACATTTTTGGACACATTCTGAGAAACATCAAATTCAGACCCTATAGACCCTTCTGAAATTACAATAACCTCTAGTTGAGGTGAAGCAGGGGAGGTCTTATATTGTTTCCTTGTGGAAACTTTTCTTGGCACTGGTGTGGCTACAGGAGATTTTCTGGTAGACTTCCTATTTCTGGTCTACTTAGAGGGCTCTGCCCTGCTAGAGGATGATGGTGAATTGGTGTTAGCAACAAGTCTTGTTGTAGGAGAGATGGCTGCAGGGGAAGGTGCTGCAGAAGAAGAGCATTGCGTTTTTCGAGAACGAGGGTCAGACTCTGGGGTTTGTTCTGCCCCAGATGACTCACCTGCCTTTTTTTTCCCTTCTCTCTCCTAGTGGCAGACCTAGTTTGTACCTGAGCAGAGGATTTCGTTGGGGGAGCTACAGGACCAGGTGCTATAGGAGTAGATGACCCTTGCCCTATTCTACTGGTAGATGCAATTTCTTTCTTCTTTTTCTGAGGCCATGGGGTAAGTACCCTAGGGGGTTGTGGAATTTGCAAGCTCTTTTGGGCAAAAAATTGTTGCTAGGAAAGAGGTGAGACATCTCTCAAAGAGTGTTCAATTAGTAATTTGATAAGGCCATGGTGAGCAACAGAATTATCTTTCCCTCGTTGGGTTCCGTGGGCACTTTTTTCTAGAAATTTTAACAGGAAATTCAGAACATTTACAACTAACCCATGCCTCATATGACTTAATAATTTGAAATGATACGAATGCAGGTAGGAGAAACAACCTTCACAAGTTAAATACCTGATTATGTAAGCGGCGTATTCTGAATAAGGAGGAGGCAACGATACCCACTTGCATCCCTGCTTGGAGACTTCCAAAGGTCCATCAGTGGGCATTGAAAACTCAGCCCTTGCAGTGGCAGCCTCTGAAAAAAAAATTTCTCCAATGGCTGGAAGCCCGGTTACTTCAGCAATTATGTCTTCAATTGCAACAACCATTAGACCCCATACAGTGGCTTCCCCTTCAGAAAGGGTTCTCAAAAATTCTCTAGCAGCTTCCTCATCAAAAGCATTTAAACTCAAGAAATAGTTTAACCATCCACAGATGCTGAATGCGTGGACTGTTTGAGGATTTTGCAATAATAATTCATGAGCAACAGGCTCGTGTCGCACCAGCTGACCACCCATGTTCACAGTTTTTCCCTAGCTAGACTCAATTCCTTGCTGAAAATTCAAATTCTCTGTTTCCCTTTTTGCTTTGGTTTTTCTTCTGTCGTGCCGTCGCATTTCTTTCTTTTCCAAAAATGAACTTTTTGAACAAGCAGTTTTAATCATAATTTACAAGAAAAACATGCAATAAAGAAGGACATGCAATCATATTTGGAAAGTACCAGAAAAATAATAAAGAAAGGTTATTTGAGCAGTTATGGCATCGGCGAAAAGACAGGTTTTAAAAGGTGGATTACCCTGCCCCCTACTTAGAGTATGGCATTTGTCCTCACATGTACTAAAGAATAGGCGGAGATCGGGTAATAATGATTGGTACTGTCATAGCAGTAAATGAATAAAATAAAATAAATCAAATATGCGATAACAAAAGATATGGCGTACCTTTGATATTTGCATGTACGTGTGAAGAAAGATGACGGCGTCTGCATGAGTTGACAGTTGGGAATGATATCTTAATTAAGGGTGATGCGGATAGATGAAGTGGATGGGTGACGTGGGCGGATGAGATGAATGGATGGAATGGATGGATGGGATGGATGGATGGAAGATAAAGAAGTGAGATGGGGCGATAAATGAGAATGGGAAAAAGGGGTTTCCTTTTAAAAAGAAAACCTTTATTATCAGCATGTTTTTTTCAAAATTATGGTGAAGCTGGAGAAAGGCTAAAGCCTTCAGCTGTAGGAAGAGTAGCGGGAGGAACCTGAATGAACTGCTGCATGAATTCTTCTTTTGAAACTCGTTTATGGTACAACCGGAGTCGGTGGCCATTAACTAGCAATTTGAAACGGACTAGATCAATTGTCACCAGCTGTACAGCTCCATTGTCAAACACATTCTCAACTTCATAGGGGCCAAGCCAGCATGTTGTGAGCTTACCTTGGTTCTCTTGATATCTGGAATCATATAACAGAGCCCAATCACCACCAGAAAATTTCTTGGTTTTGATGTGTTGATCATGCCATTTCTTCCTTTGCCATTGGATTGCTTCTGTGTGCTACAGGGCTGCTTTTCTTATTTCATCCAAAGCATTTAGCTATAGGAGATGGGCCTTTTTTGCTTCAAATATTTCCATATTGAGTTCAAGAGTTGTCCTCAAAATTTTGTGCTCAAATTCTATGGGCAACATTGTTGTTTTCCCATAAAGCAGCTCAAAAGGTGTAAACCCAGTTATTGTCTTCCATGTAGTTCTGTAGGCCTAAAGTGCTTCAGGAAGCCAATTGCTCCAATCTTTTCTATGGAGCTACAATGTCTTTGTTAGGATCGCCTCAATTTCCCTGTTTGTTACCTCTGCCAAACCATTGGCTTGAGGGTGATAGGGGTTGGACTTCCTATGTTTGATCTTATAGTCATTCATTAGTGCAGTGATCAGATTCAATGTGAATTGAGCTCCCTGATCAGTTACAAGCTCTCTGGGAACTCCAAATCTAGTGAAAATTTGTTCATACAGAAATTCAGCAACCTTGTTATCTTGAGCATGAGTCATAGCTTTTACCTCAACCCACTTTGTTACGTAGTCCGTGCAAACTAGAATGTATGACTTGCCATTTGATGGCGGATCAATTGGTCCCACAAAATCCATTCCCCATTTATCAAAAGGGGTGACTATTACCTATGGATATAGTGGCATTTCATCTGACTTGGTTGGTCTTCCCATACGTTGGCATCTGTCACATTTCCTTGTATAAGCCACAACATCCTTGTGTAATGTTGGCCAGTAGTACCCTGTTGTAAGAATCTTCATTGATGTTCTTTTTGCTGCAAAATGTCCCCCACATGGTTCATCATGGCAAGCATGCAAGATATCATAAGTCTCATCTTCTCTTACACATCTTCGCATCACTTGATCAGGTCCAGTATAAAACAAACAATTTGCAATCCACGAAAAGTTAAAACTTTTCTCTATTAATTTTTTTTTTCTTTTGGGGAAAAGTGGGCTGGTATTCTGCTTGCTGCTAGATAATTGGCAATGTTTGCATACCATGGTGTATGTGCAGCAATGGAAAATGAGTGTTCATCTGGGAACCTATCATCAATGACCTTGTGTTCAACAGGTGCAGCTGATTGAAGTCTTGATAAAAAGTCAGCTACAACATTAGCTCTTCCTGGTTTGTCAATTATTGTAATGTCAAATTCTTGTAACAACAGGAGCCATCTTGCCAATCTACCAGAAATGGCAGGTTTGTTCATCAGATACTTGATTGCTGCATGGTTAGTATGGATGAATATTTGATAACCTGTGACATAATGCCTAAATTTATTCAAAGCATACACTACTGCGAGCAATTCCTTTTCTGTAACAGTTTAGTTGAGCTCAGGACCTTGAAGGTTCTTGCTGATAAAGTAGATAGCATGCTCAATTGAATTTTCTTTTTGACTTAAAATTGCTCCTATACCAAAATCAGAGGCATCAACATGTATGTGAAAAGGAAAATTCCATTTTGGACCTTGAAGAACAGGGGCTTGAGTAAGCAAGTCCTTTAGTTGCAAGAAAGATTTTTCACAAGCCTTTGTCCACTCGAATTGAGAATCCTTAGTGAACAAGGCATAAAGTGGACTGGAAATTTTACTGAAATATTTTATAAACCTTCTATAATACCCTGCATAGCCAAGGAAACTTCTGACATCTTTTTGTTTTGCAGGAGTCTGTAAATTCAGAATAACTTCAATTTTAGCAAGGTCGACTTGAATTCCATTCTTTGAAATATGATGACCTAGAACAATACCTTCTTCCATCATTAGAAAACACTTTTCACTATTTAGAGGCAAATTTTTCTCTCTGCACCTTTTCCATACCTTTTCTAAATTCACTCGTACTTCTTCAAATGTGACTCCATAGATAGTGAAATCATCCATATAAATCTCCATACAGTCATGAGATATATCAGCAAAGATACTAATTACTGCTCTCTAAAATGTTGCGGGTGCATTGCATAGACCAAAAGGCAAGACCAAATAAGCAAATGTTCCCCATGGATAGGTAAAAGTGGTCTTATCTTGATCTTCAGGGGTAATTTTTATCTAATTGTACCCACTGTAACCATCCAAAAAGGAAAAATATCTTTTGCCAGACAGTGAGTCCAGTACTTGGTCTACAAATGGTAGTGGAAAGTGATATTTTTTAGTGGCAGTGTTCAACTCTCTGTAATCTACACACACTCTCCATTTTCCACCTTTCTTGGGAACAATAACTAATGGAGAAACCCATTGACTGTCAGAGATTGGATAAATAAAACTAGCATCAAGCAATTTTTGAAGCTCACTTTTAACTATTTCTCTAAGTGTTGGATTTACTCTTCTTTGAGGTTGTCTAACTGGTAAACAATCTTCTTTGATATATATCCTGTTAGTACAAACTCGATGATCTATTCCTTGCATGTCCCCATATTCCCATGCAAAAGCTTTATGCTGATCTTGTAGTATTTTTAATAAGATAGCCTGTTGAGATTGTGACAACTTGATATTGATATTCAAACAGTGACCTGGAGACAATTCTATCTACTTAGTGAGATTACTCATAGAATCTACAGGTGATGTTTGTACCTCTTGTGGAAGCAAGTTATTAAAAATTGCTAGAAGTTTAGGCACTAAACTCTCAAAATTTGGTTGCTGCAGGAAACATTGTAGATGGTTGCCACTTGGATCAGATGAACTACAGGTATCAGAGTTATACTGTAGAATTTGAAAAAGCAAAGCATCCTCACTCTGAAGTTGTGATAATGGATCATTTTGAAGCATCATTAATTGAGTCAAAGAATTGGCTTCTTCAGTTTCTTCCCCCACATATGGCCAAACAGGTTGGGACAAATCTGATTGAGGTCTAGCAGGCGGATACAGAGCCAATTTTTTTGTGGGCTGTCCATCAGAAATGGTCATATCTCCAGAACGACATCCTATAAAAGCATCAACAGTTGCTAACCATGGTCTACCAAGGATAACTGGATACCCTCCTAAAGTTGCCTTAACTGATAATATTGTGAAATCAGCTGGATACTCCCCAGATTCAAGAGTGACAATTACATCTTCCACCATCCCATCAGGTTTAACTGTGGAGCTATCTGCAAGCTGCAGAACTGTGGGTGTAGACCTAATGTTTGAAATGTTTAAGAAGTCCATAGTATGCTTTTTCATGACATTAATGGCAGCACCTAAGTCAATCAAAATATTTTTTACAATTTGGCCATTTATATGTATTTGCACTACAGGACTTCCAGGGTCAATATACTTTGGGATGACTACATTTCCCAACATTATATCAACCAATTTCCCTAAGACATGAATTGTTTGGGGATCCTTTTTCTTTTGTCCAGGCTTCTTCAAAGATGCCTCTTTAATAGCTTTTCCAAAAATGGGAACATCTTTAATAGCCTGAAATAAGGGGATTTGAATTTGTGCATTTTTGAGCTGATCCAAAATGTCAAAAGTGGGTTCTTCCATGGATTTAAATGCAGTACTTTGCAACCTCTGAGGAAAAGGTGGTTTGTCTTGACTTTCCTTAGAAACCGTATCAGGTGTAGGCATATGCTCAGTAGGATCAGCAAGTGTAGTAGATTCTTCAAGGGGAGAATCTGGTATTTCAGTACTTAGAGGTAGTTTTGGAGCAGGTAAAGTGGTTCCAGACCTCAAATGGATGTCATTAATGTTTAAGGCATAAGCTTGATATTGGTTGGCTTCGGCAAGATACGTAGGTTGTTGTGGCTGCTACTGTTGCCTATTATTGGGATTTGGCAATGGCTGGGAAGGCATAGGCATTTGTTTTGAAGGTCCAGTATTTGTGGCAGTTACTATAGGAGGTGGCATAAGGGCCTGTGGTTGCGGTTGTGGAAGCTACAGGAATCTAGGGGACTGGTTTTGCCATTGCTGAGGACCTCTCCATTGAGGATTTTGCTGCTAATTACCTGAAGGTGGCATCCATTGTCCTTGTGGCTGCTGCCAACCTCCTTGAGGAGATTGCCATTGCGGGGTCTGATAATTAGGCCAACTTGGTTGAGGTGGATTCCAGGGTGGTGGTGGTCCATATGCATGTTATCATTGGTTATTATAGCCATAATAAGGATTACAAAAAGTTAAAGGATCTTGAGGCATACCTTGTCTTTGGGCCCATGGTCTCCTTTGTGCAACAAAGAACACTTGATCATCATCACCTTCTACTAGTTTGAAGTCAGTAGGTAGTTGCTTAGCTTCCAAATTAGCCACCATCTTGCATTTGCAGTCACACTTCTTCTGTCTGCAATATAGATAGAACTCGGCCAAAACTGCCTTAGCTTCCTCATGTTTCTTCTGACCTTGCATAGTGTCCAGTTGTGTAGCCATATTATTAATGATGTCCTGCTTGAAGTCAGACAGCAAATTTGTTATCTCCATCCGAGAAACTCCACCAGAAGAAGACTTCCCCACTGTAGCATGATGACCTTGACCTTTCTTAACTATTGCTCGGGAGTAGTTAAGACATATTTTCTTTATATCATCCCAAGGAAGTTGGGTTATATCACCTCCTCCCATCAGGTCCAGGGCGTCTATACAGGCATCACTGATTCCCCTTAGAAAGAGTAGTTTCTGAGAGTCCTCGTTTAAAGTATGCTTTGAGTTCCTCTTTAGTGAAAACAAAAATCCGAAAATATAATCTTCCAGACTTTCATCCTCCTTCTGTTGAATTCGGAATATGTCATCACCTTTGCTGACACTCTTACAATATTCCTTATACTTCTCAAGGAATTTCGTTTGCATGGCTGCCCAACTATCAACAATGCCTCTTCCCAGACTCATGAACCATCTGAGAGCTCCCTCCTTCAAGGTGGAAGGAAATAACTTTAGTTTATGAGCATCTGAGTTGTAGTCATAACTGCGAGAGAGGACATCAAACTCAAACAAAAAAGTTTCAGGGTCCTCTGTGACTAGGCCATAGAATTTTGGAAGTAGTGAAGAAGGTATATTCTTAAGATTATCAGTATCTTGTTGGGGAACAATGGGAAACTCAAAAGCAGGAGGTGGATTATTAGGTGGATTATTTGCCATGTTTGCTTGCTGGAATAACAGAGCAAATGGATTTTCCTCAGGTTCATTGTCAGCTGGGTCAAATGGTAGTTCAACAAATAGGTTTTCAGGGAGGAACCTTCCCAGTGTGTCTCTTCTTCTTCTATGCATGCAATACGATGAATGGTGGTTTGAAAGATTTTGAAAAAATTTCACTAACAAGCTAAACTAATACTAAAAATGACTTCTGACAAATCCTTAGCTTAACGCCATCCCCGGCAACAGCGCCAAAAATGGTTGCGCCCACAAAAGGATATGAAAATCACAGTAAAACCTTTCCTAGGAATTGGACATTCCAACAGGTGACTAATATCTCTCTATGGAAGTTCATTTACTTGTCAAACCAGGGGACGTATACTTTAAATGGCGCAGCACAATATATGCACTACGAACTGGTTTTGGTCAAAGCTTAGCAAAAATAAATACTTGAAAGGAATTCTATCCATGCTATAGGAAGGTAATGCAAAGTTCTTTAACTCAACTATGATTTGATTAAAATAGAAACCATAACAGCTACGATTGAAACACAAACTATGAACTGGCCTTATGCTGTAGGAACAGGCACAGGGATGGATTCCCTATGCTGCAGGAGCAATACAAGACTGAGTTTGTATGAAAACTTCAAAGATGAAAGCTAACTGAAGATCAACAAAAAAGAACAGCTAACTAACTAGGTATAGATACTTACTAAGTGGGCCCCCTTAGTAAGCATCTACTGATTACGCAGGTGCTGAACTCAGAAATTCATTAAACTTTATTCATGAAAATAGAGGTATACATTGTTTTGTTGATATAAACTAACAACAAACTCTGTCTCTTGTCAAACAGATTCTGCTTTTCATTATCATACTGACTCTTACATGATATCTGCTATCTTTCTATCACTATGCTTCTATCTTACTCTAACTATCATCTCTCTTCTCACTCGCGCAGGAGGAGTACTTTATTTAAAATCAGGAGAGCAACTAATTAACTAACCCTATCAAAGAAAGACGTGGAAGTAAAGTGTATCCCAGAATCAAGGAACAAACTTCATAAATGAATTTATGCGTTCAACCCGATCCAGAGAGAATCTAGTGCTCCACTCTTTCCAGATTGACTATCATTAAAAATCTTTCCCAACGGTTTCGGTCAAAGAGTCTTCGCCGGAGCTTCCTCGAAGTCGTGCAGGAAATGGACTTTACTGCAAGGCCGAGATCGGCTATGCTTGACTCAATCATTCTTCAACAACTTGTGAAACAAAAGGTAACATATGTGAAAGAAAAGGAATATGGCACATACACAATATATGTTCATTAATCACACATTTAAATCTATTTCATCATTCAAAAACTGTATGCGATATACCAGTGATTTAGGGAGTCAACGGGGTAATAAATGTAGTCAATTCAACACAATAAGCTACAGGAATATGAAAATGTTTTGCTACAGGATATCCCCATAAAAGGTTTCAAAAGAGTTTTAAACAACCACGAATAACAAAAGTAAAGGCATTAAAAGTTCATCATAATATCCAAACTATGAGCATATTTTGGGCTCATTAGCTAGGAAGGTAGTGAATTTGAAATTCGAAAACGGCTATAGGCGGGCTGGAGTCTGGAGGCTAGGAAGACGTTGGCAGATAGCTGCTTGAAGTGTGAGGAAGAAAACCACTAGCGAAGAGGATCCTAGGGTCTGATGAGCGGAACTCCAATGGAAGACAACTGCTCAGGAAAGTAAAATGCATTGTGGAAACCTAGGAAGGGAAACCTGACAAGGTGGACTTTGGACTTGGAGAGAGCCAAGCATGCTAGCAAAGGAAAACTGCCAAGAGATCTTTGTAAGGCACCTAACTTAGAAAATTAAAGGGGGGGAACATGGTCAAGCTGATATGACAATTTGAGGCTCATTAACCATTTGGAACACCAAAACAGGGGCATGCAAAACGAGGCAACAACAATAATGACCTGACAAGGCGAAGGGAGGAGAGGATCCCTGTTCTGAATGGGGTGTGTGTGTTGAGGGCACAACAATGATGACTTTGATTTGTTAGATGAAGCTCTCCAAGACTTCATCTCGCATAAGTCATCCACTAAGGTTTGTGTGACAAACTCATGATACCAAACATTAACACCTCTAATGCTTCTCTTGAACACCTTAAACCAATTGATGATAATTTACCCCTCAAACCTTTTAGTCATGATGATTTGCACTTGATAGATGAGTCTCTTCAGGACTTCATCTCACCCAAATCATCCACTTTGGTTTTTTGTGAGAAATCTAAAACCAAGGATGTTAATGTAATTCAACCTCAACTTATTCTTTATCCACCCTCGCATAAACTACATCCCTCTAACCAACCTGAGTACACTCTTTACCCACCTAACACCAATGTGTTGTAGAAATCAAGTAATGCTACCATTTCTCATACATACAACACTCGAACCAACCCACAATTGCCACAACCAAACCCACCCTCTTTACCCTTACCTAATCCGCCTAGTGCTCCTCACTATATCCCACACACAAAGGAGTATGATCTTTTTGAACAATTAAAGAATACTCCTGCCAAGATTTCCCTTTAGGATTTACTTCAAAACTCGCCAAATTATCACAACATTCCATTGATTGTGTTTTTTCCATAGCAACAAATTAGATAGAATATGGAAATATTATCTCTCTTGAAAGGTAAATCTCTATCAACAAGCCTCAAGAGATAACCCCAAAGTCTCTAATGTCAGGTCTTGACAATGCATAAGCAACTCGGTGATAAATGTGAAAATGTTGGTAATCACAAGGGGCCTTACAAATGAACAATGCTAGAAGTGTACTTTCATAATATACAATAATATGGTGACGCTTTTAATCCTAAAACTAACCCAGATTCAAAATAAACAACAAAAGAGATAAGGGTTTCAGAGAGATTTCTAAGGCTAAAACCTAAGATCAATCACAACAATGATGAATACTGCAGATGGACAGATCCCCAATGAAACTAATCTCTATTTATGACAAGCCTAAAACTCCATAGAAATGGTGCAGTCTTCTAAGGAAACTGAATATTTTTATACTTTGAACATTCATTCACATACCCAATAACCAGTGCAATGTAAACAAGCATCCACAATTGAACTTAGCACAAAATAAGGCCTAGACTAACTTTACACAACTAACAATCAACAAATCACTAAAATTATGGACCGAAGATTGATCAACATTATTAACATTTTACCATTATTGCAAAAGAACTGAAATCTAACATCTAACATTGAGAATTGAGAACAAGAAACCATAAATTGTCAAAGATAAATACATTTTTTTCCAAATCAGCAACTTAGTTGCATTACTTCTCTAGTATTACATAACAATTTCAAGTCGCTCCTCTCCTACTGCAGCTGACTTCTCTAACTTAGCCAATTCTGGCTTTTTATAGCCTCAAACCAACTATTCTAACCTAGTCTAACCCTTAAATCTAACTCAGTCTAGACTGAATCCTAAAATAACCTCCCATGAGAGCAAAACCAAAATTTGACCAAGCTGAGAGGTAGAGATGCAAAAGAAAAAAAAAGGGTCCCCGCCTCTAGTGGGGCATGTGTGCAAAAATTTCACAAAAAATGGTGACTCTTGCTAGGAAAATGCTCCAAACCATTTTGATGATGAACAAGAATCATGAACCCAGAATCTGAGGTTTCGATCTCCCTATCATAAAAACAAATCAAAATGCAAGATTAAAGAAAATCATGACCAAAGGTAGACTGAAACTTCCATAAAATGAAAATCCAAGTGTGTGCAAGTGAGTTCATTTCCCTCCTTGAGCTACTGTAGAAACCAAGCTCAGTCAAGTTAGGCTATGTAAAGATTCTAGCTCCAAAAGCAACCGGGATAGAGCCTCATTGCCAATCAGGCGTCCATAGCCCCAATGAGGTTATCATTGTGATTCTCCTGAACATAGCTCTACTACCAGCTAGGCATCCATAGCCCCAATAGAGATTTTCAATACTCCTGATAAGAACCCCAATGGTGCTGAAGAAGAGATAGGATTTTTCATCTAACATGACCTCACAAAGATCCCATAGCAACCTTAGGATTCTTAAGATGTATAAAATATATAAGATTTTAGAATATTTCAGGTTCAAATCAAACCAATGACCCATCCTTTTTAAATCAAACATTCAGACTGCTTGACAATAAAAAAAGACCTCGACCATCCATTCAAGACACCTGATTAAATTCCATCAATGAAATACTCAGAATAGTCTGAAATAATGAATAATTATTGTGCAGGAAAGACACTTCCCCAACCATAAAGCAAAGAAACCCAAGCCGGAGAAGCAAAGCATCAACCAAACTGAAACCCAAAGAAAAATAATCTAACCAAAACATAAGCAAATCAAAAGCCATCGAAAATAACAAAAGAAAACTAATCCTAAAGAAATCTATCATAAAGAAAACAAAAATAGACAAAAGTAAAAGAATAGCAAGGAAAACTGCATTTATTCAAATATGAATTATGTACAAAGAGACCCAAAGTGGCTCATGATCATACAAGGCGAACTGAGTCCCACCCCCATATGGTTAATCAATGCATGGACAAGCAACAAGGTGATGGTAATAGTCCTCAAGAATGTACATTTTTCTTTATGTTCAGCAAAATAAGGCTCAATAATGCAACATTCAAACTCAACCCCATAATTAGGAATAATCAGCAATTGAGGCAACTCATTGAAGCCATGATCAATCCATATGCAAGTTGTCTTTCCTAAACTTCCATAATCAAATTTATAAGCTTCAGAATTCACAATAAAGAAAGAAACAACCTGATTTTGTATTGTTGTATACTGAAGGTGGTATTCATAATTCTTCAATTGTGAAGAGTTGATATCTATGTCGTCAAGAGGTCTCCACTAATGGTACAACAATAGCC
Organism: Sequoia sempervirens; assembly: GCA_007258455.2. NCBI lineage: Eukaryota > Viridiplantae > Streptophyta > Pinopsida > Cupressales > Cupressaceae > Sequoia > Sequoia sempervirens. The sequence continues at coordinate 26,568,892 of VDFB02292527.1, read as the reverse complement.
TCGTGTTGGAAACATGGAAAATAGAATTGGAGGCATCACTATGTAGTGCAAAGTGAAATTTAGATTGAACAAATCTAGAATTATCAAAATGGAACTTTTCACCTGTTGGAGTATTTCCATGAGGAATTAGTGAGGAGATCGTAGAAGCCTTGTCACACACAACAAATTTCTCAATAGGATTCTCATGAAGAAGCATCACAAGCTGACCTTTAAGCACATTTTCACTTGAATTTGTGTGATCATTCCCATCAATTATGACTATAATATTAATGTTTTTAGAATCATTCAAGTTTTTCTACATATCAATATGAGCCACATTAGCTATCTCATCATTGATGCATAAAGTTTGTAAATTTTTAGTGCTTAATTCATCAACAAACAGAGAAAAAATAGAATTTGATAAATGAGAGAACTCCTTGAGTTCTTCCTCTATTGGCATTGGTTCAGACTCTCAAACATAGTTATCATGAATGTTTACTCCTCCATTAAGTGCTTCCTCATGTTCTTCAATAAATCCATCAGTAACTTGTTGACCTTCTTCTATTAGAGACTTGTTTGATGTATCTTTATGTGTATCCCTCATATGTTGTGACAGTTGCATTTGTTCTTTCACCTCATTTATGGTTTCCTAGCACTGGAAGCATGTGAATTCTGAATGCTCTTCCTCTTGTATCCTACACCAAGATGGTAACAACAAGTCCTCTAGGCTGTCTCTATAACTCAAGCTTGGCCAATCTTTTATAATCCTGGCAACAAAATCTTCATAACTAGTTTGTATTGGATCCTTATTCTGAGTGGGATGAATTTGCATGGTAACTCCTTCTTCTTGTAGCTCATCCTCCACTATATTTTTAGGAATCTAACTAACCTCTACAAGAACATCCTCCTTGATCTTCATAGGTAACTCTTCACTTAAATGTTCCTTTGTTAACTCTGATGCCTCATATTTGCATTCCTTACACTCAGTCCCTTCCAAAGCTACCTCAACATCAGTTGCAACATCATCTCTGGATTCAGAATTTGTTGGCCTCTTTGTAGTGCATTCCTTTTCTAACTTTTCTTTCCACTCTAGGTATCTTCCAACTTTAATGATGACATCCACACATGAGTGGCAAGTGAACTCTGAATGGGCTGCATTATGAACTTTGCACCATTTAGATGAGATGAAATCTTGTAAACACGTACCACCAACAAGCTGATCTTCAACTATCTGCATAAATAACTCAAATGCAACATCAATAAACCCTTGATCTATAGAGGCTAATGGTTTAGGAAATTTCTGCATGAAAATAACCCTTTGCAAATTCCTCTTGATTTTACCCAAAAAGTCTAAGCATTCTAACTCACTATGCCTACAGGTATTATGAATCCTACACTTGTTTGACAATGAATAGTGATGCGAACCCTTACTATTCTAGAGATCTAATCTATTATTAAAAGACTCACAAAGTTGAGATAAATCAATCTGAAGGCCATTTGGGTATGTGCAGGATCATGATGGGCCAAAAAGTGGCAATATGATAGGTATGTGGCTGATGACTATTTTTTTACCCAAAATTGATGAAATGAAAAGGGTTTTTAAAGGAGATTCTCAGCTTTCCAATGATATAAATTATGCTTTACTTTGAATTTAATAAGTAATTATTATTCATTTTCTATTCAAATTACCACTAAAGTCCTGATCGATAGGCTGATTGAAAAACATCTATATCTTTCAAACAGTATCATAGTTTTTGAATCCAAAACATGTGTCACATTCTATGCTTCGTATACTATAGGATTAAAAAAAGAAAAAATGAATGTCATGAATTTTTGACCAAGTTAAGGTGGTCAGACATACGAGTTTTTATATTTTTTAAAAAGTTGTAATAAAAAATTCATAATTAATTATTTACTTGGAAAAAAATTACAAAAAAATATGCATCACATCAAGGCATGAATCCTCTACTTATATCTAAAATATTATTAAAAAATTATATCATTTTATTGAGGTTAGGGTGGTTAGACAGACACCTACTTCTTATTTTTTCCCTGAAATTTAAGTACCACTGCATTGAAATTTCAAATTTTCACCAAATAGGTTTTTTTTAAAAAAATACTTAGTAGCTTAGAAACTACATTCAATTTGCTAAAGATTCTATTCTTACACATTTTTGAAATAATATAGATAACTTATTCAAATTTTTACGTCAAGTTGCCTAACTCTAGTTTTTCTGAATTTTTTGCCACTTAAGGGCCTATTTTTTCCATGATGATCCTACACATACCCATTTCCATCATGAAAAACATAAGATTGCTTTTCCATCTTGACTCAGAATTTGTACTTTTAAGATTTAGAGATCTATCATATCTTAGATTTTCAACATAAAGGCTCATCCAATTTCCAGATATGTCACCTTTGTTTAACCCTCCTTCTAGCACCAATATGTTTATGGTTTTTTCTACACAACAACTCAGATAGAATATGGAAATCATATCTCTCTTGAAAGGTAAATCTCTATCAGCAAGCCTCAAGAGATAACCCCAAGGTCTCTAATGTTAGGTCTTGACAATGCATAAACAACTCAGTGATAAATGTGAAAATGTTGGTAATCACAAGGGGCCTTACAAATGAACAATGTCGAAAGTGTACTTTCATCAGATTAAACAATATGGTGATGCTTTTAATCCTTAAACTAACCCAAATTCAAAATAAACAACAAAAGAGATAAGGGTTTCAAAGATATTTCTAAGGCTAAAACCTAAGATTAATCACAACAATGATGAATGCTACATATGGACAGATCCCCAATGAAACCAATCTCTATTTGATCAAGGAAAAGCCTACAAATCCACAAAAAATGGTGCAATATTCTAAGAAAACTAAAGATTTTCAGACTTTGAACATTCATTCACATACCCAATAACTAGGGCAATGTAAACAAGCATCCACAGTTGAACTTAGCACAAAATAAGGCCCAAAATAACTTTACACAACAACTTACAATCAACAAATCACTAAAAGTATGGATCGAAGATCAATCAACATCATTAACATTTTTCCATTATTGCAAAAGAACTGAAATCTAACATCTAACATTGAGAATTGAGAACAAGAAACCATAAACTGTCAAAGATAAATACAAAGTTTTCCAAATCAACAACTCAGTTACATTACTTCTCCAGTATTACATAACAATTTCAAGTCTCTCCTCTCCTACTACCAATGACTTCTCTAACTTAGCCAATTCTAGCTTTTTATAGCCTCAAACCAGCTATTCTAACCTAGTCTAACCCCTAAATCTAACCCAGTCTAGACTTAATCCCAAAATAACCTCCCGAGAAGAGCAAAACAAAAAATTGACCAAGCTAAGAGGCAGAGATGCAAAAGAAAAAAAAGGGTCCCTGGCTCCGGTGGGGCGTGTGTGCAAAAATTGCACAACACATTCTTCAAACAGCCTTAAAAAAAATCACAGTTCCTCCTTGTACCACTCCGAATGATGTGGAAGCTCTCATCCAAAAAAAAAATCTTGACATTACTTTCCATCAACATGAGCTCCCTCCTTTAGAGTTGCAAAAATAGAATGAAGCGTTTATGATAATTTCCCAATTCAATCACATAGGTATCAAACAAACTCTCTTTGATAATGGTTCTCCTCTTAATATGTGTAGTGTGATCTCCTTGATCAATTAGATGTTGAAAAGTCACAAATAATACTTGATTCCATCTCCATTCAAGGATTTGACAACACAACAAATCAACTGCATGGGATAATTACTTTGCCTATTACGGTTGTGGTCGCTACCTTAAAAAATCCTATCCATGTCATTCCTTATGATATTTTTTATAATCTTCTTTTAGGCCGACCATGGATTCATCAGATGAATGTAGTTCCTTCAACCCTTCATAGTATCATGAAATGTATCCATAACAATCATATCTATCAATATGAAATAGACCCCAAGCTTGAAAGTTGCTTGCAGCTTGAAAAAGGAGTTACTAGTCCTCTAAAAACATTAATTCCAACATCAAACATAGATCCTCTTCAAATTGAACAACACGATGAGGAATTGATGTCTAAATTATTTGGCGACGATTGGGGATCCTTATAATTCACACCCTCGTTTATGGGTGAATACATACTCACACAAAAGAAAGATGAGAAATAAGAACAACCAACAATCATGTCCACTCAAAATTCTAAACAATTGTCTCAAACATCTATCTCTTTTAATCTAGATGACAATGCAACATACACAACAAATTTTGATGAGATAGATTATCAATCCCTGCCTAATCTGCATGAAATGGAAAGAATTTATGGAAAAGGCTATGAACTTGTAAAATATTTAGGCTATATTGGAAAAGGGTGTGGAAAACATGAGCAAGGTATTCATGTCCCTATTGAATGTAATACGCAAGAAAATAAATCTGGATTGGGATATTCTTTTTCTAAAACAACAAAAGCTACTCAGTGACCATCTTTGAACATTAATGCTATAACATGTCAACCAAAACAAAAACATACAATCAAACACCCTAAATTGATTGATATAAACTTACCACCCTTATGCAAGTATTTCGATAGCAATGAAAGTTTAATGTGAATGTTAGGAGTTTGTGATAACACATCCTCACTTAATTCCATGAAAAACATTCCTCATGCCATGATTGTTACCAAACAAGAAGCAAGTGATATCACTAAAGAATTCTATGAATCTAAAGGTCCTAAATCGAATGCACTCCCTTTAGGAGATACAATTGATGTGCCAATAGACATTAATGATAAAGATAAATTTATTAAGTTTGGAAAGTGCCTTGACTATGAAGAACAAGAAGACACTACCACTTTACTTCATGATTTTCCTAAAAAAACTGCTTGAAAATATTCTGATATGCCAAGAATTGACCCGAAAATTGTGACACATAACATTGTCCTTGCTGAAAACGCTAAACCCATTCGTCAAAAGATAAGAAAAATGCACCCTAACATAGCCTTGCATGTTAAAGCAGAGCTTGAAAAACTCCTTGATGCAGGCTTTATTATACCTATTGATTATTCTCCTTGGATCTCAAATATTTTCGTAGTTCCAAAACCCGATAATCATATTAGGATATGCACGGATTTTTGAGACTTGAATAAAACTTCTTTAAAAGATGATTCTTTGCTTCCTAATATAGACATGATCATGGATTCAACTGTTGGATATTATTTGCTTTCATTCATGGATGAATTTTCTGGTTATAATCAAATCCTTATTAACCCTTAAGATTAATACAAAACTTCCTTTACAACTATTTGTGGAGCATTTTGTTGGGTTGTGATGCCCTTCGATCTAAAGAATGTTGATGCCACTTATCAATGTGAAATGACATTAATATTTCATTTTTACATTCACAAAATTTTGGAAGATTATGTCAATGATATCCTAGATAAATTGTTAACACATCAAGACAATGTAAATGTCCTTCACAAAATCTTTGAACAAATACGTAAATACAATATGTGATTGAATCCAAAAAAGTGTCTTTGGCATAGATAGTGGAAAAATTTTGGGGTTTGTCATATGTCACAAAGGCATTGAGGTAGACACAAATAAAATTGATGCAATCATTAACATGCCACCTCCTAAGAATATTTCTCAATTGCGCACATTTCAAGGGCGAATTCAAAATATTCATCATTTTGATGCATCTTTACCCAATCACACATTTCCCCTTACACATCTCCTTAAAAAGGGTATACCTTTTGAGTGGGATGAGGATTTTAAATAGGCTTTTGAGAATTTAAACGACTACCTAGCAACTCCACCTATTTTACAACCCGATGTGCCAAATAGTCTGTTTATTTTGTACATCGCTGCCTCTACCCATGCTCTTGCAGCATTGTTGGCTCAACAAGATGATAATGGAAAAGAAAACCCTTTTTATTACATCAGTAGAACCTTAATTGATTATGAAACTCGATATTCACTAATTGAAAAAAAATGTTTAACTCTTGTATTTGCTACTAGTAAGTTGCAACATTATTTACTAAATGTTGAAATACAAGTCATCACAAAATTTGATCTTCTTAAACATCTTTTCAACAAAATAGATCTTACGGGATGCTTAGCTAAGTGGGTGATGTTGTTAACTGAGTTTGATCTTATATTCGTTTCACAAAAAGCAATCAAAGGCCAAGCCTTAACCGATCACTTAGTTGACACTCCTCCTCTTGCTTTACCTACTCACGATTCCTTTGCTGATGATCATGTCTTAACCATGGACATTAAACCATGGAAATTATTTTTTGATGGATCTCAGTGTAGAACAGGTTCTGGTGCTGGAGTGAGGTATGTGCAGGATCATCATGGAAAACCCAGGCCCTTAATTAGCAAAAAATTCAGAAAAATCAGAAGTAGGCAACATGATGTAAAAATTTGAATAAGTTATCTATATTATTTCAAAAATATGTAAGAATAGAATCTGTAGAAAATTGAATGTAGTTTTGAAACTACTAGGTTTTTTTTTATAAATCTATTTTGTGAAAATTTGAAATTTCAATGCAGTAGTACTTAAATTTTAGGGAAAAAATAAAAAGTAGGTGTCTACCGACCACACTAACCACAATAAAATGATAAAAAAATTTATAATATTTTATATATAAGTAGAGGACTCATGTCCAGTGATGCATACTTTTTGTAATATTTTTCCAAGTAAATAATTAATTATGAATATTTTAATACAACTTTTTAAAAATATAAAAACTTGTATGTCTAACCACCTTAACTTGGTCAAAACTTCATGAAATTGATTTTTTTTTAAAATCCTATAGTATGTGAAGCATAGAATGTGATTCATGATTCATATTTAAAAAATGTGATACCATCTAGGGTATGTGCAGGATCATGATGGGCCAAAAAGTGGTGATATGTAAGTGATATGATGGCCCATGTGGCTAACAACTTTTTTTACCCAAAATTGATGAAATGAAAAAGATTTTTAAAGGAGATTCTCAACTTTCGACAAATATAAATTATGCTTTACTTTGAATTTAATAAATAATTATTATTCATTTTCTATTTGAATTATGACTAAAGTCTTGATTGATAGGCTAATTGAAAAACATCTATAACTTTTAAAGCGGTATCACATTTTTGAATCGAAACATCGTCACATTCTATGCTTTGCATACTATAGGATTAAAAAAATTGAATTTCATGAAGTTTTGACCAAGTTAAGGTGGTCAAAATATGAGTTTTTATATTTTAAAAAATTGTTATAAAAATTCATAATAAATTATTTACTTGGAAAAAAATTAAAAAATTATGCATCACATCCAGACATGAGTCCTCTACTTATATCTAAAATATTATAAAAAAATATTATCATTTTATTGTGGTTAGGGTGGTCAGACAGACACCTACTTCTTATTTTTTCCCTGAAATTTAAGTACTGCTGCATTGAAATTTCAAATTTTCACCAAGATTTTTATTTTTTTAAAATAAACCTAGTAGTTTATAAAATACATTCAATTTGCTACAAATTCTATTCTTACATATTTTTGAAATAATATAGATAACTTATTAATTTTTTTACGTCAAGTTGCCTAACTCTGATTTTTCTGAATTTTTTGCCACTTAAGGGCCTGTTTTTTCCATGATGATCCTGAACATACCCTTTGATAGCTATAGATTTTTTTCAATCAGCCTATCAATCAGGACTTTAGTCATAATTCAAATGGAAAATGAATAATAATTATTTATTAAATTTGAAGTAAAGCATAATTTATATTGGTGGAAAGCTGAGAATCTCCTTTAAAAACCCTTTTCATTTCATCAATTCTGGGTAAAGAAAAGTCGTCAGCCACATACCTACCATATCACCACTTTTTGGCCCATCATGATCCTGGACATACCCAATTGTACTAATTCCACCTGACAACAAACCTATTCCCTTGTCTTATCTATTAAATTTCCTATGCAGAAATAATATAGCTAAGTATGAGGCCTTAATCGTAGGTTTGTGAGTTGCTTTAATAATAAACACTAAACATATCAAGATCTTTGGTGATTCACAATTGGTCATCAAACAAATCAATGGTACATATCAAACTAAACATGACAAATTATCAAAATACAAGGATCTTATAATGAAACTATTAGAAAAGTTTGACTCGTTCACCATTGATAACATTCCAGGAAAAGACAATAGACATGCAGATGCAATGGTGAGTGTAGCTTCTCTTATATCCTCACATTCAATACTACCACAAATTTCACCTTTGTTATCCATCCCGTCATGAAACCTTCGATTGATACTCTGCTAGATGGTATTTTTGTGATAACTCAAGATGCCTCATGTGAATGGTATGATACTATATAAAACTATTTAAAAGATGATACCATTCTAGAGTCTACCACAACGAATACCCAAAAAAAATTATGCGAACTAGCAGCCAAATATGTGATTCTTCCATATGCATTGTATAGAAGATCTTTCCATGGTCTCTTATTACGTGATGTCTTAAAGAATCTGAAATCCCCATAGTACTTGAAGAAGGCCAGGTTGGTGCTTGTGGAGGTCATTTTGGAGGTCGATCATTGGTGCAAAAAATTATCTGTATGGGTTATTATTGGAAACATATGGAGAAAGATTGCTTCACTTATGTTAAAAAATGTTGAAAAATGTCAAGAACATAGCCATTTGATCCATGCTCCTATTGTTGAATTACATACCCAAGTTCCCATTTGGCCATTTTCAGTCTAGGGATTGGATATTATTGGTAAAATTTCACCTCCCTCTTCTATTGGCCATACATTTATCATAACCGCAACAAACTATTTCATGAAATGGGTGGAAGCTATACCTCTCTATTCTACAATTGTTGAAGTGATTTGTTGTTTCATATTGGAACACATAATTGCTAGCTTTGGGCTTCCTTCCACAATCATTTCAAATAATCGAACTCCATTTAAGAACAACAAAGTTAAGAAATTTCTTGAAACATTCCATATTCAACATTTTTTTTCTACAACATATTATCCACAATCTAATGGAAAAGCTGAAAATACTAATCGGATTCTGGTAAAAAGCTTCAAGAAAATTGTCAACAAACATCATAAAGATTGGCATACACAATTATACTATGTGCTTTGGGCTTATTGAAAAAGTTTTAGATCATCCACGAGAACTACACCTTATAACCTTGTTCATGGAACTAATGCGATCATACCCTTGGAGTTAGAAATTCCTACATTGTGAGTTGCTCTCCAAGATGTTATTGATGATGACACTTATAAAGATCAATGATTATATCAACTTTAGAAGCTTGACAAACAACGTATTAACAATCTTGAACATCTCCATGCTCACATCAAATAATTAAAATGAAGAAACAACACACAGGTCATCCCTTGATCATTTTGTAAGGGAGATTTTGTTCTTATTGAAAATCAATGCATTACTAGTGCTAACAATGAAGATAAAGATAAATTCAAACCAAATTGGTTAGGACCTTACAAAGTTGATAACAATTATGGGTCTGGTGCTTATCTCTTAATGCAACTTGATGGAACACCCTTAAGGAACCTATTAATCCCATGCATTTGCGTCAGTATTATCTTTGACCTATTTGAATAGTGTGATTGATAAAGCAGTGTTGTTTAAAATTATTTGATGTTGTTCTAAATAAATTTCACACTACTTCATTCTTGACAACTATTTTTGTGTTTGTCTTGAACACTAAGGTAATTATTTATATTCATTTTATAATTACTTTAGGATTCATACTATTCACCTTTGTGTTTTGTTAAGTTAGATCCTTATATGAGTTATAGGTGTATTTAATTTAACAAATTCTCTTCTAATTAACAATGTTGTATCTACAATAAAACTCAAATATGTTTTAAACTAGATCACATTAATCATGTTAAATTATGTAGAAACTAATTAAATACTTGTATCACAAGTCATTTAATTAATCACATTGCACTTAAACATCCACACAAAGAGACACATCATAATAAAACAAAATTCAGATATATATATATATATATATATATATAAAAGTTTTCTATCCATCTCCATATCATACACAAAGTCATAAAGGTCTATGAGAGCTAGATGCCTTAGGAACTAGTACCCATGATCCAATCCCTAGACATCGTGAGATGGTCATGTGTGACCGTGATCGCAAAACTACCAAGTGTACTTGCATACTCGAAACCATGTACTCGACCAACAGCTACAAGCTGCTCCTCTCCCATTTGATCCCTCTTTGCTCATGTCTATGCTAGCTCTACATGAAGTCCCTCAACCTCTGTTGAGGTTTGTGATGTCTATATTGCACTGCCAGCTCGGTGGAGTCGTCTCCTCATGCTCTCGTATGTTTCCCATAGCCTCGTGAAAGGTTTGAGCTACTTTGGGTCCTCCTCCACGATGGGTGGGTGCACATAGTCAAGATCCATCTCCTCCTTATTGATGGATGTAGGCACTATCTCTATGGTAGCCTGACGATAGAAATCGTGTTAGTCTCTCGTTGCTCCTAAAAGATGGACAATGTACACAATCAGTAAGACATCATCATGATATATATATATATAAAGCATATAATACTAAAAGACATGCGTAAAATTAAATTCCATCACATATGTCTTCATTCAGATGAGGAATGTCAACCTCTTCCTCTCTGGGGGGCATGGAGGACATGCTAGCCTCTCTCTGACTCTGAGTGTTGATGTCTACTGTAGCTACTGCTCATGATCTGGTCATATAAGTATGCAAGGACTCTCCATGCTCATACTGATCCTCAATAGCTACCTCATAACCCTCACTCAAGGGTGGCTCCTCCTCGTAATAATCATCCTCCTCATAATCCTCCTCCACATCATCATCCTCCCCCCATCCCGATCCTCATAATCAAGATTTGCATCAAACTGGTACTCCTCATTGATCACATCTGTAAAAATAACTATTGGCCTATACTGTACCTCATCTACTCTCTCCTTTGGCTCATCACCCTCATCTGGTACTGGTCCTGCATCACCTATAGGGAAATCCATTGGGAACACAGGAGCTGGCCGTGCATATGACCACCACTCCTTGTGCTCATCTATGCTGCCCACATCATCAGCTTCAGATGCTGGTGGTTGGTCATAATATGAATCATTGGAATCACTCTCATGAACATGATCTATAGTCAGTCGAACAGTATCACCTGGCCTCTAGGCACTCCACACTGATCGTCTAATGAAGGGACATGCCCGCAGTGGTGTTTGCACCTGTCCAAACTATCGCATGACTCTCCCATAGTAGAAAGGTTGTACAACATAATCATGCCTCCTAGCTAGATACCTATCCATCTACATCCTCTATAGTTGTCCTGTGGGATCTGGCCACTATAGAGTGAGTAGATAAGGTCTCCATAGGATCTCATCCTCCTCCAGCTAGTCAAATCTCACCCTCCAAAAGTGTAAATCTCCATACTACCATAGGCATCACAAAGGATAGCCAAATTCTCATGGATATCTCACAACTATTGCACAAGGGAGTCCAAGAAGCCTAGTACATGTGATATGTTCAAGGCACCACACCTATAGAAGCATACAATGGACCATACTATCAATCTCTCAAAACATCAATTGGCCAAGATCATAATTTACAAGTGTGCTAAAATGCAGTGGCCCTAAGCATAGACTATCCTCTGCTCATGCATCCCTCATATCAAGTATACTAGTCCTCCATCCAAGTGTTTTACTTGTCCATCTGGATTGAGAACCAGAGCCACTGTGTGCATCTTAATCCACCTGACCATAGGAGCTCACAAATATAGCAACATGTGATGCTTGATCTACCCTCTAACTCGCTCATCATCTACCAATCCACCAAGACAATACTACATGTCCCGAGTCTTCTTCTCCCAGAATGACCGATCCCCCCAGAAATATACCCACTCTTCTTGAATGGGAACTCAAAGAATGTAGTGTCACCCTTGAGAGTGATAGTCATTTCCCCTATGGGAAGATGAAAGGTACAAGTATTAGCATTCCAATGGTCACACATAGCCATAAGCATGACATCATGGTATCTCATAGGTGGTATAAGATATGCTCAATAGATACCCACTGACTGTAAATGCTCTATCTCTATTGTCGGTAGTGCTAGTGCATGATCTCTAAGAAATGTGAGTTTCCTTACCCCTAGCTGCTGTCGTGACCGGCTAGGGACCTATCAAATTCACCACAAAATGCTCTAAAATCCATCTAATTTCTTCCATTTTCACATATTTCATCAAGCAAGTGTGATAAAGTCAATCTAGTGTACTTTTCTAATGGCCCTAGACACTTTAGAACCCTTTTTGGACATTTCGCAAAGAAATGAGACACTTCGTCAAGAAACATGACACTTTGTGAAGAAACGGGACACTTTGAAAACAAAAGGGACACTCTGCAAACAAATGGGACACTTTAGGAAAAAAGGGGAAAATTTGTGAACTTTTTTTCCAAGACCCTAAATTAACCTATCTATGCATTAAAATCATTAAATTATTTCAAAAATCACAAGGCGAAAGTTGCAGAATCCACTCACCTCATAATATAGCTCGCCGTATGCCACCTGCTCACGAAGATCATCCAGCCATGAAGGAATGCAATCTCGTCTACTTGGCATGCTCTTCTCTCACTCGTCACTCTCAAGCTATAGGAAGGTAAAATGAATAGTAAGTGACAAGTTACTTTCTTCTCCTTCTTTAAATACCTTTTCATCTCTTTTTACTCCTATGCATTAACATAGGGTTATTATCTTTTAAAGAACAAATAACGTAGATCTTTTTCAAATCAACATAATAGGAGCTAGGGTAATCCATTTTTTATGCCATTTGATGTGTTGGAATTGTTATTCCGCACTCAACATAATCATCCATCTATCGTTACATGGCATGGTACTTGGAAATTCCCTATGATTCGATGTTTCTTATTTGACGTGGCTAGATTTCTACCTTGATTCCATCTTCGTAAAGCAAGCAAAATCAAAGGGGGCATACATCTACCCTCAAATTGGATTCCTAAGAGTTAGATAAAAGGAATTTTGGTTAATTAATAAATGTGTGTTGCAGGATGCAGTTCCAAATGTTGTGGTTTTGCAGAAAATTACACTAGGGGCTTCATTCTTCTGCCTTTTGAATAAGTATCCTTTTTATGTAATCATGTGCATCGTTTAGAGTCCTTTAGCTTACATATGCACGTAGAGTCGTGTGGGTGCTAAAGTGGGGGCTAAATGCACCGTAGAAAATTGGACCCTCTTGAGAAAAGAGACAACTTTAGGTGTAATTTGACCTACTTTTGAGTCCCTTTGCATCATTTATCCTTTAAAAGAACATTTATAGGCCCCTAAGACCCATTATTTTATATTTAGAGGCTCGTTTTACCTAAGAAATCACCTAAAACCCAAAAAACAACACTTAATTCTCTCATACCCCGAAAACCCACCTTTAAAAATTAGTAGTGGGACCCATTTGCCACCTTGGGTGAATGAGTCCCCTCTAGTGGGACCCATTCACCTAGGGTGGCGAATGAGTCCCCTTTGAGGGAAAATTCAATTTTGAGCGGGAATTTGATTAATTTAACTTAAATTTCTGGTGAATGTCAGCCTCTTAGGTCTAAATAATGGGAAAATAAGGTCTTGTTGCTTATAAATACTTATTTAAAGTCATTTTACACATCTTTTAGTCATTTTTCAAAAGCAATTTCTAAAGTCAAGTCTTCTACAACAAGTCCCATTACAAAATTTGAAGTTTTAAAACAAACTAGGGTTTTTGCAGGTCTTGAAGCTCATTCTTTTTGTCAAGATTCAACATTACAAATGGTTTATGATGGATGACTATGGTGAATCATGAAGAAATCTAGGTTGAGGAAGTGCAACTAGCCACAAAATCACACCTAAGGACTTGGTTTCATATTGATTCAATCTTCCATTTTCACTCTATCTTCAAATTAAGGTTTGCATTTATTTTGTTTGTCATTTTCATTGCTTTTCATTTCCATTTTTCATGTGTTGTAAGGTTTCTAGGGTTGAGATCTTGCATCACACAAATCATTTTTGCATTTCTTATTCTAAAACAATAGAATAGGGCTTTTGTCATATTTCATACTTTCCTAGTCTTTAACACACCTAAGGCTAGGGTTTTATGTAGATTTTTCTCCATTCAAGGTTTAATTACCTAACTAGAGGCTTCACCAAGGAAAACCCCCCATTAGACAAACAATTTTAACCTATTTTGCAAGAATTTTCCAAGATCCCAAGTCGGATTTCTGTCAAAAATGTTTGTGCAGGTGTCAAGGTTTAGAACAAAAATTTGAAGTTGCAAAAATTTAAAAGTGAATTGATTCACCATGCATGCAAAATGAGTCCCTCATGAGGTTTAGTTTTGATTTAGATGCAAATCCTGGTTCCCGGTTGATAGAAAATAGCTTATGTGGAGGAAAACCCAGAACTGGGACTGATTTTCCCATGGTGGCGAATGAGTCCCGGTCATCTCAAATTCAAACTTCATCAATTTTCCAAATTGTTTTCCAGTCTTCTCCAGTTTTCCAGGTCCAGATATTCTAAAAGGAAACCTTCTATTTGGTTTAGTTTGAATTTTTGTTCATTGTTTTTAGCTTTTTGTAATCAACACTATGTTTTCAAACATAGCATAAATCCTAGATTTTGCATTGATAAATAGTCGCATAGATTACTTAATTGCACTTAGTTCATTTCATCTAGCCTAAATAACATCATACATAACATAATTTTAATGAACCCTTTAGCATTTTTGGCCCTACTTTCTCTTTTTAGGTGAAAAACCCTAGAAGAGTTAGGGAGTCTTGTGGGTGCCAAAAATCTACAATTCAGTTACATTGGTCCAAGTATTTATTTGTCACTAATCTATGCATCTAAATTAGATTAGTGGGTTAATGAATAATGTTTACCATGTTTTGAAAGGTGCAGACTATGCTCTATCCTTGCACTTAGTGTGATATTGGAGATCAGAAATATCAAACTTTTTCATTTATTTTAAGTTATATTTGTTATCCCAATACTTACTATTTTCTATGTATGTTATCCCCTTGTGCTTCTTGCAATGTTGGTGATAAAAAAACCCTAGTATATTCTTTCACATTAGGAGGCATTCTTGGGGATTTGATAACTTCAAGGATGACCTCAACCATAGTGTTTTGACAAGGTATATACAAAGGGGGAGAAAGAAATCTATACCTCAATGTGTGGCTAGTGTCATTCAAACAAAGTTGCAAGGTCCATCAAGACCTTTTTCGTGATGAGATAAGGAGACACCCTCCTAATATTGGGCACTAATATATGAGATCATTGTTCCTAGTTCCACTAAACATCTTGTTCTTAGAATAATTTAATACATTTTGATCATTTCTTAGTTTGGGGAAGGGTATAGTATCATGCTTGATTAGTCACCATGTATCACCCTGGGTAGAGGTAGAGGCTCTTTGGGTAAGATCTTAGGATCTCTAAAGAAAGAGAAAAGGTGAGCCCTTATGGCACTAGATATCTAGCTACTAACTCTTGAATGGGAGGTGTATCACATCAATATTGAGATATTATCCTTGGGCTAGTGGGTCCACATTCAATTAACACACCTACTTGACTAAATATAGGATTGTGCTATTATGCTTGGTGTGTTTTCATATACAAAATAAATGAAACCATTTATCCTTAGTATCTTGAAATTCATTCAGCTAATGTGTCTTTTTTTTATTTATCTTGTCAAAAATCATCAAAAACCATCTCATACTATCCAACTACACTTACGCGTTTCATCCCTCAATTCCTATGCATCATCGTGAGATGTCTCTGTGTAGCATTTTGTGAAATTGCACCTTTGGCTCACAAAAAGGCACCTTTTTTTCATAGATTTGTGCCCCTATTTCATAGAGTGGTACCTCTGTTACCTCAATTTGTGCTTTACAAAATCATTATCATTTGACCACTTTAGGCATTCACTATGAGAGGTGGAACTTTACAAACCTAGATAAAACTTTGGAGACCATTCTTAGCCATCATTTCACTTAAAACATCAACCATTTCCATTAAATTCATCCAAAAATCCTAATATTTCCCTCATCTTGTCACTTTCATCCATTATCTTAACCTAGTCTTCATTATCATCATCCTTAGACCTTGGTCCTATAAACAATCATCCAATATTTACCATTAGTATCTTTCTCTATCATCATTTCTTTCATCATTGATCTTTCTTGTATTTTCATCAAATTTGTATTCTATCATATTCTATAATCCATCGTCTATCATGATCCTTTTATCTTGTCATTCTTATGTGTTATCTTTAATCATTGACCAATATTATTATCTAATACAATATTTATCATCTTTGACCTGTCTCATCATCCAATCCAAAATCCATATCATATCCTAATCAAAACCAATATTTTTAAGAGTCTAATCTAGATCCTAATCCTTTTTTTATCCACCAGCTTGTGTATTTATTGATAACTTTCCTATCTCAAGTAGTATATTGACTTAGTTTCTTATCATTTTTGTTCTTCTAGCTTAGGAACTTGGCTCTCCAAAGTTAGCTATGAAAATCCCTATCCAAGAATTGCTTAGGTGATTATCCAAGACTAAGTTAATAAAATCATCCTTTATCCAATCCTAGCATAAGAAAAACCATCCCTACCAATCAAGGATCTATATTTTACTCGTAACATAATTGGTATCGTACCATTTCACACTTCATGGTTCTCCTTAGTTTGACAAGGTTTATCCATCATTATCATTTCAAACCTATCATTATCGATCCTTTCTATCCATAATCATCCTTTCAATCTATCTTTATCCCTTTTCCATCCATCATTATCCTCTTTCAATAATTTGTAAAAATATCAAAATTGACCTAAACTGGGACTCATTCTCCAAAACTGGTGAATCAATCCAATTGGGGTTTCCTGTAACTTTAAAGCCTAAATCTACTCTTTGAGGTCTACTATGTGCTTCCCAATTGATTTTTAGATTTGAAATTGTGATTTGCGACCTATAGAAGTCTTCTAAGTATCTTCAATGCAAGGTGACAACTTTGAAAACTTTCTCTTTAGAAGGCCTTCAACCTAAATCTGCAAAACACACACTAAAGAGAGGGAAAAAAAATTGTTAGTGGATAGGGGTTTTCCTTGGTCAAACCACGTTTTGGTAATCAAACATGAAATGCAATGAAATATGAATGGAGAATGATGAATGAACAAAATGCAATGTTGAAACTCACAAAACTCTAACAATGGATGTAGAACTTGAGTCTTGCTTGAATGTGATAGATCTTGAGTGAAATTCTTGATTGAATAATAAAACCCTACATCACAATTGTTAGCTCCAAAAACAACATGATGCATAAATACTTTGACATGATGCTTGATGCTTAAAGAATGATCTAAAATACTTGATAATCTACTCTTGAATGCTCTTGAATTCTCTTGTAAACTCAAAATTGCTATTATGAATGCTCTCACAAAAGTCTTAGATGATCTCTTGAATGCTTGTTAGGACAAAATGAGTGAAAGAAACTTATATTTATACTTAATTATGCAAGAATTCTCAAAATTACAACACTACAATCTGACATCAGATCTAGGAGGATAAAATCCCACCAAAATTTTGAATTAATTTTAATTTTGGGCCACATGAGACTCATTCGCCCAAGGTAGTGAATGGGTCCCATTAGGCATAATTTATGGGACTAAACTAAAAAATTCTTAGAAAGGTGTAAAACCAAGATTGGGACACAAAAATCTAGGTGGGACTCATTCGCCCAAGGTGGCAAATGAGTCCCAGATCACTATATCTGAGCCACACAACCTAAAAAAAAAT
Organism: Sequoia sempervirens; assembly: GCA_007258455.2. Classification (NCBI taxonomy): domain Eukaryota; kingdom Viridiplantae; phylum Streptophyta; class Pinopsida; order Cupressales; family Cupressaceae; genus Sequoia; species Sequoia sempervirens. The sequence goes on along the minus strand of VDFB02292527.1, from coordinate 26,551,041 downwards.
TGAATTATGATTGGATGTTGATTTGTGTTGAGATTATCCAAGCAAAAGGATGCATTAAATGGGTTTTTTGGATGCAAAACAAGGCCAATTAAAGCATAAGAAATCCCAATTATTAATTAAAACCTTAGAAAAGTGTGAAATTATGTTACAACACTTAACAACACTCCAAAATAAGCTAGGATTAGTTTTATTTAGTTCACAAGGGCCCAAGACCTAATGTGAATGTGTCAAACACATTACAACACTAAATAAAGAAAATATTAAGCTCAACTTAACAAGGAGGGCCCAAACAAGCATGGAAAAGTAAAGGCATACTTTCTTCGTTGCCACATTTCCTACAACTATTTCTTAGTGGTGGCTACTCTCTTTGGGAATCAATTACTTTTTATTCTGAGTGGGCTTCAAAATTTTATGCCTCTTTTCCTTGTGGTTCAACAACCTTTTCTTAATAGTGGTCCTTATTATCTATGGCTTCTAGTGCCTTTTCTCCTTCATCATTCTCTTTTCAATTGATTGTAATATCTTTAATGGCATCCAAACAATTCACCGCTAGCAATTCACTGCCAAAAAATTCACCGCCAACAATTCACCAAGGGGAAAATTCACTGCCATGAAAAATTCACCTCAAGAAAAATTCATGACCAGCAATTTACTACCACAAAAAATTAATTGCATTAAAAAAAATTAATATATATTTCCAAAAAAATGAATTTTTTGGGCAAAAGAATAATTTTAACTACATTTTTATTATTGTTTTTACTATTATAAATCAAATTATTCTTTTGAAAAGAATAATTAAAGTTTTATAAATATATATTAAAAAGTGTTAATGCAATTAATTTTCCCTGACAGTGAATTGTTGATGGTGAACTACTAGCGGTAAATTTCCTTTAATCATTCAAAAAGAACTACTAGGCAACTAATGTGATTGGCACTAATACAATCTTTTTTTTCTTTTCTATAATAGCAGCTACTCTTCTTTCCTACAATAGAAATTTAACACCTACAATCTTCTTTGGAGACTCTAATAGTAGCGATCTATAAATAAAACTTGGAAAAAATAGAAATGCTTTTGATATGTTTAAAAAATCTCTTCAATCTTTATCGCATGTGCTCACCATGATCTGCTTGTCTTCAATAAAGGATTTTGTGGTATGTGGCTTCCTTCATTGACACTTTAAACTCTACCTCACAATTTTCAGATCTCCACACAATCTATTCTCCAAATTCAACTCTTCTCTCATCTTCCCCCTCTGACTTGTGCTCTAATACCACTATGATGGTGGTGGATGGAGACGATCACATAATATTGATTAACACAAATACATAAAACAAAAAGATCACAATATCAAGTGATTCAACACAACAATTCCTCACTAATCTATTGATTACATCATTACATTTATAAAAATTCTATCGCATTCAACTCACTCTCAATCGCTTGACTACATGATCACTTGATCATCTCAATACTTGATGACACACCTTGAAATCTTGATACATTGATTAGCTAAACACGTTGATGATCAAACCAATATGTATGTTCCTTAATATATAGAGGCCTTTTGAGACAATTCTAGATCCTGGACCGACTTGTCACATTAGAAAACTCACTAACAAATATTTAATACTTTTTCAAGTTTATCTTATGTTGTTTCTTTCTAGAAACTTTGTTTAATATTGTATTTCTCATTTAATGATTGGTGGCCATTGGGGTGGGAGAATTTACAATACTTCAACATTAATAAAAATTATAATAGATAAAAATATAGATATCTTCTTTATTGTAAATGTTCTATTATTTTTTGGAATATGTGCTCCAACATAAACAAGTGTGTCTATGATCAAATAAGTCATAATGCAATGTCATGTATATGTCATCAAATAATGTGTAGATGTCTAAGATATTTTGTTAAGTTTAGCTTGTTGTCTTTAGTCTACAGTTAACAGTCAAGACGTTTACAAATTTGACAAGAAGATTTTTTGATTTATTGTATCCATATATTTGTAATTCTATCAATGAATAAAGTATTGAATGAGTTTTTTGTATACTATTTTTTATTCTTAATTCAGTATTAGAGCTACAGTTGATTACTTATATATTTTGTAAAGAAAATGCTCATGCCCTTGTGAGGTGTAAGTTGAGAGTGGATTATTTGTTGCAGTTACAATAATCAAACACCAATTTAAGCATTGGTTGAAAGAAGGAGCATAAGTTGGAAGAAGAGAAGCATTGGTTGAGTACAAGACTGCAGTAAAGATTGGAAATAAATCCAAAGTTATTTGAGTGTTTTTAATGATTTGTTTCTACTATGATGAAGTTTGGTTTTTTTTCTAGTCCATTTTTTAGTATTTTATTCATTTATGAGGTTTTGAGCAATGGTAAGTGAGGAGGAGATACTTAGGAGGACCTCTCATTATACTAAAAAACTGATAAGAAAGAGAATGCCAAATCTAGTAGATATTGATAGTGACAATGACTTCATCGAAGATGAGTTACTTGTCTTATTTTGAAAAGGCCAATACTTTGAAGAAAAGGAGAGATGAAACAGATAATATTTACATAATCAATAGTTTGAGGTGCTTGCATATCTAAGAAACTATACCTCATTGGGGTTATGAGACATACATGTGAGGATTGATGTCCAATAGTTCAAGGGGGATTTGAAAGTTGAAAGTTTAACATCATACTTTTACAAGGGTGGTGAGATGCTTCATGTGAAAATGTTGTCCAATGATGTTCAAAACTTGTATTATAACTAGTGATTATACATATAATTGGCAACAACTTGAATAAATCATGTTTATTGAAGAACTAATTTCAAAGAACAACTTTTACATAATGCATTTTTTTTTTTTATGTTGTTAGTCACTTTAGTATTGTAGGGTTGAGAGAGGGTGTTGAAATATATGCTCCAACATAAAAGAGTGTATCAATGATAAAGTAAGTCATAGTAAAATGTTGTGTATGTATCATCAAATAATGCTTAGGTTTCCAAAATGTTTTGTTAAGTTCAATTTGTTTTCTTTAGTCTACAGTTAGTTGCCAAAATAGTCACCAATTTTATAGGAAAATAATTGCATTCATTGTAACTTTTAAAAAATAATCTAAAATATGTAGAGAGGAGGTTCATATTCTACTTATTTATGTAAAATTGATTCAAAATTTGAGAAGGCTATCTGCCAATATATTTTAGATGGTTTTTTATAAGATAGATACCTATCACAAATCTTATTGCTTGTTGAGTGGATTGTTAATGTAATTAAAAAATATATGATATAATTTACTATCACATGAAACATTTATAATAATGCATAAGGTATACATCTTTGACATGAAAAATTATTTCAAAAATTGGTTGGCCTTTAGCTTGGAGTTGTTCCTCACACTTTCTCTAAATAGATCAACAACAAAATGTTCAACCCAAATTTAATAATATAATTTTAAATCAAATTGCTAAGAACTTAAAACTAAGTAAACAATTGATATTTAACATCATCAAAGAAATAAACATCTTTTAAACTTTTATTTGTGTTTATCAATCTCAACTTATAAATCCACTCGCTTAATTATTACATTACTAACTAAAAGGGAGAGATGAACTAGGAAAGCCTTCTAAGAACTAGTGTGCATCTTGAGTATCTTATGTAAATTTAAACAAAATAGATTTTAACAACTTAATACAAGCACATATTACTATGACTTAAGGTGGAAACATACATATTTTAATCTCCATCACATTAATCCTTAGAGGAAAGATGATATAATTTTCAAATATAAGTAAATCTCAACAATATTAACATCATGTAAATTAATACTTTAAGAATATGAAAGGAGAAGAAACACTGATATATATGGGGAAAACCCTTTCATGTAAAAAACAACACACTCAAAATCATCAAACCAATATATATTAATGTGTGACAAAAAGGTTGCAATGCACTTGCATGCTTACAACTTGAACATAGAGATTATATCTTACTCTTCTTGAGAAAATCAAACAATATAATCCTATAATGAAAAATTCTCCTCACACAACTCCTCAAGAAAGCATCCATATTTATAGAGCTCCAAGATGGATGCCTAAAATTTTCATGTGTCAACATCCTCTTCACTGTTTGCATGCAAACTAATAGAGAAAAAAATTCCTAGGAAAACCAATTGCACAGAGGCCTTCACAAAAGAGAGAAGCAAAGCTATTTTACTAAAGAGGAATGCTCAATATGAGATGATAAAATACATTATGATACAAGATTATAAAGCCATGAAAAAGGCCAAACGGGTGATCAACCACCCAATATGGGAATACGGGAAAGAAAACTAATTTCCTAGTTTAATTTCAGATCTAACTAAATCACAACAATATTAACATGTAAATTAATACTCTAACAATATGAAAGGAGAAGAATAGAAATAATATAGACAAAAGAGAAGAAACACTGATATATGTGGGGAAAGCCCTTTCATGTAAAAAAAACACACTCCAAAGCATCGAACCAATATATTAATGCATTCCAAAAAGGTTACAATACACTTGCAAGCTTACAACCTGAACATAGAGACTATATCTTGCTCTTCTGGAGAAAATACAACAATATAATCCTATAATGAAAAATTCTCCTCACACAACTCCTCAAGAAAGCACCCATATTTATAGAGCTCCAAGATGGATGCCTAAAATTTTCATGTGTCAACATCCTCTTCACTGTGTGCATGCAAACAAAAAGGATAACATGCAAGGCACCTACCTTCACCTTCTTATGCAAATTGTAGCCAATCTCAACATGCAAGGGATTTGTCATAAACTTCTACATCAAATTTCATTCCTCTCAACATGCATAGCACTGACCTCATGCAAGACTAGAACCTGCCACAATTTCACTAGTAATGACTCTTACACTATCATACAAGCTGTCATAGTTCAACTCTTACAATTTATGTCAAAATTCCACTAAAATAGCTTTCAGTGGGACCCACAAAATGGGATGAAAGTATGCCAATCAAATTAATATGAATATCATTCTAGTCACCTTCCATGTAAGATGTCAACTCACTAAAATGGGTCCAACAAAGTGACATCACAAGATTGATATAAAATAAATACGTAGACTAAAATAAGTAAACAAATAATAATTAAGACTTGCAAAAGATGATACACCTTGTTGGAATAAATTAAGTAATATTTACTCTAGTGCTTAATGCAAACTTAGGAAAAGGTCATCTAGTTCTAATTGTGATTGTTATTGCATTAATTATGCATTTCAATCAGTGATGTGCTTTATTATTTGTGTTGCACATAAGATAAAGTCACTTAACTGGTTCATGCATTTTGATATCTCACTCCTCTCTCAGTCAGAACTAAATCATTCAAGGTCACATCTTGAGTTTGTCTAAGTCTTCATAAGGATATTCAATCCTTCATTGTAATTAATTAGTAATCAATAATCATTATTGTTTCACATATTTTTTTATGTAATTTCTTATTTGTGTGTGACAGGTTTCTCTTCAGAATATCATTCAGGGCTTGTGGGATCTCAATCATAGATTCTTTCATGGTATTGGAGCTCCATATCTAAAGATCCTTGTTCACTTCTTTGAAGAATTTTGTGCATTAGAATCACTGGTTGGAGTCAATTTGTACATCCATTCACAATAGAGAAGGCGATTTGAATACCACTATGTGTGCTCAGGCTATGATTTGTCTCTGTGCAGGCCAAGTGATATTCAAATCTCATTTGAATGTATGAGGTATTGGTGATCTACACTAGAATGAGTCAATTTCCATTAACTGATCGGATCGACCCTTTCCTACCATGGATTTGGTGTTAAATCACTAGTGTAGGCACGAATATCCTCTATTTGAGCCATGATTTGGTGTTTTTTGTGGCAATTTGGAGCCAACTTGGAGTCTCGAAGGCATTGGAATCTTCACTCAATGTTGGAAATTTGGCTTCATGTGGCCCACACCCTTCATAACCATTAAATTGAAGCAAAGGAAAAGTTGCATCATACTCGCACTCCATTTGAAGCACCTATCCAACATCTGTGTGATATGCACATGCAAAGGCAACCACTGGAATCTATTTTGAGTCACATCATTAGTCTCTCAGAAAGGCATGATCTAGAGGCGCTCTACCTCACCTCACATTCACTACAACAAAATTTGCAGCTAAGATTTTGCAAATCACCCAGTTTGGGGTGCACAAATTTTACAAACAAATCTTAAATCTACAAGGCAAACCTGCAAGTCATCGACCAATTTGCAAGGCATTTGGATGCTGCAATTTTCTAAGAACTGACTCAGAGCTGAGTTTGGTAGATTGTTGTGAAGATTTTCACCACAATGGAGGCAGATGTAAACCTTTGTTTCTAGATGCATGCATATTTCTTTCCCTAATTTTTTTTGCATGCTCCTTGCTTTCTTCCTTGTCGATTCTTTAAACATAGTACATACTTTGTGAGCACCACATGATAAAGATCTAGGAAAATTTGGAGCTTTGTAAAAATTGAATTTATATAAAGTTCCATATGGGGTTTCTACTTAAAGCATATAGTATAGGTTTCTTTGATTTTGCTTCTGAATAAACAAACTTAGAATATTCAAAGTTGCTAATTAGCTATGAAGCTCCACACTGTTCCTCCAATAGGCAGCCAAAGGTGTTCTTCACTTTTAAGTTCTTGACTACATGAGCTTCCAAAGTAACTTCCTCGTGTGCTTCAAGAGTTTCTTTCTAGCAAGACAATATTGAGAATTGGATAAACAATGACATCATCCCAACCGGAGGGCATCTTTGTAGTTCTTTAGCATTTGTATCTTTCTTCTTTAGTTTGAATAAATTTTTAGGTGTTTTTCCACCTAGATTTTCTCTTTTCCTCTTTGTTGACAACCACATCACCGATGTTGGCCCACCATCTTCATCACCTTTGCAGCTTGTTCTCTATCAGTCTTCAGAGGATCTTGGATTGACATCATCGCTTTCCGACATGTGGACATGTGAGTATTTTTTTAGAGGCACAGATCATCTGGATTTGGATTCCAAAATCACCCATTCTTTTGGTTTGGCTTCTCCAATCACCAGTGGATCCTTTTCTTCCTAAGGTAAGAAATGTTATTTGGAAGTAGTGGATCATATTCTATCTTCTGACGTTCATCATTGGCATGGGAGCTCTTTCATTATGGGGGGATTCATATCTTTATTTTCTCTCTCCTATTGGGGGAGGGAATCTTTTGTAATTGCATGATAGAAGCAGTCCTTGGGGGGTCACATTGAGTCATCCTTCTATCCTTCTTTCTTTAGTATAGTCGTTTCTTTTTCTCTCTTTTGGAGAGGAGTTTTTCCCATGTGGTTTTCTCTTTTTCTCTAGTTATGAGAGATTTCATTACTTGTTCATGGGTGCCTCATCAAGCCTTGTAACTATGACCCATTCTGCATCCTTCATTGCATTCTTTTCCTTCATCATTTCTTTTTCTTCTCCTCAATTGTCATTCAGGGGGGGTGTTGGAGTAAATTAATTAATATTTACTCCATTGCTTAATGAAAACTTAGGAAAAGGTCATCTAGTTCTTATTACGATTGTTATTGCATTAATTATGCATTTCAATCTGTCATGTGCTTTATTCTTTGTATTGCACACAAAATAAAGTAACTTAACTAGTTCATGCATTTTGTTATCTCACTCCTCTCTCAGTCAAAACTCCATCATTAAAGTTCACATGTTGAGTTCGCCTGAGCCTTCATAAGGATATTCCATCCTTCATTGTAATTATTCAGTAATCAATAATCATTATTGTTTCACATATTTTGCTGTGTAATTTCTCATTTGTGTGTGACAGGTTTCTCTTAAGAATATCATACAGGACTTGTGGGATCTCAATCATGGATTCTTTCACACCTTAATCCCAATACTAACTAAATAATTTGATAAGCATTAAGTTTATATCATTCTTTCTAACACCATTTTGTTTTCCTTTCATAAAGATAGCTTTTGATGTTCATGTTGATAAAAATTACATTGGATGAATAAATTGTAATTTATTCATAATTGATCAAAAATACACTACATGACCAACAAGAACATAAACAATCCTCATTAAAATCACTTACCTTAAAAAATTATTACTTTTACGTATAACAACACATAACATACACATCCTTGACAGTGCAATTTTCTTTCTAAATTTTATTGCATTTAAGTTTGAAGTGGCTCCATCATGCTTGTTCTATAAACACTATATATTACAGGGAAATCTGTAAAGGAAATAGTGTTTCTAATGCAGGCTAATTCTTCCTTATTGTATTTTATATAAATATATATCTCTGTGTATAACAAGCTGATCTTTAAGTACAGTATTAATTATGTACATATTGTCTATATATGTATGAATAAAGACTTTTTTTTTAATTATGTATATACAAAGAGTATATAAGCTTAAAAGCACTTTGTATTATTACTCAGTGAAGTTGAAGATCAGTTGCAACAACTACAGTATTCTGACTTGAATATTGTTGAGATTCCATAGTTGTCTCGTCTAGATTCTGTCTATCGCCATTAGCAAATATTTCCAGCTCTTTTATACTTGTTTGTCCTTCAATTTGCTCTATCTGACAAAGAAAGTCAATGATTAGTTTTCTTGCAATAATATGAAAGAATAAGTTGACCACAAATACATATACTGCTAATAAACACCCGTACAAAGTTCAGAACATTGTGATACCTTCCTCCTGAGAAACTGGTTATGAGCAAGTAAGAGGCATTCCTGCATCCATTTTGATAAACAATAGAGATCAATTAACTATAGTCATGTTATTGATAGGAGTGTTTTACAGAATAATTTGTTGATAGGAGTGTTCTACAGAATAATTTGATAAAGTCTGAAAAGTTGGACTTCAATGAATGAAAGAAATATTATATTTATTCAACTGTTTCATACCCTTCCTTTTAGATTTTCAATCTCCTCAAATAGCTTGTCATCCTGTTGAAAGAAAAGAAATCAGGTTTATCTGTAAAGAGATTTGTATTAGAAGCTCTTTCACTGTTCATGGCATTCAATTACTGGACTTCTGAGGAAAAGAGCATATTTGATTTCTTCCAGAATTGTGGGTATTTTTACAATTTACAGTTTATCGAAGACTGCCGAATGATTGATATATTGAATATTGGATAACTGTTTGATAATGAGGAATTTGGTTGTGGAAAAGGAAAATTGGATGTTATTTTGGGTTTTTAATTTTTTCTTATGTTTTAGATCGCTTATGTTTATCTTTGTATGCAATGTGTAAAACCATCTTGAATTTGTCTATTTCATTCACATGTTTAAAAAGAAGCAAGAAAGATTCCAAAAGGAGCCTGTTGCAGCCTTTCAACCAAGGCGGAAGTTAAGCTTCTCTTATGCATGTCTATAAAGGATTCAATTATCCCTCAGTGATATTACTATCTTTGTTGGTGCGTGGACAGTTCTAAAAGGTTTGTATGAAACTACAAACACAAACAGAAATATGTTTTTAAAAACAAAGTCAAGAAAATGAAAGTATTAGTGATTATTTATTAAAGTTTAAATAATTAAAAAATTAATTAATTAATATTGATAAAGAACATTTTAAATAATGATTTGGTTATTGTTAAGTTTTGAATGGAATAGTGAATGATTATCAAACTTTTATTACTAGTTTGGCAATAAGAGAAAATGCACTTTCTTTGGAAAATTTATTAGGTATCTTTGTACAAGAAAAGGAAAGGAAGAAGCATGTGGACAGTAAGCTTCAGACTGCAAACTTAGCTTTGATGGCTAGGGATAAGAAGCCATTCATCCAAAGGAAAGTAATGGAAAAAGAACAAAGGAAGTAAATTTGATAACAAAAGATGAACATGTTTGAAATTATCAAGATGTGACATTATCAAAATCAAATTTCAATAAAAACTAATGGAAATTGTAATTATTATGGTAAATTTGAACACTTTGTATATGAATGTTAGAAAAAGAAGTTTAATGAGTTCAAAAATAATAAATATGAAGATAAATTTGTGAATGGTGAGGATGAGATAAGTGATGATCTTCATAATCTAAAATTGTTTATTTTAGATGATGCTTTTTCTATTGAAACAAGTGATTGTAATGCTTGGTTTATAAATTCAAGGCCATAGATTCATATGTCATGTCATAAAGATTGGTTTTAAATATTTCATAAGAAAAATTATGGTATTAAGATCTCTTTAGGAGATGATAAGTTTCATGACATAAAAGGATATAGTGATATAAGTGTACCATTATCTAATGGAAATGTAAAACAACTTGCAAAATTGATGCATGTTCTAGGAACTAAAAAGAAATAATCATTTTCAGCAATTAATAATCAAAACTTAAGAGTCAAGAGTTCTCAAAGACAAGTTGCCTAGTGAAGTATATGAAAGATCACTATAAAGTGATTGTTGAAGGAATTAAAACAAATAGTTCCTACAAACTTGATGTAGTAGTAAAAAGTCATCATGCAATGACTTCATCATCATGTGTATCAACTGAAGAACTATGGTATATGAGCCATGACCACTTAAATCTTAGAGATCATATTTCTCTACAAAGAAAAGAGATGGTGCAAGGTCTTCTAGTTTTTAAGAATGAACAAATTAATTGTGATGCTTGTGCATTGAGTAAACAACATAAGAATGAATTTATAATAAGGACAAATCATTAACAAAGAAACATTCTTAAACTAGTACATATAGATGTGTGTGGTCTCATGCAAATCAAGTCACTCAAGGGAGCCTAATAGTTTCTTATATTTGTTGATAATAGCACTAAATATACTTGGGTCTATTTCTTAAGAAATAAGAGTGAATTTTTTTAGTGCTTCAAATAATTTAAAACTATCAAAAAAAGCAATCAGCTCATGATATTAAGATTCTTAGATCAAGAGAGGGAATACACTTCAATTTTTTTTGTAAAGCATTGTAAATAAAATGACATTATTAAGAAATATAGTTCCTCATAGTCTAGAACAAAATAGTGTTCCTGAGAGGAGAAATAGAACAATAGTTGAGTGTACTAAGAGTGTGCTCAAAGGAAAGAATCTCCCTAATAATTTAGGGATTGAAGTGGTTAGTATAGCTTTTCATTTTTTGAATAGAAACCAACAAACTATCTATAAAATAAAACTCTTTTTGAAGCTTTCATTCGTATTAAACCTATTTGAGTCATTTGAGATTTTTTGGAAGTAAGAAATTTTGTCCTATTTCAAAAAGAAGGAACAAACTTGATGCTAAGTGAATCAAATATATCTTCGTTGATTATTATTTGATTAAAGGTCTAAAAAATATAATATTACTACTTATAATGTGTTCACTACCAAAGATGTTAGATTTCATGAATATGTAAATGATATTCAAGAGAGAAAATGAAGAACACACTACTTCATGGAAGCTATTTGAAAAAGATAGTGAGAGTTCAGGTATTGGAGATCAACAAACTCATGCTCAAAGTGGGTATAAAATAAGACAAAGTGAAGGTAATCCATCTAGCAATGAAGCATTAAGAAGATTAATGTGAAAAACCAAGGAACCAACCAAGTATAATGAGCATGTTCTAATGGCTCAAATAATGAGTATAATTGAACCTAAATTTTTTGAAGAAGATAAAAATAATAAATGATGAATGAATGATATGCAAGAAGAACACGATTCAATTATCAATAACGAAACTTGGAACTAATTGAATTACGCACAAATTAAATTCATATAGGCTATAAATGGTTGTTCAAAGCTAAGTTTAAAGTTGATGGTACTATTGATAGATTCAATGCTAGATTGGTTACAAAAAAATATTCACAAAAGGAAGGAATATATTATGAAGATACATTTGCACCTGTAGTTAAAATAAGTACTATTAGACTCGTGATTGCACTTTCTACTAAGTTTAACTTGTATCTACATCAAATGGATGCTAAGTCAACATTATTGAATGGCAATTTAAAAGAAAATATATATCTTGCTCAACTTGAAATATTTGTAAGGAAGGAAGAAGAATTTTTTGTATGTAGGTGAAAGAAAGTACAACATGGTTTAAAATGGTCACCAAGGTCATCATGTAAGAAGATTGATCAATTGTTCATTCGACAAGGATTTATCATGAGTACAAATGATTCAAAATTGTACATATGTAGAGAAATATAAACATAGGAATGTTGTTTAGATTTCATTTTATGTGGATGACTTATCATAATATCATGATTCAAATAATTATTCAAATTTAAAGAACATTTTGTACGTAGGCTAAAGAAAGTATTACATGGTGTAAAAAAATCACCAAGGTCATGGTATAAGAAAATTGATTGATTCTTCTTTTGACAAATATTTATCAATTGTACAAATGATTCAAATTTGTACATAGAGAAATATAAACATAGGAATGATGTTTAGATTTCATTATATGTGGATGACTTCATCATAGTAGGAAGTGTTATAGAGTTGATTGATGAAACCAAAAGAGATTTATCATAGGCATTTGAAAATGAAAGGCCTTTTTTATTGTTTAGGAATTGAAATATGGAGACAAGATGGTAAGACTTTGATTACTCAAAGTAAGTATGAAAATAAATTAATTGAAATGTTTAATAGGCAAAATTGTAAAGAAATATCTACTCAATTAACATAGAATGTGAAGTTTTCTAGTGATAATGGTACTACAGAATTTAATGGGACTTTGTATAGACAAATGGTGGAAAGTTTGAGCTACTTGATGACCACTACAAGGCTTGATATTGCATATTCAATTAGCATACTTAGTCAATTAATAGTTAAGTCTTTTGAGCCTCACTAGAAAGCTACAAAGATCTATATTGGTACTATCTACTCCTTTTGAGTCATTCAATACCTACAAGGTACCATAGATTTTGGTATTGAATATACTAACCATTTGAATGTTGGGTTGACAAGTTATTCATATTTTATTTGGGAAAGTGATATACATGATAAATCCACAATTGGCTTTGCATTTAGCATAGGTTTAGTGCACTATATCTTGAATCAGTAAGAAGTAACCAACCATTTCGTTATCATCTATTGAAGCTGAGTGCAAAGCATTGTGCAATACTACTTGTGAAGCTAATTGGCTAAGGTATATAATTAAAGATATAAGACACAAGAAAAGAACAACTTCAATCAAGTGTGACAATACAGTTTAGTCAAATTGACAAACAAATCCAGTTTAACATGCAAGATCAAAGCACATTGAAACTCAACATCATTTTGTAAGACAAGATTCAACCACATGAGATAGAGCTGCAATATTGTAACATAAATGATAACACGGCTGACATATTCATTAAGCCATTGAACAAGATAAAGTTTGTATCATATAAAGACATGCCAAGAGTCTAACATTCCCTTATTCCGTAAGGGGTAGACTTAGAATAAGTCAATAAGTGAATTTTACTCATGTTAGATGTGTCAATAAGAAATTTTTGTTGTATTGTGAAGCCAGATCAGTCTCGGATACTTAATTTTCCCCACTTTTGTTGGCAGATTTTCCCCCAAAATATTTGATGGGAGAATGCAAGGGGGACAGCGCCCCTCTTGTGGGGTTCAAGGGGTATTATCCCTCCGGTGGGGGCCCGGGGGCAACGCCCCTCCCGGAAGCAAAAAAATGGCTATATTTTATTAAAGAAATTCGCTGCCAATTCATATTAAAATTTTAGTTCAAAGGCAGTTAGAAAACAGTCCAGATTTGAATGGTTTTTGGTTGCACGTTGGAAACCAACAGTGACGTGTGGATTACCAACAACCATGGCGCGTGTGGGAAGTGAAAAGTCGTGTGGAAATGGTGTAGAAGCTTCTAGGCATGAGTTACAGAGCATGGTATTCCTGCAGGTAGTGTAAGCAACAAAATAGAGGGTCATGGATTTGTGACAGGTCTGTGTTGTAGGCGCACGAAACAAAAGTGCGTGGTAGAAATCAGCAGTGGGAAATGTTGAAAACGTTGCAGCAAGTTGTAACATTTGCTGCAAGTTATTTGTAAATCATTTTGCTGGAAGTAAATAATAAAACGGATTCTGGTTTTGTGGATATAGCTCAAAGTTGGGTGAACCACGTTCATTCTGTGTTGTCTTCTTTCGCTGCAAATTATTTCTGCAATTAATTTCTGCCCGCAAAAACTCACTTGATTGTAGAAAACAGTACCTGTATCATTATCACACTCCAAGCTACCGCAATAGGAATCAAAGTTATCAGACAACAAATCGTCGAGCCCGTCCCACTGGAGGGGATTAATAGAAATAAGGTTCTCGCCATTACAAAATACGCTTGCATCAAAGTTGGCAAGATGATTAGCAGAAGGGTTTATTTCCATGTAGTAATGACTAAAAGAAATAGAGTTGAAATGACCCTCGAGAGTAATGAATCTCCTCCACCAAGTTTCATTCCAGCGGATGTGGTTAGACCTATTCCTCGAGGTTATTGATGATAAGATCAATAGCAAAATTTGGTGGCCTTCCAGAGAAATGAATCTCCTCCTCCATGTTTCAAAGTAAGGCTTATTCATCGCATTGATGACTTAGGTTATCGATGTTAAGATCAATAGCCTCTTTGATGCCGTATATGTATGGATCAAATTTTCAAAATATATTATTGGTAAGATCATGAACATTAACAACATAATTTCGAACGAAGCAATCAAGATGATTAGTAATAACACATTCAACTTTTGAAATATTACGATTATCTTTAGAGGCTCTAATGAAGTTGAGTTTAAATCAATCTCTCATTGATATCGACCACTTTGATAGCTTCCATTTCTCAAAAGAATAAGAAGAGAAGCATTATATTTATGCAGGAGATCCTAGTAAATGATTATATGCCTTTTCTCACCAGTTTTTTTTTATTTCTAAATTGGAACTTTATTTCTGAAGAGTTATTAAAAGCTTACGTCAAGTTTTCAAGATAAACTTTCTTCAAATAAATGATATCCCTTAAAAAATTGCTATTTCTCTTTCCAAAGCTTCCAAATTATTATATTATGCATCATTTGCCACAACTTGTCAATTTGGTCCCTTATATCTTCAAACTAGCAAGTAAACATAGCTTGAATGGAACATACATAGACGCACTAAAATTTCAATATTTTGTAGAACAAAGCACAAACCCACCAAGAAAAAGATCAGTGGAGGAAAAGATGAGTCAAATCTTCTTCCAAATAGTTACAAAGTACACATCACAAGTGACAAGAGAAGCCAACTTGATGAAAATAATCACAAGTATGGGATTCATTTTTAATCACCATCCACATGGAATCATTAGCTTTTAGATAAATATAGGATTCCAAACTTTATGAAAAGGCCAATCAACATCCACCTTAACTTTCAAAAGTTCAACACAATCATTTGTCATTGAGAAGTAACTCAAAGTGTCATTCTTCAATTTTATCTTCTTCCCCTCCATAGAATTTCTCAAAAGATGAGATTGAAGAAACTCTTGGTAAGAATTAAGAATATCATCCTTATGGGGAGCTCCCACTACTCTATGGTCTTTCTAGCATCTAACACAACTCCAAACTTAATAAATGATAGCCCAATAGTTCTCCAATTTACTATCCCAACCTAAAGAAAATAATGGTTCCAAGAGATGAAAAATATAGATGAACATTAAGAGGACACTTCTAGATTGACAGTTATTCCAAATGTCAACATTTTTTCAAATTCTTAAATTGCAACAAAGAGAATTTAAAACAAGGTAGTTGTATTTACTTAATACATTATAAATGTGAACACTTGATCTATCCATTGGTCAAAATTAGTTCAAAGGGATCAATGGAGTCAAAATATATTTTTCTATAGCTATGTAATTCAAAAAAATGTCCTCTATTGAAAGCATGCAAAAATATTTTGGTACCAAAGGAAATGCCTACATTGATCAAGTATTTTAATGCCACATCTAGCTTATGAATATGTTGTAGAGTAGGGGGATCTGTCACTCCTAGGACTCTAGGTCATGGAAGAGTCCTAAGGAACGGACTACCCTAAACTACCTCGGGTTGACTAGATAGGTTTGAAAGGATGAAATACTGAGGCTGAACAGGAAGGGCAAGCAATGCATTGGTTTCCTTCTACTAAACTAGATGTTTACAAAATTAGAAGAGCCAACTATAGAGGTTTCGGTCTACTACCTAGACAACTCATTTTCTAAGGATGGCAACATGGATCTCTAACCCTAGCATGGTGTGTGAGCATCTCAAGGACATGCTAGCATCCTGTACGGATAAAGTTCTAAAAATAAAATAGAAAATACTACGAGCCTACTAGCTATCTGACTGGTTATGTTTTGTAGTTTGACAAAAAGTATATAAAATGTAGAAAACAAACTAATTGAAAGGAAACTATTCAAAATGAACTATTCTTGAAATGATGAAGAGAGGATAGGAAAGGGTATTATGCTTCCCACAACTTGATTCTTCGATTAGCTCCACTAGAATGTGCCTACAGAAAAAAAGACAAGAAAAATGTTGGGTTGTATTTGAGGTTTTCCTTAATCAGACCCCCGTTTTGGAGTTCCCACCTCCACAGACAACCAAGATACCACAAGATATGGAAATCAATAAAGAAAGTAGAAAGGAAGTAGTACAACTAGATAGAAAGCAGAAAAAATGGAATGTTATCCAATAAGCAAGATGATGCAACCGATTAGATAAATATAGTGTTACCTTCCCAACTACAAGCTCTCAAGGCCAATAGCAGAAGGAATAAAGAGACACTACCATGTAGAGAAAATGAAGCTTGATGATCCTTCAATGGTGATAGTGTTTCAACAAGAACATGTTGTTGGAGCCAAGTAGGAAGCTTGCAACAAGAAGAACAATGGTATAGAAGCAAGAGTGAAGTGAGCAAGAATGAGAGAATTAGGGTTAGAATGTGTGAGAGAGCATAAAGGAATGAAGGAATGAGAATGAATTTAGTTTGAATTGGTAAAATGGAGGAAAAAGGTCCATTTTCATTGGTTAAAGAAGGAAAGAGACATTAGCTTTTGCATCCAATGGAAAGTGTAATGTTTCTACAGATTCGAGAGGAATGAATCCTATTAGGATAGTAGCATGACATGTGGACATCCGTGTGGTGTGTGTGCATCCATGACACATATTCCTCTACCAATGCAAAAATAAGTGGCTAGGTGGATGGGACAAGGTGGTGGCGGGGGATTTTGGATCATCAAATTTACATTTTCTAAGGTAAGGGTTAAAATTACTTGGGGAATTTTACTAGAGTGTGAATTTGTGCCATTACATTTTTCCCTACTTTAGCAAGCATACATGTCAATGCAGATGCAAGGTAAAGTAGAAAGAGATTGAAGAGAGTATACCTTAATTTTCCAGGAAGTAGATCTTTGATCTGACACACCCAGACATGAAGGAGGTAGCTCCATAGGTTATCAGTCCCTCATAGCAACCTTGAATTGAAATAGGGAGGGATGGTTGATGCAGGAGCATCCGGGTGAATGAGCAATCAACATCAACCAAAAAATAAGTGTTTTATTTTCATGTTTATTTATTTTTTTATTTTGGAGTGGTTTGGAGCTTCAAGAGCATCTTGTGTTGTGTTTGAAGGATAAAATCCTCATTTACCAATACTTGGATTTTCATTTAAAAAATCAAAGGCAAACATTGCGATTTTTAAATTATTCTATTAGTTCAAGGCTTGAAGGGTTTAAGGGGTGCATTGGAATATTAAATGGAACTTGAAAATAATAATTAATATTTATTTTATCATTTTTTAATTCCTATAGAGGTTTTCATAAGGAAAGTGACCTTTTGCATTCCATTCTTATCTTATAGGGTGCTTAAAATGGAGGGAAAAGATAGTGGTTTTTGGAAAATTAATGAATGACTCTTCAATTACTAAAGGAGCAGGACTTGGTTTTGTAGTTTCTTCAATTTCGAAAGACATATATATAGCATCAAACCATTTGATATGGTGAAGAAACATTAACAACACATTTTGGAAGAAAAAATATGTGTTTATTTCATTATTTGTGAAGGAATTTCAAAGGTCAAGTTGAGGGAAATGAAATAATAGATTTGTGTACCAACTTTTAGTAATTTGAAAGGGTTTAAGAGTATATAAAATACATCCTTTAATGGTGTGTAAAGGAATAAAACAATAACAAAAAGGTTGGAGAAAGAACTTGCAGGTTGCTCATGAGAGTTGCACAAGAAGGAGTGCAGCAAATCAGCTTGTGAAGAGGAGAATTAAACAAAGATAAAAGGGATTTTGCAGGTGTTCAAGGTAGCCATGAGAGCTGCATAATGAGGAGAAAAATCAGGTTTCAAAATTTGAGTGAAGCTTGTTGGAAGAATGAAGAAGAATGTCTAACTATACAAAATTTTTGTTGTCATTGATGTCACCATGTTATATGAGTTCCAACTACAAGACTAAGTCATTATTTGATCTGGTATTCTAGACCGGTATTTGAATTGGTATATAGTTTACATCCTCTAGTATTTTGATCCACAATCCTCCGTGGTTGATTTTTGTTGCTTCCAATTTTGGGAAATGGTTTATGGATGTTGGAAGCATGTACATTCAGAATCTCTAGTGCACAAGTGCTCGTATGGTGTATCGGCATTATTTTGTTGACTGCATTTTTCTATTAAGCCTATATTTGGCTGACCTCATGAATAATTGGTGTTATGGTGAATTAATTTTTGTATGCATATGTATGTGTGACCTATCTTAGGTCTATGTCGACATGATGTAATATGCTAAACGTTTTGATTTATTGTTTGGAAATATTTTGTAAATGCTTGAAGCCAACAGCCAGTCTTTTTGGTTGCATCTAATTAGGTTGACCTAATTGATGCTTGTGAATAGGTCAAATATATATTTTGGAAAGTTTTGAAGATTTTTGTGTGAGATGAATTGCAATGATGCGAATGTGAAGAAGTGTGGAAATGATGAAGTGTGTTAAGTTAGTTTATTGAGCATTATCGGAACTGAATCAACACTTGTTAGGTGTACTGTTACTAGTTCATTTTGGCTGTGAAGCCACTTTTGTTCTGTAATCCGTTTTGTAGGAAGTGAGCCTCCTTCTATAGGCAGTGAGCCTTTGTATCTAGGAAGTGAGCCCTTGGTAGTGAGCCTCTCGTATTCGGTTTTTCTATTATTTTATATTGTCAGTTAATCCTCTCCATGGTTTTTCCCTCATTGTGTTTTCCATATAAATTTGGTGTTTCATTTGTTGATATTGTTTCCTAGTATCTGCATTTTTTGTTTATACTTAATAATAGAATTAAGTGCATAAGAAATTGATAGGTGTTTGAGATTTGAATTTGAGTTTGGGGACAACTGATTCACCCCCCCTCTCAGTTGTCTTGTGCCTTTCAACAATTGGTATCAAAGCCAAGTTCCTTGGTGAAAAGCTTAACTGCTTGAGGAAGATCATGAAGGTTTATTAGATGGATGATAAAGAACTCCAGGCTACACTTGAAGATCTTGATAAAGCTGAAAATGAAAAAAAAGATTTGAAAGAAAATATTGACGAGGAAAATGAATGTGTTTGAAAATTGAAAGAGCAATTGAAGAAATTCAAAAAAAGACCTAAGAAGTGAGTAAGTAGTAGAAAGAAGAGATCATCAGATTGAAAGTGCTAGTGAAAGAAAATAAGAGAATTGAAGAATGTATGAATATAGTGGTGCAAAGAAAGACTAATGAATGCACTAGACTTGAACAATAGGTGGCGAACTTGAAAGTAGAACTAGAGAAAGAAAAACTCTATGAAAACAATTTCATATCTAGCTTTGACAAGCTTGATTTGTTGATTGCAAGACAAAAACCAAGTAAAGACAAAGATGGCTTGGGAAATGAAACAGGTGAAAACTCAAAGAATAATCAAAAGACTCAAGAAAAAGGGAAGCAGAAAAGAAATCCAAGGAACTTTCTTAGAAGACCGCCTATCATACAACCAAATGCTCAAAGGTACCAATCCTTCAATGGTATTTGTTTTTCATGTAATAAATTTGGTCACAAGGCAACAAAGTGTAGGAGTAAAATGAATCAGTTTTATCATTCCTTCTCTAGACAATATTTTTCATGCAAGAAAGTTGGACATAGAGCTAGTGAATGTAGATCTTAGGTGAGGATGATTAGTCGGGTGATGATGAATATGTTTAATGGAGGAAGAATGAATCAATCTTTTAATGGTTATTTCTATACTTATAACAAGTTTGGAAACAAAGCAAATCAATGTAGATCTAAGGAAAATGGAAGTCAAATAAGTCAAAGAAATGTCTTTTGCTATAGTTGCAACAAACCCAAACATATTTCAAGAGTTTGCAGAAGTAAGAAGAGAAAGCAGTCTGCTCTGATAGAGAAGAACGAGCTAGTGAAAAAAATTGACAAAGATGAGGTGAAGCAAGAAATGAATAAGCTATGGAGGAAGAAAGAAGAAGAGCCAGAAACAACAAATTTTTTTGTACCCTCATCTGGTGCAGATAATTCCTCTAGAAATTAGAGCTAGCATGGTCTTAGGGGGAGCATTAACAGAAAATTATACAAACCCCCTGGATGTATGCTATTTCAGAGATTGGCAAAAGGACATGTTGTAGAAAATGCATAAATGGAGGTTTTGCAAAAGAAACTAGAAGAAAAGTTGCAGAAATGTTCTTTTGTGGAACGATTTAGGGTTTACTGTGTAGAGAAATATGGTTTTTATTAGCTTTTTGAATACTACCACATTTAATGCGAACTAGGGAAAACCAATGGTGTATAAAGGAAAATTCATAAGTCTTTTTTATCACTTGTGCAATTGAAGAGTTCAAAAAATTCCTTGAAGCGATCTCAAAGTGATTTGGAGCAATTCTGAGGTAATCTGAAGGAATCATTACGAATAAGAAATGAAAGTTTTCAAAATCATTTCTTAGTTTATGAAGGGGAAGAAGGGAATACAAAGAAGTTTCGAGTGAACAATAAATAACTCAAGAAAGACAAGCATGAAGATGGATAGAGGATTGTGTGGTGATATTCCGCTGAAGTTGAAGGGTGTTGAATTGGAAGAATTTGATCATCAGAAGATGAAGGAAATGGAACTAGGGTTGAAGAAAAATGAATTGCAGAGCGTAAAAACCCTAGGTATGGATTTATGGGGAGAATTTCCTTGGTTTGTAGACATAGAATCTATCTTGCTCTTGTTAATTTGATTCAAGGACGACAACATTATTTTGGATAAACCTTATCTAATCACGAAGGAGGCAATTGAAGCTATTACTAGTTTATGCAGTGTTGGGGACCTCCCTAGGAAGAAAACCATGAAATACAAAGATGTGGAGGAACTTACTGATATCAACAAAGATCCCCGAGCTCTACTGATAAATACTATTATCAATCCTACTATAAGGTATGTTGTGTACAACATCTCTTATAAAATCTACTTAAAAAATTGTGAAGGGTCTACTTCGGCTATTGTTGTATATCTTGCACACATGATGGTTAAGGAAAACAAGCAGTTTGAATTGTGTAGCCTATTATTAGAAAACCTAATTGAGAATTTCATAATGTTGTTGGCTGAGGGTTATCCTTTCCTATTTAGGTCTTTTCTCATATGTTTGGTGTTTTACTGTTTAAGTTCGCTACCGGGAATAGAGTATGTTAAGTGAGAATCTGGCATTCCTATCAGAAAACAAGTTTACAAGTATTTGGAATTGATGGAGGATAATGTAGGTTCTTGAAAAATATATTTCACATCCCTGAGGACAAATCTATGCTCTGGTATGTTAGTGCCTAGTTAGTTTGAAGAGGGTTCCTCTTTTGGAAAGAAATAATTAGAAGTTGTCATTGGTGAGTCCCCTTCAGAATCTAAAAGGAGAAAAACTATCACAAAAGATGTTATCACTATCTCAGAAGAAAAGAAGAATGAAGAAGAGTTTTTTTCTGGATCTGACTCCTTTGATCCAAAGAATATACGAATGATGTTAGAAAGAGGTGAGATGAAGAAGGTTGGTGAAATGTGGGGTGCATGCTCTCAAATCAAGAGACTTAAGAATGATGATGTATTGATTGATTATCTATTTGAAAGGGGTATTTCAATTTCAGATGTGTCTAACTCATTATCGGATGATCGAGAAGAAGTTATTGAAGAAAGAACATTGTTGGAAGGTCCTGAATGTCATAAGTTTGAAGCTATGATTGAGAGAATATGTGCCAAATTCAAAAAAATGTTATCTAAACACATTAATGAGACAAGAGAATACATCAAGGAAATATCTGACATCTACAGGCATTGTCTCCAGTGGCCTACAACTGTTGACAATTTTAGAAGCAAAATTAAAGCCATTGAATCTGAGGTAAATAGTATTTGAAAGGGTTTTGAATTCTTCAAAGAAAAAAATGGAAAATAGAGAATAAGAGTTGGTGAATTGCAAGTAGAATTGCTGATTGCTCAAAGACAAAGAGAAGACTTGATTAAAACCTTTTGGTTGGATCATCTCTCCAGAATACTTTCTCATGCAGAAGATTGTGAATGACAATGTTTGTCTTCAGACTAGACATCCTCTTTTATGCAGTTGTCTTTATTGGATGGTATGAGTGCAAGGATGAATTTGGCTATGCTTGCTTGGAAGAGGATTCTTCCAACCATAAGAGAATGATACAAGAAAAAATTTCATGTAAAAAGCGTCATTTTCACTATAATGTTTGAAATGGGGAGTTGGAATTCCTTTGTATATACAATGTCACTACATACATGTATTTTTACATCTTATTTTTTTGGGTTACCCTTTTCCATTGATGTCAAAGGGGGGGAGAATTAGAGTCATGTGAAGAACTAAAAAAGGGGTAATAATGCTAGTGATAGGGGGAGAGAATGTTGTGGCACATGTTGCCATCAATGACAAAGGGTAAGATTGTTGGAAGAATGGAGAAGAATGTCTAACTATACAAGTTTTGTGTTTCCATTGATGTCACCATGTTATATGACTTGCAATAGCAAGAATAATTCATTGTTTGATCTAGTATTCTTGATCAGTATCTGAACCAGTATACAGTTTACATCCTTCAGTATTTTGGTCTGCAATCCTCCATGGTTGATTGTTGTTGCTTGTGGTTTTGGGAAATAGTTTATGGATGTTGGAAGCATGTACATTTAGAATCTCTAGTGCACAGGTGCTCGTATGGTGTATTGGTATTATTTCGTTGATTGCATTTTTCTATTAAGCCTATATCTAGCCGACCTCATGAATAATTGGTGTTATGGTGAATTAATTTTGTTATGCAGATGTATGTGTGAACTATCTTAGGTCTATGCTAACATAATATAATGTGTTGCATGTTTTGAATTATTTTTTGGAAAGATTTTGTAAATGATTGAATCCAACAGTCAGTATTTTTGGTTGCATCTAGTTAGGACAACCTAATTGATGCTTGTGAATAGGTCAGATATATATGTTAGACAGGTTTGAAGATTGTTATGTGGGATGAATTGCAATGATATAAATGTGAAGAAGTGTGAAAATGATGAACTGTGTCAAGTCAGTTTATTGAGCATCACTGCAACTGAATCAACACTTGTTAGGTGTACTCTTACTAGTTCATTCTGGCTATGAAGACACTTTTTGTTCTATAATCCTTTTTGTAAGAACTGAGCCTCCTTTTGTAGGCAGTGAGCCTTTGTATCTAGGTAGTGAGCCCTTGGCAGTGAGCCTCTTGTATTTGGTTTTCCTATTACTTTATATCAATGTGAGTTGATCCTCACTGTGGTTTTTCCACATAAATCTGGTGTTTCCTATGTTGATATTGTCTCCTGTTATTTTTATTTTATGTCCATAATAATAAAATTAAGTGGATAAGAAATTGATAAGTGTTTGAGATTTGAATTTGAGTTTGGGGACAACTGATTCACCCCCCATCTCAGTTGTTTGGCAATATGATACCAATTGTTTGGGTCACCCTCATTCTAATTCCACCCTAGGATGTTTGGTGCTGACCTAATTTGAATTTGAAGTTGGATGACTAACTTTGTATCTTTTTAAGGTTGGAGATAGTATAAATAAAAAATGTGCTAGCAATGGAAATTTTACATAAGAAAAGAAGGAAGATAAGTGAAAGAGAAGATACTACTTTGATACTATTCTTGAAGTGTGTGAGTTATGTGTGTGGTTGATCAATGTGAAGCTAAACGCTAAGTTTTGAGATGCAATGAGTAGAAGGCGAACTCTATCATTCATGCAAGTTGATCAGTGATTGTGGTGGAATCCTTTGTTGCATTAGGATTGTTGTATCTCTATAACTAGTCTTATTTGTCTTCTTTGTATCTCTATGGCAGTGAGCCCTCTAGATTGTAGCCCTATGGACAATGAGTCTAGACAGTGCATCCTTATTTCATGCAGTGAGCCTTTTTGTAATCGGTTTTGATATTCTTTATAGTGTGAGTTAATCCTCTTTTTCCCTCATTGGGTTTTCCAAATAAATCTAGTGTTATTGTGTTTGTGCATTGAAATTTGATGGTTAATCACTTAATCATTTTATGTGTTAGTTCTGGTAATTCAATTTAAGGTTATAATCTATGACAACTGATTCACCCCCCCTCTCAGTTGTCCTATCCAACAATTGGTATCATAGTTTGGTTATTTGGTGAAGAGATTAATCTCTTGAGGAAGGTCCAGGATGGCTAGCAAAATTGTCTTTGATTATCTGAGGTTTGATGGAACAAATTATGGTATCTGGGGTATTGTGGATATGATGTAGAGAAAGCTTATAAGAATCCCTACAGTCCTACTAATGGTCTGATTACACCTAAAGAAATTAGAGCACATGAAGTGAATAATAAGGAAAATTTCATCATGAAGAATAGTTTGGTACATTTTGAGTTGATTAAGGTTTAGAATTTGAAGAAAGTTAAGGAAGTCTGGGATGCTTTAGAAAGAGCACACAATGGTGATGAAAGGGTAAAAGAGGAAAAAATATAGAATTTGGAAACACAATTTGATCTTATACATATGTCTGAAGATGAGAATGTTAAAGCCTATGTACAGAGATTGGATGAGGTAGTGGCTGGAATGCGATCTCTTGGCACTACTATAGATGAAACCAAAATTGTAAAGAAGATTCTCAGAACTCTTCATGATGCTTATAGTGAAAAGGTGAGTGTTATTCAGTAAACTATAGATTATAAGACTTGTACTAAGGATCTACTACTAGGATTTTTGATATATTATGAGATGAGGAAGCTGAATCTAAGAAGTGTAGGAAAAATAGAGACTGCTTTTAAAGCTACAAAAATTGAAGATCTGATGAAGAAAACTTTTATGAAGTTGAGGCTAACTTTGTAAGAAGAATGAGAAAAGGCTCTAGTAAATATGAAGGTAAATTTCCCTTTAAGTGCTTTAGTTGTGGAGCAATTGGTCACTATGGTGCAAAGTGTCTAGAAAGAGCTAAAAAGAAAAAAAACAAAGATATGAGAAAGAAAAGAAAGGAAAGAAGATTAATAGAGCTTACTATGTTAATGAGAATGCTAGTATTTCAAATGAAGATTTAGAATATGAAGATCCAAATGACAATGAACCTACTTCTACTAATTCAGAAAAATAGTTAAAGGAATGTCCTCCAAAGAAGAAGAAGGAGAAAAATGAAGGTACAATTATCTCTTCCTTACATACTAAACAAGAAAAGAATTTTTGGGTAGTTGATAGTGGTTTCTCAGATCACATGACTTGTGACAAGAGTAAGTTTGTGAGACTTGATCAATATGATGGAGGTCTAGTTATGTTTGGAGATGATATTGGTGCTAAAATCTGTGGGATAGGTTTAGTAAGTTTTGATGGCAAGCATCATACCAACGACGTTTACTATGTTAATGGTTTAAGGAATAATATGTTGAGTGTTGGTTAGATGTATAGAAAAGGATATGATCTTGTGTCTAAGGATGAGAAATGTGAGATCCGGAAAAGATCTAGAATATTGATTGCTATAGTAAAGAAATCTGAAGGGAATATTTATTAGCTTAAAGGTGTTGATGAAAATGCTTTATGACTCAGATAAATGATAGTTAGTTATGGCATAGGAGAATGTGTCACATGAATTTTGATAACTTGGCAAGGATCAGTACTATTCAGCTGTGAGAGATCTACTAAGAATTACAAAACCTATAAATGCGATTTGTAGGAATTTCTAGTTTGGGAAGCAAACAAGAAATCATTACAGATCAAGAGAACAATCTACTACTGGATTACTAGATTTGCTTCATACAAATCTCTGTGGTCTCATGAGAGTATGAAGTGTACTTGGTGAAAGGTACTTTATGCTTTTAATTAATGGTTATTCTAGATATACATGGGTTACATTTCTAAGAGAGACATCAGATGTATTAGAAAGATTCAAGGCATTCAAGGCTATCATTGAAAATAAAGTGAATTTGAAGATAAAATGCTTGAGATATGACAGAGGTGGAGAATTCACCTCCCATGAGTTAAATATGTTTTGTGAAGTGCATGAAATAAAGAGACAATTATCTGCTCCAAGAACCCCTCAATAAAATGGAGTTGTTGAAAGAAAAAATAGAACAATTCAAGAAGAGTTACTAGGTCAATGATCACTGAAGCCGGATTACCAGAATTTTATTGGAAAGAAGCTATTCACACTGTTGTATGTGTATTCAATCGAGTTTAGGCAAGAGAAAATAGTACAAAGACTCCCTATTAGCTATGGCATGAAAGAATCCCCATAGTTAAATATTTCAAGGTATTCAGAAGCAAATGCTATATCAAAAGAGAAGAGGAAAATTTGGGAAAATTTGATGCAAGAACTGATGAAGGAATATTTCTTGGATACTCTACTAAAAGCAAGGCATACAAATGTTTCAATGAAAGATTGAGGAAAATTGTAGAAATCTTGAATGTGAAGGTTGATGAAATAGTGAAGAATTCTATTGATACTTATGGATATGTGTCTGATGAACATGATTGTGCAAGAATAAAAGAAAGTATGGAAGAACGAGATAAAGATGAGCAAAAAAATTAGAATGAATAGAATGAAAGAGAAGAAGATGCTCTGGTGATGTCCCATAGGACACCAAAATATGTACGGAGGAATCATTCAGAAAGTCAGATTATTGCAGACAATACAAAAGGTGTGTTAACTAGAAGAAAAGCTATTGCTAAAGGAAATTTGTGCTTATTCTTTGAGATTGAGCCAAAGTCAGTAAGTAAAGCCTGTGAGGATGAAAATCAGAAAGAAGCAATGAAAGAAGAACATTTGTAGATTG
Organism: Sequoia sempervirens; assembly: GCA_007258455.2. Classification (NCBI taxonomy): domain Eukaryota; kingdom Viridiplantae; phylum Streptophyta; class Pinopsida; order Cupressales; family Cupressaceae; genus Sequoia; species Sequoia sempervirens. The sequence continues at coordinate 26,523,815 of VDFB02292527.1, read as the reverse complement.
AGAAGAAACAAACTTGGAAATTGGTCTCAAGATTGATAGACAAAAATATAATTGGATCAAAATGGGTATTCAAAAATAAGTTGAATGAGAATGGGGAGGTTGTTAGAAACAAAGAAAGACTTGTGTGTAAAGGCTACTCATAAGTGGAAGGTATATATTTTTAGGAGACTTTTGCCCCGGTAGCAAGAATGGAAGCTATAAGGATGTTCTTGGCATTAGTTACTTATCAGTATTTCAAAGTCTATCATATGGATGTCAATTTAGCATTTTTGAATGGTGAACTAGATGAATAGGTCTACATGGAACAATTGGAAGGATTTTAGTTAACAGATCAACTGGATATGGTATGCAAATTGAAGAAATATTTATATGGATTGAAGAAAGCTCCTAGAGCTTGGTATGCAAGGCTAGATAAGTAGTTGAGTCAGCAAGGATTTAAAAAAGGTACTACAAATAGTAATTTATATTTCAAGACTGAAAATGAAAAAATCTTGATTGTAGTTGTACATGTAAATGACATTATCTTTGGAGGAAATGAAAAGAAGTGCAATATGTTTGTGGAAGAAATGTAGAAAGAATTTGAAATTTCTATGTTTGGTGAGATGAATTTCTTTCTTCGGCTACAGATTAATCAAAGAGAGAAAGGAATTTTCATTTCACAATCTAAGCATGTGAGAGAGATGTTGAAAAAAATTGGGATGGAAGGTTCCAAACCAATAAGTACTCCTATGGTGACTGGTTGCAAGTTGGGTAAAGATGATAATTCACCTAAGGCTGATCAAAGCAAGTATAGATCTATGATTGGTGGACTACTGTATTTGACTGCTACTAGACCAGATATTATGCATGTGGTTTGTCTTGTAGCTAGGAGAACCATAGATTTTTGGGTAGGGCTTATAGGCTACCCTTGCACTCTTAGGATGTTTCACCCAAAAGGGAGAGAGATAAACCTCACTCAAAATATGTAATGTAAGATGTTAATTAGACTAAATGTAATGATCTAAGTGCAACTAGATGATCTATTTCATTGATTATGAATGCAAGACTTAAGAATTATGTAATGTTGGAAAACACAATGTGATATGCAAACATGAAATATGAATGAACAAATGCAAAACAAAAAAGAAGAAGGTTGATTCACAGTGCACCTCGACAGATAATGGAGAATCTAGAATATTGTAAATGCTAACTAAGATTATTGAAAATCACCAGTGGGACTCATTCGCCACTGATGGCGAATTAGTCCTACTTCTAATGAAAACTATTAGAAACTAGTTTCTGAGTGTCAGGATCCAGAATCTGACAAAATCTGGACTTCCAGTCTTAAGGTGGAACTCATTCACCACTAATGGTGAATCAGTCCTCTCCCAAAATTCTTAGAAATCAGGAGACAATTATGCAACACTAGATCTAAGGTTGTTTGCTTGTTAGGTTGACAAAGTTAATTCTATAGAAAATGGACAAAATATCTTCTCCAAGCTTGAAATAAGGTTGATTTGACTTTAAGAACCTTGTTGACTTGTTGACCACCTTTCAACACCTAATTTCTTGTCAAATCTACATACACAAGTCTGCAAATACACATGCAAGAGGGGAAAAATAGTTGAGGGTTAAAGAATAGGGGTTTGTCTTCGTCAAACCCCACTTTGGTAATCAAACCCTTAATAAAATAATGGAATTGAAGAGAATGATAAACAAACAACATGAAAATGCTATCAACTTACCAAACCCTTGTTGAAGAAAATATGAAGTTATGTCAATGGTTGCTCCAAGATTCTTGATTAGATGATGCAAAGTGCTTGAATAGTTGAATGATTGAATGAATAGTTGAATGAGTGAATGAATTAGTGAACTTGATGAATGCTTGAATGAATGGGGGCTAACATGGATGTAAAAACACTTATTTAGACATTCTTGTGCCTTAGTAACCCATTGATACCTCATCACAGGTCGATATCAAGTAATTTTGAACAAAAACTCGAAAGGAATTTTGAATTTGGAGGCAAGAGGGACTCATTCACCACCCATGGTGAATGGGTCCCACCTTGGACTTGAAAGTGGGTGTCAGGAATTAAGTCACATTTAATATTGTTTGTTGGGTTTGCATTAAAAAATAAACTTAATTAAGGCTTATAAGGGCATAAAGGGTCCAAATAAAGCATAAGAAAGGTGTAAATAGTGAAATTATGCCTAGAAAAGCATGAAATTTTGTTATAAGACTTTACAACACTTCAAAATAGGACTTTACAACACTTCAAAATAGGACTTGATTAGTGATGAAAAGGTGATTTTTAGGTGAATTGCAATGAATAGAGTATATAAGAGTGTAGAAATGTTTTACAACACTTCACAACACCTTCACAAGACAACATAATTTGAATTTTAAGGACCTAAATGTGAATGTTTAAGCCACATTACAACATTAAATCAAAGAAAAATACACCAAGCATCATGAAGAAAGGCCTAAAAGACCATGAAAATGCCAAGGGGCCATTTTTCTATGGTTCATTTAGCCCCCACTTTAGTGAGAGGATGAACTTGCTTCAAACTCACACTAAAGTAGCCATGCATATTGAGAGGAGGTCCTAATGCACTTATGTTAGCAAGATGGAATGACAATGATCAAGAGGGATGATCAAGCCCCTAGGATGAAGATCCCATGGAAAACTAAACATAAGAACAAAGGAACACACAAGTGTTGAAATGAAAGAAGAAAAGTCGGATGGAGCTTCAATTGTCAGTCCAACTAGTTGTGGATTAGATCTAGGTTGTTTGTTTGAAAAAGAGAATGCATACTCACTTTGGGGTGATAGAACTCATGGTGGTCCACCGGGTGAAAAGGCTGAAAAAGGTGAAATAAATACGCTAGTTGGTATGCACTCACAAACAAAAAGGTGTCTATGGGGAAATTTGTGCCATTGAATGGGCTTCCCGCTCAACCATATCAAAGTTATACCTCCTAATAACTTTAACAAGGGAGCTCAAAGTAAAATGTCAGTTCATGCTTCATGAGACAAGCAAAGCTTTGTATGCTTAGAACTCATGAATAAAGAGGATGGGTACCAAAGGCATGCAAGTTGCATTATGCAAGGTGGTAAAAATGCAAAGTGTAAAATGGAAAATATGTTCAAAGGAGTCTTGTTAGGTTTATGCAAGGTCTGTCACTTAGGGAACATTATGTCTAATGTCTCCAAGAGAGGACCAATCAAGGAATAAAATATTCACAACTTAGGGGATGTAGTGCATCACATTAGGCCACTAAGAGAAATGTAATATTCTAAGATAGATCACACTTATGAAGGACATCATACCTAATGTCATCCACAAAGTAACAAACGCATCGTATGAAATGGCCAGGCTGCACTAAGAACTGAGAATGCAAACATGAATTATGGTAATGTATGCCCCCACTTTAAAGGAATTGCTATACACCATTATGTGAGCAATTGCTTTAAAGTAGTAAAGGAAAGAAAATATAAAAAGGAAAAATAAAGCAAGACATGAGATCCCACTCAGAAAGCCCTATGCCAAGTCATATGTTTCTGAGTAAGGCTACTTCATGTGAACAAAAATGAAAACAAAAGAAAAGGGAGTTACCCCTAGAAAAGAGAACACCAAACACAAGGGATCTATGGATTTGGGATAAGTATGTTTGTTGTTGCAATGTTTTTATTATGGAGCTCAAAACTGTCATCATTCCCCAAAGCACATAGAACTAGAAAAATGGCACAAAGAGAGTGAAAACAAGAGAAAAATAAGATCCGTTTTGGGTCAACATGGAAGAGACATTGCAGTCTCAATGCCTTGCATCGTCCCCAAAATGAAAACACAAATGAAAAGAAAATGAAAAGGTGAAAGAAAAGGAAAATATTTTGGGTCACATGAAGGAGACGTTGTAGTCTCAATGCCTTGCATCATCCCCAAAAGGAAAAACACAAGAAAAAGAAAAAATGGAAAAAGGTCCTTTTGGGTCAACATGAAAGAGACATACGATGTCTCTATGCTTTCTGTCATCCCCAAAAGGAAAACACAAAACAAAAGTGGAAAATACAATGCACGACATATAAAAGAATAGAGGTATAAATAGAAGAAGTGTACAAAAGGAGAGAACATCAAACACATGATACGGGGGAACACGATACACACATATAAGAAAAATGGAAAGGGGCTAGTAATGCAAATGTAAGTCAACCAGTAACTAAGTTATTGGTTTCTCAATTGTAAGTAGTTAAGCGGAAAAAGAATAACATAGTTAAGATACAAAGATAAGTGCATTACAAGGACAAGGCTAACAACTTCTTGCCCTCCATAAAGTGTAAGGAAAGAATGAGATGAGGTGGGTGATGTGAAAGGATCATGCAATAGTGATAATAGAAATTCTACAACTATGGCATGAGGAGAGGATTGGGTGAAGTGTATTGGTTATCCGATGAATTTAGTAGGTCAAGTTTTCCTGTTTTGGTCCAATATATGCTATAAATCTTTACACTCATTAGTGTGATGTCCAAGGGTGCGGTGATAGGCACAATACTTTGTGTTGTATTTGACATATGTTTGATTCTAGTAGGGGGTGGAAGAGTGATAAGCCTATGATGAAGAAGTATTTGCAAAGCTTTTTCATTATCAAATGGATGACAAAGTTATTGAAAAGGTTTGTCAATAGGTGAGATGGAATGTGGTGAAGTATGATCAAGGGTGATGTCTTTCTCTTGGTCATGATGAGTAGGAAAATATTTCTAGTGAGGAAGAAGGATATTCAAGACAAGAGGAGAATCAAAGATCACTATACCATCATCAAGAAGTATCTAATATTCAAAAGGAGGCTTATTAGCTTGAGGAGGATCTTGATATCCTAGACCTGCTGTGTCTTCTTCTGTTGGTTGTTGTTCTAGAAGTTGGTAAATGTCATGCTCATGTGTTGTGTCACAACCTTGTTTCCTTAGGATAGTAAAGAATTTCCCATATGTTTCTTCAAAGTTTATAGAAGTGTTTGTTACTTTTTCACCATAAAATAGGTGAGGATGTGTTTGTTTAGAGGAACTAGGTCCACTTGATGGAGGAACTTTAGGTCCTTCATTGATTTTAGGATGTAAATATGCAAAATGATTAGGAGGTGCAACAGTCAGAAGATTTCGTGGCTTCATGGATGGGTAAAAGGTTGCATTGGCTTCAAGGTTATCAAGACGTTCATTTAAGAACTTGTTCATGCTAGTGTCATCTTCTCCAATAATGTCTACATCACGTGGAGGACAATCATGAGGAGTTGAAGGAGCATGAGGAAGCTCAAGGTCATTAGGGTCATAGCCAAAGGCACACTTGGACATGTCTACCAAGGATTTTAATGAATTCCAAAACTTATTAAAAGAAAATTCTATGATGACAATGAATGCAAGTAAATTAAGATGCAAGAAATAGCTAAAAACAAAGATTTTGGAAACATAAAGCAACTACAGAAAACTGTAATCCAGGAAATGCCTAGAAAATACCTAAAAATGTTGTGTAGAATGTGCAAGTGGACTGATTCACCCAGGGTGGCGAATGCGTCCAACTATGAGATTTTTTTATGTTTTTCATAAAATTTAAAGTGATTTTAATGCTTTTCAGATGCCAATTAAGGATGTAGATGCAAAATTTTAGCTTTTTCAATGATATGCAATGAAAAAATGAAATCTAAATGAGTCTTTCACTAATGCAATTTGAGAAATCTTAAGATGCAAAAACAAGACAATACCCTAATTGAATTTTGATGAAAATGAAACCTAGGATGCAAGATGTAATTGAAATTAGAAATATAAAGTACTCAATATGTAGGTTCACCCAAATGAACTGTAGATTTTTGGGTAGGGCTTATAGGCTACTCTTGCACTCTTAGCATGTTTCACCCAAAAGGGAGAGAGATAAACCCCACTCAAAAGTCTAGGTGGTTCACTCAAATTGTGCAATGTAAGATGTTATTTCGACTAAATGGAATGATCTAAGTGCAATTGGATGATCTATTTGATTGATTATGAATGCAAGACTTAAGAATTATGCAATGTTGGAAAACACAATGTGATATGCAAACATGAACTATGAATGAACAAATGCAAAACAAAAAAGAAGAAGGTTGATTCAAAGTGCACCTGGGAAAAGAATGGAGCATCTAGAATATTCTTAATGCTGACAGAGATTACTGAAAATCACCAGTGGGACTCATTCACCAATGATGGCGAATCAGTCATGCTTCTAATAAAAATTGTCATAAACTGGTTTTTGAGTGTCGGGATCCAGAATCTGACAAAATATGGATTTCCAGTCTTAAGATGGTAGTCATTTTCCATTGATGATGAATCAGTCCTCTCCCAAAATTCTAAGAAATCAAGAGACAATTATGTAACACTAGATCTGAGGTTGTCTTTTTGTCGGGTTGATGAAGTTAATTCTGCAGAAAATAGACAAAATATCTTCTCCAAGCTTGAAATAAGGTTGATTTCACTAGCACCTTGTTGACTTGTTTAGCACCTTTCAACACCTAATTTCTTGTCAAATCTGAATACAAAAGTCAACAAATACACATGCAAGAGGGGAAAAATGGTTGAGGGTTAGAGAATAGGGGCTTGCCTTGGTCAAACCCCACTTTGGTAATCAAACCCTTAATAAAATAATGGAATTGAAGAGAATGATAAACAAATAACATGAAAATTCTATCAACTTACCAAACCCTTGTTGAAGAAAATTTGAAGTTATGTTAATGGCTGCTCCAAGGTGCTTGATTGATGCTTGATTAGATGATGCAAAATGCTTGAATAGTTGAATGAGTGAATGAATTAGTGAACTTGATGAATGCTTGAGTGAATGGGGGTTAAATGGATGTAAAAAAAACTTATTTATACATTCTTGTGCCTTAGTAACCCATTGATAACTCATCACAGGACGACATCAAGTAATTTTGAATAAAAACCCAAAAGGAAATTTGATTTTTTTGAATTTGGAGCCAAGAGGGACTCATTCGCCACCCATGGAGAATGGGTCACACCTTGGACTTGGAAGTGGGTGTTGGGAATTAAGTCACATTTAATGTTGTTTTTCGAGTTTGCATTCAGAAATACACTTAATTAAGGCTTATAAGGGCATAAAGGGGCCAAATAAAGCATAAGAAAGGTGTAAATAGTGAAATTATACCTCAAAAAACATGAAATGTTATTACAAGACTTTACAAAACTTCAAAATAGGACTTGATTAGTGATTAAAAGGTTATTTTTAGGTGAATTGCAATGAATAGAGTCGAGAAGAGTGTAGAAATATTTCACAACACTTCACAACACCTTCACAAGATGCCATAATTTGAATTTTAAGGACCTAAACATGAATGTTTATGCCACATTACAAAATTAAATCAGAGAAAAATAGACCAAGCATCATGAAGAAAATCCTAAAAGACCACGAAAATGCCAAGGAGCCATTTTTCTACGGTACACTAGGTTTCAAGAAGATCTGAAGGAAACACATGTTACTGCAGTTAAAAGAATATTCAAATATTTGAATAGCACTCTGGATTATGGATTATTGTATCCTAAAGACAATGAATTTACACTTAGTTTTTATATAGATATAGATTCAATCGAAAGTATAGATGATAGAAAGAGTACAAGTGTTGGTGCATTATTTCTTGGATGTAGATTGGTGGCATGGTTGAGTATGAAGCAAGATTCAATCTCTTTTTCTACTACTGAAGCTAAGTATATTGCTATTGTATCTTGTTGTACACAAGTTATATGGAAGAAATAGACATTGAAGGATATCACAATTCTATATGATGATCCTATTTCTATCTTCTATGATAGTACAAGTGCAATTAACATTTCAAAGAATCCTGTAATGCACTCGAGAATGAAGCATATATCTATCAGGTATCATTTTCTAAGAGAGAAGGTCATGCAGAATGAATTCAAGCTTGAGTATGTTACAAAAAGGGATCAGATTGTGGATATATTTACAAAGGCTCTTCCTAAAGATACTTTTGTGTATCTTCAGGATAAGCTAGGGGTTATTGCTCCTCCTTTTACAAACTAAGATGCATTTGGAGATGCATCAGTCTGGTGGATTAATGGTTCTATCTTTTTGGACTAATGTTTTTGGTGGCTACCTCTCAGGGGGAGTAGGTAGTTTTAAGTGTTGTCATTATGATTATTTTGTTTTCATGTCAAAGGAAGTTTCAATGAACATATCTTTTTCTTTTTCCATTAGTGTCAAAGGGGGAGAGAGAGAGCATGTGAAAAAGGGAAAGAGAGAACATGTGAAAAAGAAAAGTGAGAGAGCATGTGAAAAGGAAAAGAAAGCTAATAAGAGAAAGCAAGTAACGAGGAAGATGATATTCTAAGGGGGAGAAGCAAAAAGAAAAATCTTGAGAAGTATTTTCAGAATTGGTATGGTGTCTTGGATTCTTTTTCATATCATGTGTTGCCATCAATGACAAAGGGGGAGATTGTTGCAAGAATGGAAAGAGGAATGAAAGTGTTTCCATTAATGTCAACTAGTCAGTGGGTTATCCATTAGTTGCTGATTGTATATGTTGAGGATATTGAGAAAATTGTATTAAAAGAAGATTATAGGTATTTAGCTATTGAGAATGATGATCCAATACTTGTGAACTATGTTTTTTTGTGTTCTAGCTGAGGTCTAGGAGAATTGTTGTTGGTTTGGATTTCTCTTGATGAAGTCTTATGACTTGTGGTTCTAGAGTTGTGTTTCCCTAGTTCTATTGAAGATGGTTTCAACATTTGGAAGTATCGAGCTTAATTGATCTATGTGTTTTACATTGGTTTGTCCAACCATGTGATAAGCGTTATCTTTGAAGTTGATGAAGCATGTTGGATCTATTATGGGTCCTAGTGAAGCATTTGTTTGGCTTTCCCTCATTCTAATTCCACCCTAGGATGTTTGTTGCTGACCTAATTTGAATTTGAAGTTGGATGGCCAACTTTGTATCTTTGCAAGGTTGGAGATAGTATAAATACAAAATGTGCTAGCAATAAAAATTGTACATAAGAAAAGAAGGAATATTTAAGTGAAAGAGCACCCACAACCTTGATGTTATTTTGAAAGTGTGTGATTTATGTGTGTGATCGATCAGTGTGAAGCTTAACAATGAGTTTTTGGATGCAGTGAGTAGAAGGAGAACTCTATCATTCATGCAAGTTGATCAATGATTATAATGGAATCCTTTGTTGCATTGGCATTGTTGTCTCTCTGTAACAAGTCTTCTTTCTCTTCTTTGTATCTCTATGGAAGTGAGCCCTCTAGGTTGTAGCCCTGTGGACAGTGAGTCCTTATTTCAAGCAATGATCCTTTTTGTAATTGGTTTTGATATTCAAAATAGTGTGAGTTAATCCTCTTTTTCCCTCATTGGGTTTTCCATGTAAATCTAGTGTTATTTTTTTTGTGCATTGGCAATTGATGGTTAATCACTTAATCAGTTTATGTGTTAGTTCTAGTAGTTGAATTTATGGTTATAATATGTAACAACTGATTCACCTGAGCCCCTCTTAGTTATCCTATCCAACACAATCTTGCACAACATGAGTATAATCTTGATTTACTTGCAAGGTTTCACATGACTACATGTAAACCATATTTGACTCCCTTTATATCTAGGGTCAAGCTTGAGACTTCTTGTATAACATCACTGGTTGATATACTTAGTATTAACATCTTGTTGGTAGTCTTATATACTTGACTCATACCAGGCTAGATATTTCATATGTGGTTGGAATGGTTTCAAGATTTATGTAGGAACGCCACCACCTACAATGAAAAGTAGCTAAGAGGATCCTTAATTACCCTCAAGTTACTCTTGGGTTTGGAATTCTTTATAGAGTTGGTTCACTAGTTGTCTTGGTTGGTTTTATAGATTCGGATTGGGCTAGTGATACTGAGCATCATAAGTCCACTTTAGGATATAGTTTTTCCCTTGGTTCAGGTCCTATCAGTTGGTCTATCAAGAAGCATAATTTTATTGCTATATCATCCATTAAGGAAGAGTTTAGGGGGTTTTTTAACTCAAATACTAAGGCTATATGGCTTCAAGACATTCTTTCTAAATTTGGTATTCCTTTCAAGCAACCCATAGTAATTTATTATGATAACCAAAGTGCCATTTACATATGCAAGAATTTGGTTCAACATCAATGAACTAAACACATAGTCTAGATTCATATGCATTATATTCAAGAGCTTATTCATGGGTAGATCCTTGACCTAGTCTTTTGCTATTCTTTAGAGCACGTTGGTAGCATTTTCACCAAACTATTTGCTAAGAGCAAGTTCATTCATCTACGAGATCTTCTTGATATGCATTCTACATCTGCATCAACATCAACTTTTGGGAGGGGGTGAGGGCATTCTAGCCTTCTTCTCTTCTTATCTCTCTTTTGGAGGATAAGTTTTTCCCACTAGGTTGTCTATCTTTTTTCATTTATGAGAGACTTCATTGTACATGGGTAGCTCACCAGGCCTCATAGTTGGGACCCATTTCTTTTGTACCTACCTAATATATGATTAAGGTGGGGTGTTAGTGTATATTTTACATACAATTAGGCCATAGTTAGGTGTCCCTTAGTGCTTACCTTTTTGAGGTGTGAAGTTAATTAGGAGTTTTTAGAGGTTTCAACTCACTTTCAACACCTCATGCTACTTTCATGGTAAGCAACTCACCACCACTCCATGAGTGAGGAGTCTTGTCACCATTTCATGGAGGTCGGGTGCCTTCCTTCTGCCTTTATATACACACCTATTTGGCTAATACAATTGGATCAATTTTATACATATTTGGTATTGTTCATTTGTACTTGTTATTGACCTCCATTATTGTAGGTTCTAATAGCCTTTTCTAGAAGAGGATAACATATGTGCAATAATACAATATGCATTAGCTCTACATATAGGAAACTTCACTTGCACTTGAATGCATAGAAGAGCATTAGAACAAATCATGGACTTAGTACACAAGAAATAAAATGAGTCAATAGAAACTCCTAAAATAGAGTTGGGTATCTATTTTTCTAATTACTAAATATAATCTTAACATTGAAATCATGCTAAATTTGAATGAGTTTAGCTAACATTCATAGCCAATAACCTAGAAGAATCATGTGCCAAGAAAGAGATTAGGTCTAAAACAGTTAAAGAAATCATGTATCAAAGTCCAAGTAGCCAAGTAGTACATGGAAAAAATGAGAGAACACTTAGGATAATGGAGATTAAAGATATTTAGATGCATCAAGGGTGATCCTACAATAGTGGGTTACACTTTTTGGCCAAATTTGATATTGAAATAAATATTTGGAACTAAATCTTCACTTTCAGACACCTATAGTTGCTAAACGTAGAGGAATTTGAAGATGATGCAAACTAGTGATTTGTAAAATTTTCTCTGTAGATTCTAAAAAAAATTTAAAAAATTTTTTTGGAATTAAATTGCATTTTTTTCCATCTCCTTCGATAACTAGCTTTTAACAGTAAACACAATTTTTAAAGAGTGATGTGTACTATAAGGCACATAACTTTTTTCTATGAAAGATAAAATTCTAATTTTTTCAAATTTAGATTTATAACTACAATATCTAGAGGATGCATTTGGTTTCATAATGTTTTATTGAATATATTTTTTAATTAAGTTTTGAAGTCAAACCAATTACAATTAAGACATAGGTGTACTATTTAGAGCATAGCTTTTTTTGTATGTATAGGAATTCAATTTTTTATTTTTTGTTGGAATAAGGACATCAATACCTAGAGGACGCACATTTTTTAGAATTTTTTTTCCCTATTTTCCTATTTTCTTGTATGTGTGAAACAAAGACCTTGGTGTTCATTGACAAACCTACTTTCACAAGAAATAAAAAAATAAATATAATAATCAAATTAAATATATTTAAAATTATATTTTTTGGGAAACTTATAATAAGGACTACATACTTACAAAACATAAATTTTAAATGAATTCATTTCATCCCCCAAAAAGTAAATCAAAAGTGAGTTTTTATCAGCATTTTGATAGGTGTAGAGGAGACTTCATTACTGGTATGGTTTAAAACTAGTGGGGTTCCATCCAAGGGGGTTTGATCTAAGGGGCTTTGATCAAACCTCTTTAAGTTAAAATCCTTATCACCATACATTCTCCATGGATTACAAATGCCATCTATTATTGAGCATTTGAATCATAAGAAAATATGAAGAAAGCCAAGAGTAACTTTGACAAGTCTTGTAATTATGGAAAGGTGTATTTAGATATTGTTTCCAAGTTTTTTAAAGGGTTTGGTGCATCAAATCCCAACATGTGAAACATTTCTAAATGAAATTACTCAACAATAATTTGACAAGACTAAAAGCTTTAATTTAAGCATGACTTTAAACCAAGATAACTAATTTCTGATAGTTCTAAACAAATATCTAAGATGAATCAAATCCCTCTATGAATTTTATCTAAGATGAATGAAATCCCTCTATGAATTTTTTTTTTAACAAGAATCCAAAGGACTTTGGCTAAAGGTTAATCCTGACAGGAGATGACAGGATAGTACCAAAGGGAGTACTGGTTTCAATACAAAACTCAGGTCTATAAAGTCATATATGTTCCAGAAAAACAAAGGTTTAATAACGTCCCAAACTTTCCATAAGCTTTTTAGCAACAAATGTGCTATAGATTTCGCAAGACCTTCCTAGCGAATTGCAATGAAAACCTAGAATTTTCCAAACCTGTCTGTCATTAAAAAAACCCAGAAAAAATACATCCTCAACAAGATGTCACTGGCCTTATAGGGACTAGTGAAAATTCCCACCGTTCTCATGACGTACCTTCTTTGATCTTACACAACTAAGGGCCTTCTCCAACCTATTTTCAAGCTGCTCGAGATCCCAAATATTTGACGATGGAAAGGATTCTCCCGTTAGTTGCCTGTCAGAAATCTCCCTTTTAACCATATGTTTTGTTTTAATATTCGTAAGAATCAAGATTGTAGATAGTTTTTAGTAATCAATTTAAGAGTTATAACTACATATTTATGTATAAAAGTGAATTTCAAGGTAAACCCACAGCCAAACCTGATTGAATTTGTTAGACTGTCCCTCTGTTGTCTGAGCCTAGTAGCCTCCTCTTTCCAATGCTTTTCAGATTAACCACATATAATTAGAGTATGCCAAGCAAAATGGCGGAACTGTTCACAAAGATTGACAAAACATAGCTTCACTGGTTTATTGGCATGATTCAAATGTTTACCTCAAGGTCACCGTCTTTAGAAAGAGTCTGTAGCTTCAGCGATTTCTTATCATGACTTTCGATGTACCTGTCAATTGTTTTCTCCACACTAATAACAGTAAGAAACAGAAACATTACCATCAGTGTTATATAATATGCAAGACATGAATCAGTAACGCAATAGATATGCAAGACCTTACAGGTAATATTACTATTTATCTTTCACAGTCTCAGTTTTGTTTCCAGGAGAGACTAACTTTCATGTATTTTTAAATCTCAGTCAAATAAATATCTGTCATTTTATTTTTGCTCTTTCTGCAACTGTGCTATTCAATATTTCGGATATTGACTTAAATATAGCTGAGTGCCGTGCCTTTTGCTATCATTGTGAGAGTTACAAAACATTAAAGGAAGAAAAGAAAGGAGAGGAGAAAGAAAAAGAGGAACAAAAAGCTAATAGATAAACACAACCAAGATTTGCAAAAGGATTACAAACAGCTTGCATGCATGATTAAAGTCACTTAACTCTTCTATGCACGTCAACTGATTATTAATTATTTCACTTGAAAGATGAGTTGCCTATTTCTGAATTTATATAGATTTAAATTTAAGCAATTGGAAGAGTAATTAATACCATTTTTTATTCTAAAGGAAACAAATTGAACTTTTAAGTAACAGTCCCAATAGTGAATCCACATAGACCATTAAAATAAGCATAGGTTTCTGTAATAGTCATTTATATCGATTGCACAGAATGTTAGAGAATATAATTCATAATTGAATTGTACGTCAGATATTTTTGAGTCTCAATTCGTGGTCATTTGTCTTTCAATTAGTTGTCAATAATATTGAGTTAATTGTCGATCATTATAACTTGCTGGCGACAATTTCAGTTTGCTGTCGAATGAGTTAGCATGGTTACAGGAAGTCGTTGAAATTTTTGCAACTATATATTTGTATTTTCTACTAATGAACAAATATGTGAGCTTTTGTATGCTGTTTCAATTTTTAATTCGGTATCGGAGCCCGCGGTGCCTCTTTACCTGACTAGAGAAAGCTGCTGCCAGCGTGTATGAAAGTGTAAATTTGCTGCTGCATGGAACTGTGGTGGAGGACATTGATTGGGTGGAACGTTAGACATCAGAGAGCTTCAATTGGTTAAGGTGCAGTGCAGAAGGAAAAAGAACAATTTTCTCTGCAAGATCAAACAATGAAATGTTTCTGGAAAAATTTAATGGTCATAATTTAATTTTCACATATGGAAGGTGAAAATATAAATCCTTTTGATGAACAAAAACTAATGTAGTATCTACAAATGTTAAAAGAAATATTGAATGGAAAAGTAGAGATGAAAAAGTCAAATCTATTATCTTACTTTTTTAGATCTGGATTTACAATATATTGATCTAGAAAAATCATATAAATATTTATAGGATGAATTAAATAAGTTGTTTGGAACAAAAGAAACAAGTACAAAGTTCTATCTGAAATTACAATTATTTAGATTCAAGATATTTGATGAAATTACTATGTCTTGTATAAACAATCTGAGATCTCTCATCAAACAAATACCTGAAGTCAATGTTGTGGTAGATAAAGAGAATGCTAAAGCCATTTTGTTAAATAGCTTTCCTTTGTTATTTTTAATCAGTCAAATTTCTTTACAAACTTTAGAAGACATGACTTATGTGCCCTTAGTTGAATAAAAGAGAATAGCTGTAAGAGATTGAAGAGGAGATACTCAACAAGAGCTTGCATTATATTAAAAAATGTTATGGGAAAGAAAATGTTAGGTAAGAGTGAGATAGAATGTAAGTACTTAGAAAAGTAGTTCATAAAACAATTAATTGTAAAATCCATGTCCAAGTGATCTTCTAAAAAAAACTTAAAGAATTAGTAAATATAACTATTTTTAAAAAACCTCAAGATATTGATAGTGATAATAACTTCATTGATGATGAGATACTTGTCCTATTTTGAAGGTGCCAATGCTTTGAAGACAAGAAGGGATTCAACAAAGAATAGATAGATGTTCAATAGTTTGAGGTGCTTGTGGATTAGAGAAACTATATCTCATTGGATTTATGGGACATATATGTGAAGATTGATGTCCAATAATTCAAGGGAGATCTAAAATCTGGAAGTTCAATATCATACATTTTTTAAGGTGAAGAGACACTTCATGTGCAAATGGTGTCCAATGATGTTGGAAACTTGGATTATAACTAAGTGACTATACTTGTAATTGGGAGCAGCTTGAAGAAGTCTTACTAGTAAGAGAACTATTTTCAAAGAGTAACATTTATATAATGTATTTTCTATTTATTTTTTGTGTTATTAATCAATTTAATTCCCAATTGTTACTATGTAGAAATATGTCAGGATTCCACTAAATTAAGTTATTTATTAAAGAGGAACGAGACAATATAATTCATGGCTGAATGATACTTGTGTACATGTCATCAAATATTGTAGAGATTCTCAGTTCGTTGTCATTTGTCTCTCAATTAATTGTCAATAAATTTCAGTTAGTCAGTTATTCTGCTTTGTATTCGAGAATGGGAGCTCCCTTTTTTTGAAGAATTATCCAATTGTGAGTTGTCTCAAGTTTTTAATATGTCTTGCCCTAGTGTTGTTGATTTTGTACAATCTTTTAAATTAGGCGAAGAAATAGTGCGCCTAAAAGCACCTAGGTTACTGTTTCCCTCTCAAGTCCTTTCAATATTTTTATCTAATAGCTTGGAGTTCCTGCAATCATATGAAATGTTGCAAATTGTGGTCCAGGAGGCGGTGCGTCCAGGGTTTCTATGTGATGTTGAATTGTTTCAAGGTGTTCAATAATATGATTTTGACAAAGGAAAAGGTTATGTGGGGGTTTATTCCCCAAATATTTCCTTAAGCACAAACAAGCATATGCAGTGGTGTATGATGCAATAAAAATTGGCCTCAAACAGAACAATTCTCATGAGTTATATGGACTCTTACATAAACATACAAAAGTGTTAGGGTTGGAATTGGTCAATAGGATAAAAGAAAGATATTTTGCAATATATTTCCTACTCACTAATCACAGGCACCATAATAAATTTGGCATAAAGACTCCTAGGGTGGCTCCTCACAGTCATAGCGACTCTGATATCAATTGGGGACATGATGAAAATTCAATGAATGCAGCTACAAATGTTGATGCAATGGATGCATGAGGAGATTTTGCAATAAAGTTATGAAGATCGACAAGTACAAAGTCTACCCTTTAGGTAATGCTTCTCTTATGCTTCCTTATAGTTGCAACAGCTAAATCCCAATTGAAAGTATGTCGACTTGCTCTAAAGTGTGTTGGCCCGCTTTCCCCGCTTCCCTGCTAGCTCTTTTGTTGGTAGCTTTCTCATGCAACAGGTAAAAATTGTTACTACCAGCATACACGTTTTGCTTTTTGAAAAATTTTAAGTATATAAGGAAAAGTATAAATGTGTTTTCCAGTTTACACGTTTTGTTTCTCCCCGCTTCCCTGCTATCTCCTTTGCTGACATCACTAAAGTGCAGCGGGGTAGTCAGGAGTTACTACCACCCCACACGCTTTGCTCTTCTCCCCACTTTCCCGCTCTCTTTCTTGCTGACATCACTTACGTGTAGCGGGGTAGCAGGAAACATGTCCGTCAGCAACTGCGCATGTACAAATGCAGTATATAATATCATATGCATCAGCGGTGTATGTAGCAATAATTTTTTGATCTATGTTCACTCTGGATCTGTGTATACATTTTGGGTCTGTATAAAGTGTTGAACACGTGAAGCAAATGAAAGGTGCTGATAGAAGAAGCTCCATCAAACTGTATTTAACGTGGAAACTTCGACCACCACCTAAGTTCACCAAACAAAGTGCTTAGGTCAACAAAATTATTTATTATTTAAAATAGAAGCTTCTCTCTTCCACCGACAGTCTAATCTCTCCTCTTCCATCCACATTTTATGCATGTTTTTTGAGTTTAAAGTTTTTTCGGAGAATTCTAAGACCTCTATTTATAGAGGCATTTGTAATCATTTTTGTGAGCAGAAAGAAAGAAAGAAGAAAAAAAAGCTCTGATTATTATGAAGCAACAGAAAGAGTTTGGGTTCTTCTCTTGTATATATTGTTGTGTGTTGATAGTGCCTTGTTTATTCTTGGTTTCATGAGCATCTTTTATGTACTATATTTTGCTATGTCCCCTGTTTTTTTTTTTTGTGATTATTTCCACTGATGTATAGTTTACTATCACTATTATCACACACATTCTCTGTTCAAGTCCTAACAACTGGTATCAGAGCCAGGCTGGTGGAAGGTTTGGTGTGTATAGGGCTTCGTTGAGCGGGAATGGAGGCAACAATAGTGAGTGATATGGAGAAGTTAAACGGGGCTAATTTTTCCCTATGGAAATCCCAAATAGAAGATATATTGACTCTGAAGGATCAATATTTGCCAATTGAGGGAATATCAAAGAAACCCACAACAATGGTGAATGAAGATTGAAAAAAGCTGGATAAAAAGGCGATTGAAACCATCCGTCAATATCTAGCTAAAAATATGTATTTTAATGTTGCTAGAGAGAAGATGACAACAAAACTATGGAAAAAGTTATATGATTTGTATGAGAAAAACATAGCTTCAAGTAAGGTTTTCTTAATGAAGAAATTATATAATCTTAAGATGAAGGAGATTGATTCGGTTGAAGAACATTTAAATGAATTTAATATCATTATTAGTCAGCTTTCCTCTGTTAAAATTTGAACCATAGATTTTAGGAACCCGAAATGCTTAGCTCTCTTCCTAGGGTTTTCACCTAGAAAGAGAGAGATTAAAGGATCCTAAAATGCTTATGTTTCATTAAAATTAGGATGTGTACAATGTGATGTTATGTAAATGAAATAATATAAGTGCAATTGATTGATTAAAACGATCTAGAATGAATGCAAAAATGAAATTTAAGCTATCTTTGAAAACCTAGTGTGATATGCAAACAACTATGAAATATGAAGAAATTGAAAGAAATACATGTAGAAAAAAATGTACAGGGTCAAATCTAAGTGCACCTGGATGATGTGTGAGCTTTCTGGAATGTCTAGAATGCTAATGAAAATTTCTAATTTTTCACAGTGGAACTCATTCGCCAAGGGTGGAGAATCAGTCCTCCGACTAGTGAAAAAGTGTCAGAATCTGATTTCTGATAGCCGAGAGTTGATTTCTGACAAAATACAGATTTCCAAATTTTAGGTGGGACTCATTCACCAAGGGTGGTGAATCAGTCTTCCCCAAGATTTCTGAAAATTCAAAGGTCAACACTACTTCTCCAGATCTGGAAATGACTTAATATCAGGTTGTCAGGGTCAATTATGTAAAAAATGGGCTAAAAGTCACTCAAATTACTTGAATAGATGATGAATTGATTTGAAGAGCCTAGTTGACTTAAAAAACACTTTTCAACACCTTTAAACTTGTCAAATCTAAAAAAAAAGGGTTGCAAAGACACATGCAAAGAGGGAAAATGTTGGTGGGCTAGTGAATAGGGGTTTGCCTTGGTCAAACCCCACTTTGGTAATCAAACCCAATAGAAATGAATAAAATGCAAAGGAAATGATAAATGAATAGCATGAAGTATTACAAACTTACCATATCCTTGATCTTGTAAATCTCAAGTGATGTCACTGGCTGCTCCAAAGTGCTTGAAAGTGCTTGAATTGATGATGCAAAATGCTTGATTGCTTGAATAGATATGAAATTGAATTCGTGAATGTGTAGATATGGTTGGAGATGTAAAATGAGGTTAAAATCACATATTTATACAAATCTTGTGCCTTAGTATCCATTCCTACCTCATCACAGGCCAACATGAAGTGAATTTGAGTAAAATCCCAAAAGAAATTTTGAAATATTATGAATTTAGGGCCAATGGGGACTCATTTGCCACCCTTGACGAATGAGTCCCACTTGGGACCCATAGCCAAGTGTCGAAAATAAATTTGTGTTTAATGTTGTTTGTCGGGATAGGACCCAAAAATACACTTAATATTAGCATATGAGGGCATAAAAAGACAAAATAAAGCATGAGAAGGGTGTAAATAGTGAAAATATTCCTAGAAAAGTGTGAAATCTTGTTTCAAGACTTTACAACATTTCAAGATAGGACTTGTTAATGAATGAAAAGGTGGTTTTTAGGTGAATTGCATTAAATAGAGTCTAGAAGAATGTAGAAATGTCTTACAACATTTCACAACACCTTCACAAGACGTCATTCTTTAAATTTTAGCACCGAAATAAGCATTTACAAGCCAAGATACATCATAAAATCAAAGCAACATAGCTCCAACACTATGAAACAAGACCTAAAAGTCCATGAAAATGGGAAGGGTCCATTTTTTGATGGTACATTTAGCCCCCACTTTAGTGAGAGAAACTTGCTTTCTCATGCTAAAGTAGCCATGAACATCGAGAAGAGGGCTCAAATGCACTTGCATTAGTGAGATGGAATACAACAAACAAGAAGGACGATCAAGCCCCTAGGATGAAGATCCCATGGAAAAACAAACATAAAGACAAAGGAACACATAAGTGTTGAAAAGAATTTGAGTGAAGCTTCGATCATGAATCCAACTAGTTGTGAAAAGAGAATGTGTACTCACTCTAGGGCCACAAAACTAGTTGTCCGCGGGGGGAGAAAGCCCAAGAAGTAAGATACATACACTAGTTGGTATGCACTCACAAACAAACATAAAAGTGGCTATGGAGAAAATTCATGCTGCTAGTTGGGCTTCCCGCTCAACCATGCTAAAGCTATACCCATTCGATAACTTTAACAAGGCACCATAAACCCAAAAAAAATGCAAATTTTGGTTTAAGTTTCAAAAATAGGATGGCACCACAAGCATGCAAGTTGTGGTATGCAAGGTGGCCAAACAAATAAGACAACTCCACAGGCATGCAAGTTGTGTTATGCATGGTGCCCGAATAAGAATGTTATGTGTAAAAATGTCATGTGTAATATGCTTAAAGGAGTCCTGTTTAGTTTATGTAAGGTCAGTCACTTAGGGAACATTGTGTCTAATGTCTCCAAAAGAGGACCAATCAAAGAATAGTATATTCACAACTTAGGGGATGCAGTGTGTCGCATCAAACCACCAAGAGGAATGCAATATGCCAAGAAAGATCACACTTATGAAGGACATCACACCCAATGTCATCCACAAAGTGACAAACGCATCACATAAATGACAACGCTTCACTAAGAATGCAAATGAAATAATGGTAATGTATTCCCCCCACTTTTAAGGAATTACTACACATCATTTTGTGAGCAATTACTTGAAAGTAGAGAAGAGGAAGAAAGCAAGACATGAGAGCTACCTCGGAAAGCTCTATGCCAAGTCATATGTTTCAAAGTTAAGCTGTGTCATGTCAAGATGGAAGAGAAAATAAAGGAAAGAAGGAAGTTTCCCCCCAGAAAAGAAAGCACACCAAACACATAAGGGATCTATGGATTTGGGGTTAGTATGTTCGTTGTTGCAATGTATTTTTATGAAAGAGCTCAAAACTTTCATCATTCCCCAAAGCACATAGAACTAGAAGAATGACACAAAGAGAGAGAAAGCAAAGGAAAATAAAAAGTCCATTTTGAGTCAATATGGAAGAGACATTGCGGTCTCGATGCTTTGCATCATCCCCAAAAGGAAAACACAAGCAAAAAGACCAAAAAGAAAAGTGAAAAATCTTTTGGGTCAACATGAAGGAGACATTTCGGTCTCAATGCCTTGCATCATCCCCAAAAGGAAAACACAAGAAAAGGAAAAAGGAAAAGAAAAAGAGGGTTTTGGGTCAACATGGAAGAGATAAAAGGTTTCTCAATGCTTTGTGTCATCCCCAAAGGAAAAGAAAAAACCGAAATGAAAAAGAAAAGGACCATTTGGGTCAACATGCAAGAGACTTAGGGTGTCTATACACTTTGCATCATCCCCAAAGGAAAACACAAAACAAAAGTGAAAAGTAAAAAGCATGACAAATAGAAGAATAGAGATACAAATACAAGAAGTGTACAAAGAGAAGGAAACATCAAACACACAATACGGGGGAATACGATACGCACATGAAAAGAAAAAGGAAAATGAATTGGAAGAAAATATTAAGTAGGCAAATGCAAGTCATCCATCAAGTCATCTTCCTCCCAATCATGTTTAGTGGAATGCGAAGGTGATTGACTGTACAAAAGAGGAATCACAAGTGCCAAACTAGGAGTTGTACTAGGTTCTTCACTTGGTGGAGAAGATTTATCATTTAAGCTCATTGTAGATGAAAATAAAGAGTTCAGTTCATTGTTTATAGTTTCATCTATGTTAGCAATCGCCACATCTCCGTCGTCATCATCAAGATTAATAACGACGAGAGGGCGAAGGGTGATTTCTAAGGATGGATGCATCAAGAGTGTGGGTTGTTGAATATGTTCGTTTTGGTTTAATGGTGGTATATGACTATCATGCAGTTGCTCAAGAAGGTGATCATCTATTGCTTCTGTCAAGGGTATAGGTTGATTTTCTTTATTTTTTGTGAGGCAAGATTGACGAGGAAGGAGATGATGATGTCTTCGTTCCCCAACACCACGATTGTGTTTAATTCAGTTATGCAATTGTTGAGGTGTAAGAGCGGATTGAGTCAGTATAGGTTTGTCTACTTCCGAAAGGGAAAGAGAAAGAGAAACCACAGAGGAAGGATCAATCACTTTCTCTTTTTCTTTATACACTTGTTTAATTTGAGGGAGTGAGGCAGGAATTATTTCTTGGTCTCTTGGTCGTTTAGATGATGGCTGGGAAGATTGTTTAGAGGGTGCAATGGTTTGTACAATATCAGATTCAGGTATAATCACGGTTTCATCAAGGATAGGATGAGTAGGTAGAGATGTGTTACGAAGAGATAATTTAACAATCTTTTTAGCTTTAAAATTTTGATAAGCAATGTGGGTATGTGCAGGATCATGATGGGCCAAAAAGGGGCGATATGATGGGTATGTGTAGGGTATGTGGCTAACAACTTTTTTTAACCCAAAATTGATGAAACGAAAAGGGTTTTTAAAGAAGATTCTCAGATTTCCACCAATATAAATTATGCTTTACTTTGAATTTAATTCATAATTATTATGGATTTTCTATTTGAATTGTGACTAAAGTCTTAATTGATAGGCTGATTGAAAAACATCTATATCTTTTAGATGGTATCACATTTTTTGAATCTGAAACATGTGTCACATTCTATGCTTCACATACTATAAGATTTTTTTAAACAAATTAATTTAATGAAGTTTTGACCAAGTTAAGGTGGTCAGACATACGAGTTTTTTATATTTTTTTAAAAGTTGTAATAAAAAATTCATCATTAATTATTTAATTGGAAAAAAAATACAAAAAAAGTAAGCATCACATCGGGACATGAGTCTTCTACTTATATCTAAAATCTTATAAAAAAATATTATCATTTTATTGTGGTTAGGGTGGTTAGACATACACCTACTTATTTTTTCCCTAAAATTTAAGTACTACTGCATTGAAATTTTAAATTTTCACCAAATAGATTTTTTAAAAAATAAATAGACCTAGTAGTTTAGAAACTACATTCAATTTTCTATAGATTCTATTCTTACATTTTTTTGAAATAATATAGATAATTTATTCAAATTTTTACGTCAAGTTACCTAACTCTGATTTTTATGAATTTTTTGCCACTTAATGGCCTGGTTTTTCCATGATGATCCTACACATACCCATGTAAAATAAGTCCTTTCAAGGGGTGATAGGTTCGATGGGTGTAGGCCAAAAGGATTGTAATGAAAAGTTACCTTTGGAAGATAAAGGATTAAAGCCACTATGGTGTACAATGAATACCTCATTGCCATGTGGAAACTTTAAGCACTTGTGAATGATTGATGGGACTACTTTCATTGAGAAAAGCCAAGGAAGGCCTAGCCACAAACAAAATTGGTCAGATTGTGGAATAATAGAAAATATTACCTCCAAAGTCTTAGGTCCTATTTGTAAAGACAGCACGGTTGATCCAATCGTAGGGCATGCAAAACCATGATGCATTTTAATCCATGCAGTTGGTGGATTATAGTTATCTTGATATAGATCATGTAATACTAGAAATTCTTTTGTGATCACATTCTCACCACAAGCAGGATCTATTAATATTCCATTAGTAGGTTTATCATAGATTCTACCGGCTAGGTAGAGAGGACCATCTGGAAGCTTTGGTAGTATGTCTTTAGCAGAAAAAGTAATATCAAGTGATTGAGTGGTTGGGCCCTTACGAGGATAACGTCTACCATGGCGATAATTTTATCCATAGGATGAGCTTGGGGCATAAGAGGAGATGTATCCGGTTGTTTGTTGTGTGTATCAACAGTCATTACATCAGGCTTTGAAGGTTCACTAGCCTTGACGAACGAGGTAGTGTGTTTAGGCATAGGGTTGGTGAAGATTTGGAGATTTTGGTTAGGGGGTGCAGCAGACTTATTTCCTTGATCATTAACACCCATAATGATTGATTCACCTGAATCAATGAGGTCTTCAACTAGATGTTTAAGACGCTTGCAATTTTCGGTGTCATGGCCATTGTGACGATGAAAATGACAATAAGTGTTAGGCTTGAAGGTAGGAGGTAGGGATTAACTAGGATCAAGCAGTCGAACAGGTGGTAAGGTAAGCATGTGTTTTTGGATGAGTTGGTTCATTGTCTAGTGGAGGGTGTCAGGTAAAGGAGTGAAATGTCAGTTTGGATCACCATAATGATAAGACACAACTATCTTAGAGGCGACCATTGAATTCTGAACTTGTGAAGTTGGTTGTGGTTGGGGTGGAGGAGGTGAACTAAATTATAAGAAACCTCAGTTAGGTTTGCAGAAATTTTGTGTGTTTTTTTGGTGTTGATTGTTATTTTTAGTTTTTTCAATTTGGCTAGAAGTTTATTTTTGACTCGCAACTTGAAACCAAATTTTGATACTCACATAAGGTTGTACAAAAATGCATGAATGAAGGGAATTTCATCATCATAAGATTATCTTGAAGGTTAGTGTGCAAATTCTCAATGAACATCTTTTTTAGATGTGCATCTCGAATTTGGACATCAACTTGAGAATAGGAGTGGTAATGAGAGATGAAATGGGTTACTTTTTCATCAATGTTTTTTCTACATCGCATAAGGTCAACCATTGTATTTTTAGGTGTCATGTGCACTTGAAAGTGATTAATGAAATCTTCTTCCAATTCATTAAATTAATGGATGGAATGATTAGGCAAGAGGGAAAACCATTCTAAGGCAGTATCTTTCAAGGTCCTTGGAAAGAGTTTTGCTAAGAGATTATCATGAAGGAAAGATTCACAACAGAAGGTAGTAAAATAATTGATATGGTTGATAGGATCTCTTTTTCCTCCATATTTCTCAAACCTCGGCATTTCTATCCCTTGTGGCATCGAGGTATGTAAAATTTCTAATGATAAGGGGCTACTACAAACAAGATGTGTGGGTGGAGTGGCTTGAGCTTGAGTAATGGTGGAAAGTTGGTGTTGCATGGATGAAGAAGTGTTAAGGAGTTGTGTCATAAAGGGATCAGGATAATGGGGTTGAGGTGGAAGGGAAAATGGTGGTGGAGTGTAGGTGATGTTAGGAGAAGTGGAAGGAATAGTGAGGGGTGTGAAAGTGGTGGAAGGAGGTTGTGATGCCACAAAAGGAGGAATGATAGTGGAAGTCGGGAAAGAAATAGCACCATAATTGGATTGATGTAAAGTTGTATGGACTTTTGGATTGGTATAAGTTGGTATGGAAGCTATGGTTCAAGGAGGAGGAACTTGAGATGTTCCTTGGGTGACAGGAAGGTTTGTTGATGTAGTATGGGAAGAGGCATGTTTATTGTAAATATCAGCTATGTTTTTGAACACTTGCAAGCCATCATCACTTTCAATTAAGCAATGAAGGTTCTCAATAGCAGGGATAACAGTGGTGGAAATTTTTTCAAGTGACAGTTCTTGTTGTAAATGTGCAAAGTCCTCATGAATGTTAGTAACCTTTTCTTGCAGGAGAGACTTGTTTTGATTGTCAACATGCATAGGATGGAAAGGAGAAGGCATGGAAGTGGTATTTTCAGGGCCTAATGCACCATTGTCCATACCAGGAGTAGGAGCTCTTGAGATCCCAAGGTCCACAATGAAAGTGCTATCACGGGATGTCATGAGTCTAGAACTTCTTCTCACTAAAGTATTGTCAATAGGGCACCAAACACTCATGCAAGTACCACAAAGGAAGGGTGGATGGGAATGCAAGCTATTCTAAGAATGTAAACTGCAAATAACAAAAGATCTGCTAACTGTAATAGAGATATGAATACAAGAAAAAAAAAAAGCAGAAAAATGCTAAAAATAGCGCAAAATTAATGTCTAAAATATGCATAGGGAATGATTCACCCTAGGTGGCGAATGAGTCCCAAGATGTATTTTTTTTGTAGTTTTCAGTAGTTTATGAATGAGTTAAATATTTTTCAGAAAGCAAAGATAGGCACAAAATGTAGAATTTCAATTTTTTCAATGAAATGGAATGCAAGAATGAAAACTAAATGAGTTTTTCACTAATGCAAAATGAAAGATCCTAGAATGCAATAACCAATTCAATGTCCTAATTGAATTGCAATGCAAATGAAAACTAGGATGCAAGATATGAATGCAATCAGAAGTGTAAAAATGTGGAAAATTCAGGTTCACCAAAATGAACCATAGATTTTAGGAACTCGAAATGCTTAGCTCTCTTCCTAGGGTTTTCACTTAGAAAGAGAGAGATTAAAGGCTCCTAAAATGCTTATGTTTCATTAAAATTAGAATGTGTGCAATGTGATTTTAATTAAATGAACTAATCTAAGTGCAATTGATTGATTAAAATGATCTAGAATGAATGCAAAAGTGCAATTTAAGGTATGTTTGAAAACACAGTCTGATATGCAAACAACTATGAAATATGAAGAAATTGAAAGAAATATGCAGAACAAAAAGTACAAGATCAAATTTGAGTGCACCTAGATGATGTGTGAGCTTTCTGGAATGTCTGGACTGCTGATGAATTTTTTTGATTTTTGACAGTGGGACTCATTTTCCAAGGGTGGCGAATCAGTCCTTCGATTGGTGAAAAAGTGTTAGAATCTAATTTTTGATAGACGAGAGTTGATTTTTGACAAAATGCAGATTTCTAGATTTTAGGTGGGACTGATTCGCCAAATGGTGCTGAATCAATCCTCCACAATATTTTTGAAAAAGTCAAAGGTCAACACTGCTTCTCCAAATTTGGAAATGATTGAATATCAAGTTATCAGGGTCAATTCTATAGAAAATGGGCTGAAAGTCACTCAAATTGCTTGAATAGATGATGAATTGATTTGAAGATCCTAGTTGACTTGAAATCCACTTTTCAACACCTTTAAACGTGTCAAATTTGCAAAACAAAGGTTACAAAGACACATGAAAAGGGGAAAAATGTTGGTGGGTTAGTGAATAGGGGTTTGGCTTGGTGAAACCCCACTTTGGTAATCAAACCCAATAGAAATGAATAAAATGAAAAGGAAATGATAAATAAATAGCATGAAGTATTACAAACTTACCATATCCTTGATCTTATAAATCTGAAGTGATGTCAATGGCTGCTCCAAAGTGCTTGAGTTGATGATGCAAAATGCTTGATTGCTTGAATGGATATGAAATTGAATGCTTGAATGTGTGGATATGGTTGGAGATGTAAAATGAGATTAAAATCACATATTTATACAAATCGTATGCCTTAGTATCTATTCATACCTAATAACAGGCTGACATGAAGTCAATTTGAGTAAATCCCGAAAGAAATTTTGAAATATTTTGAATTTAGGGCCAAGGGGGACTCAATCGCCACCCTTGGTGAATGGGTCCCACCTAGGACCCACAGCCAAGTGTTGGAAATAAAGTTGCGTTTAATGTTGTTTGTCAAGATAGAACCCAAAACTACACTTAATATAAGCATATGAGGGCATAAAAAGACAAAATAAAGCATGAGAAGGGTGTAAATAGTGAAAACATTCCTAGAAAAGTGTGAAATATTTTTATAAGACTTTACAACACTTCAAAATAGGACTTTTTAAGGAATGAAAAGGTGGTTTTTAGGTGAATTGCATTAAATAGAGTCTAGAAGAATGTAGAAATGTCTTACAACACTTCACAACACCTTCACAAGAAATTTTTCTTTGAATTTTAGCACTGAAATAAGCATGTTCAAGCCAAGATACATCATAAAATCAAAGCAACATAGCTCCAACACTACGAAACAAGACCTAAAAGTCCATGAAAATGGGAAGGGTCCATTTTTTGATGGTACAAAATTGTTTTGGATGATGAAATTAGAGCTATTTTACTAATGTGTTCTATGCTAGACAATTGGGAAAATTTGATTATCGCTATGAGAACTTTAGAACCTACATGAATCCTGAAGTTTGATGATATTAGCAATATTGAATGAATGAGTAGTTGCGATTAAAGTCAATTGTAGAAAATGAAGGAGGACAAGCTCTAGCCTAGCTGATCATGGTAGAAGGATTGATCGAGGCCATCAAGGATGCTCAAGATCAAGAGGTCGATCTAAATAAAAAAGAGGCAGGACCACTTGTTATGATTCTGGAAAGTTGGGGCACATGAAGAGAGAGTGTTGATTTTTGAAGCAAATCTATAAAGATCAAAATTAGAAGCCAACTAGCACAAATGAAGGTGAGACCACTGCTATAGCTATGGATGGAGATGTTTTACTTACTGTTCTAGTAGAAGATGTATGCTTGAATACCTCTAGCAGTAGCTTTGATTGGATCCTTGATTTTGGGGCATATCACCATGTAACTCCATGCGAAGAGAATTTTGTTGCATATAATCCTGGTGATTATGGTAGAGTGCATTTGGGAAATAATCATTTTTGCAATATCTTTGGAGTGGGGGATGTCAAGATCAAGTCAAAGGAAGGACAAGATATCCTACTAAAAGAGGTTAGGCATGTACCAAAAATGTGCATGAGCCTAATCTATGTGGGATGATTGGATGATGAAGGTTATTTTGTAAGCTTTGAAAAAGGTGGTTGGAAAATCAACAAAGGAGCATTGGTTGTGGCTAAAGGACCCAAGACCAGGACTTTGTATACATTGGCGACAATGATAGAAAAATCAGATACAACTTCTGTTGCAAAAGAAGGAAACTCAGTAGATCTATGGCATAGGTGCTTGGGTCATATGAGTGAGAAGGGTCTAAAAATCCTCATGGGAAAAATTTTGCTACTAGGTTTGAAATCTTATAATCTTGATCTTTGTGAGCATTGTATATATGGTAGGAAATGAAGAGTTTCATTCTTAGAGGTGGTCATGAATGGAAGAAAAATTTGTTAGAATTGATACACTAAAATGTATTTGGGCCCATTAATATTAAATCATTAGGAGGAGCATCATACTTTGTAACATTCATAGATGATGGATCTAGAAAGGTTTGTGCCTACCCCATGAAAACAAAAGATGACATATTTGAGATATTTCAAAAGTCCCATGCTGTAGTTGAAAGTGAAACTAACAAATTGCTCAAGTGCTTGAGGATAGAAAATGGTGGAGAATATTGCTCAAATACATTCAAGGAATATTGTAATAGGTTTGGAATTAAGCATGAGAAGACTATCCCTGGTACTCCTCAACAAAATGGTGTTGCAGAAAGGATAAATCACACTATCATGGAGAAGGTGAGGAGTGTGTTGTCAAATTCTGGTTTACAAAAGCATTTTTAGGAAAAAGTAGTGAGGACAACCTGTTATCTCATAAATCGATCTCCTACTATAGCCTTGGATGGAAAAATTCATGAAGAAGTTTGGACTAGTAAGAAGGTGAATTATTCTCACTTGAAAATCTTCAAATGTGAAGCATTTTTGCATATTCCCAAAGAGAACAAAACTAAGCTAGATGATAAATCTATGAAATGCATTTTCTTGGGATATGTGAATGGTGAATTTGGTTATCGTTTATGGGACCTAGTTAAACATAAGATTATTAGAAGTAGGGATGCTATATCTAATGAGTTAGAGATGTTTAAGAGGACTACAGGTAATTTGGAGGCTAAGAAAATTGTTGGTCCAAGTTTGAAGAACAACAAGAAAATATCCCACCAATGCAAGAAAATGGGCAAGAACATCAAGAGTATGATGAAAAAAAAGAGGAGAATGTGGAACAACAAGAAGAAGAAACCTTGTAGGAGCCTTTACAAGATATTCAACTTGAAAACACAACACCACAATTTGTTCGCAGAGCCACTAGGCCTCATAAGCCTTCACAAAGGTATACAACCTCAGACTATATTTTGTTAACTAATGAAGGTGAACCTGATGGTTTTCAGGAAGCTTGTAAAGATGAGCATAACAAAGAATGGAAGAAAGCGATGGAGGAAGAAATGAACTCCTTGTTGGAAAATAGAACTTGGGAGTTGATAAAGCTTCCAAAAGGAAGAAAAGCCATACAAAACAAATGGGTGTACAAGATCAAGCATGTGGGTGATGAGACGAAGGAAAGATACAAATCAAGGCTAGTAGTGAAGGGATTTTCTTAGAAAGAAGGTATTGACTTTACTGAAATATTTTCACCTGTTGTCAAAATGTCATCCATTAGATTTATTCTTGGTCTTACTACTACTTTGACTTGGAGTGTGAACAATTATATGTAAAGACAATCTTCCTTCATGAAGATTTGGAAGAGAAGATTTACATGGAGCAGCTAGAAGGATTCAAAATAAAAGGTAAAGAGAACCTGGTTTGCAGGTTGAAGAAGAGTCTCTACGAATTGAAATGGGCACCTCACCAGTGGTATAAGAAATTTGATTCATTTATGCTGGAGTATGGTTTTAATAGACTAGAGGTTGATCATTGTGTCTACATCAACAGATATGATCAGGGAAATTTAATTATATTAATGTTATATGTAGATGATATGTTAGTTGTTGGACAGTATAAGAATATGATTAACAGGTTAAAGAAGGATTTGGGCAGTCAGTTTGCAATGAAGGATTTGGTCATGGAGATCCAAGAGTGAAAGGCTTCCCTAACTTACCTTAGCTTAATGGGGTGTTAGGAAATGCAGGATGAGAATGATGAGGACTATAAAGTCCCTGAATCACCCTACAGACCCAAAACACAGAATGGGGCTAGGCGAGCTAGCTTTTGGGTTTAACTTTGTTCCTTAGGAAGCTCTCTACCTAAGGATAGAAGTGTAGTTCTAGGATGACAGTGTAACATGCTCGAGTCTCTCAAGTGTGCTGATATGCATATGACTAGAGGACTAAAGAAGCAAGGTCAAACACTAGAAAATGGACTAACAACCTAGCTAACTACTTCCAAAGGGCCAAAAAAAATCTATGAAGTAGGCAAGATATGTACGAATATGATAAAGAAAATAAATAAGAGATAGGATGACAAGAATAACCTCATAAAGGTACTCATTCACTAGCTAACTCCAAGCCACACGTCCACATACACACAGTGAAGAGGAAAATTGTTGGGTGGCTATATAGGGGTCTTCCTCAATTAGACCCCCATTTAGGTGTTTCCACCTCCATGGACAGACAAGAAAGTGATAATGAAGTAAAGAACACTAAACCACTGCAATGGTGTTCTTCCATACTTCCTCTACTAAGTTGATGGAGTGATGTTGTTGTTGCTATGGAGTGCAAGAGTGTTGCTAGAATGCTAGAAGAGTATGCTAAGAGATGAAGTTGAATGCTAGAAGGATGCAAAGAGATTGTGAAGAACTTGAAATACATGTAGAAGGAGGGAAATTGAAGGAAAAATGAAGAAAAAATGCATATTCGAGTTAGTTAGTCGAAGGGGGCATTACAAGTCAACTCCCAATGAGAAGTGTAATTCATTTGCAAGATCTAGATGTAGGAATTTTCTAGGAGTGTAAGCACACTACATGGATGTGTGTGTGCTACATGGACATCTACACATCGGGCAAGTGTCCCCGATATTTATTCCTCCACTGACACACAAAACAACTACCAAGTGGAAGGAAGGAAACAAGCTTAAGTGGAATTTAGACTTCGAATTTGGTTTTCTAAAGTGAAGAGGGGAAAAAGGGGTTATTTGCATAAGGGGTACAAATTCACTCCTATACATTTTTCCCCCACTTTAGCAAGCACGAATACTGATGAGTGCTTTGGTAAAGTAGATCAAAGAAGTATTAGAGTTAGAAATTTATACTTGAACCATTGAGGAAGTAGACTATGATCTGGTTAACTTGAGAGTGCAGGACAAGCAAAGGACTTCATAGCCCCGTAGAGCTATGAAGCTGAAGAAATAAAGCATCTTATAAGCCCACAGACCTGCGAGGCAACCCCCAACATCTCTCACATGAAGGAAGCCCCATGAATAAAGCGCCTTGCAAGCCCACAAACTTGGAAAGAAGGTGTCCTCCAAGAACTCACACATGGAGGATACCCAGAAAAAGAACCTTACAAACCTGTAGATCTGCAAGGAAGCATCCCCCAAGATCTCTGACATGGAGGAAGCCAAGAAAGTTCCCTACAGACCTGTAAACCTGCAGGGAAGGTGTCCTTCAAGATCTCTCACATGATGGAAACCGAAGAAAGTGCCCTACGGACCCACATACCTGTAAGGGAGTGTCCCCCAAGATCTCTCACATGGAGGAAACCTAGGAAAGAAGACTCCGCAAAGTCAAAAAGTGGCCATGTAGGCAAGTAAGAAAATCGTCGACAATTTTGAAGACTTTCAAAGGGGTCCCTTGGGAACCCGTCGTGAAGAGGGGTCCACTCAAGGGATGCATTGTTCGAAAGTGTAAAGAAGATGTCTCTTTTCTTGAATTGATTCATCATCAAGGCATCCTTTTGAAAGATGTCCACTTCATCAAGGAATTTGAAAGCAAGAATATGCCCCTATGCGAGGGGAAGATCAAAGTTGTTCCCACTTCAGAGGAAGTTTCTCAATTTCTTTATTTACAAACCCATGATGAAGGAAACATGTTCCATTAGGGTTTCAAGTTGAGAATGTGATTCTTGAAAAGAAGATTGTCAAGATTGTCAAGAAAGGATTCATTGGAAATGAATGTGTTTTCTAAAAATAAAAATGTTGGAGAAGAAGCATTGTCACACATAAGAGGGAAAACTCAAGCAAAGAAGAGAGAAAGATAAAGGAAAAGAAAAAAAGGAAAGAAAACATGAATAGAGGGCATAGGGGTAGCCTGATATTTTGGGGTCAAAACTTCTCATAAATATTTATATGTATAATAATAGTATATAAAATGAACTATCATCAACCCCCTACTACATTAGACCATGTGAAGAATGCATGAGAAGACAAAGTAAAAATAAAAAATTGGGTCAACATGGAAGGGAAGCCTAAATTCCCCCAACACTTTGCATCATCCCCAAATTATTGAAAATCAAGTCACAAACATGGAAGAATGGTGATACAATAGAGGAAGGTTTACCACACAAAAGCCATGCCTGTATCCAAGCACCAACAGGGGTGACGACGGTCATCCAGGCACATATAGCATGATCACATGGGAACATGTCACAACACACACACACATATAATCTAAAGATAAAGAAGAGGCCTCCTTCTAACACTGATCGGCCAAGAGGTCATCCGCTTCGCACTCTAGATCATTGTAAGGGGAAGGTGGATGAGCTAGCAGTGGTGGGATATTAAGAGGAGGAGCATTCGACCCTCTAGAAATAAGGGCTAAGGAAGAGGGCCCTGTAAGGTCCTCTCCATCGAGCTCTTGTGGAGCTAAGGTCAGCAATTTCGTGAAGATCATCAATAAGGAAGAAACCTCGTCTAGAGAGATAAACATGAACTTCACAGGAGTGCCATGTTTTACCTCTATGGACTAGGAAGGTTGTGCCTAAGGTTCATTGCTAGGCTCATTGAATGATTTGGGAGCGGTGAAAAACATAGGGGAAGTCAGGACTGGTTCTATCACTAGGACATAACAAGTCAACGCAGGGCTACCTTTCAAAGAAGGTGGGATCTTCTTACGACCTTCGTTGTTAGAAGGACCACCCTCCACCTTCTGCTTCATCGAAGGAGGAAAAATCCCCATAGACAAGGCAAGAGGTGTGAAGGAAGAGGAGGAAAGAACCACAATAGATACAACTGAGGTGTTAGTCATATCCATAGGCTTTGGGAAAGGTGGGACATCTAGAATGGACATCAACAATGGTTGCTCCATCGAAGGAGCAATGAAAACCTACACATTTTTAGGGTCGGGTGCATTCATACTTGCAGCGGAAGCCAGAAGTGACATAGAGCTAGTTTAAACGAAAGCAGAGGGGAGGAGATAGGATGTTGTAGAAGGCCCTGATAGTGGGGTTGTCATCTCCTCTTCCTTCCTCTATAAGGCAGCCTCCTCAGCCATGAGAGCCTTTCTCTGGTGCTTACGCTCATGTGTAAGGTAGTTTCTGCAACTCTTTGAATCAGAGGCCGGAGGCTATGAAGGAATGATAGGCTCCTGCTTAGCCATGGGAGTTTCAACTATAGTTGTTTCCAATGAAGGAATAGACTCCTGAACGGGAGCAGGAGGAATAGGTTGAGAAGTAGCGGGGGAAGTCGACTCAAGTGCCTTGGTAGCGGGCCTCTTCCCATTCACTGCTCT
Organism: Sequoia sempervirens; assembly: GCA_007258455.2. Taxonomy (NCBI): domain Eukaryota; kingdom Viridiplantae; phylum Streptophyta; class Pinopsida; order Cupressales; family Cupressaceae; genus Sequoia; species Sequoia sempervirens. Next base: position 26,489,876 of record VDFB02292527.1, on the reverse strand, counting down.
TGGAGCAGGAGTGGTAGGAGGCCATAGAGATCGAGACAAAGAGGACTCTCCATGGGGGCTCTTCTTCCTGTTATACTGAAAAGGCCTAGGCTCTGTAGGCAAGAAAAAAGGCTCAAACACAAGATGCTTGGGCTTTTTCCAAGTGAACACCATAGGATTCTCTTGCAAATGAGGAACAAAATCCAACAGTGCCTCAACAAGGTGAGAGGAATCATCATGCTGAATAGCGAAAGACAAAGAAGGAGGATCTCAGGACTGCTTCTCTTCTTCCCTCCTATGTGCCTTAGCAACATCACTGTCAGCCTTTAGGAAAGCCCTATGTGAAACAACATAAGGTGACAAAGGGTATCTCACTTTCAACCCTTTCTTATAATTATGTGTCGTAGAAAAAAGGGTATCTTGCTTGACATGGGAATAATTCATTATAAATTTGACTTAATGAGGCCTTGATCTAGTGTTGTGAGGTGTTTTACACATCCACATTAGGTCTTGGACCCTCGCAAATTGAATAAAATGCATGTCTTGTAAAGGTGTTGTAAAGAATTGTAAATGACTTTCACACTTTTTCTAGACTTTTATTAAGCATTTAAATCTAATGGTCCTTCCCCCCCCCACTTTTGAATTAAATATTATTTTAATTCAAAAGTTAGCTTTTCCCTCTTCTTCTATAATTAAATAAATTTTATATTTATTTAATTATTTATCCTTCCTTTATCTCCCCAATTAAATAATTATTTAAATTATTCCTTCCCTCTCCATTAAATAATTATTTTTAATTATTTAATTATTTGTTCCCACCTTTCTTTTGAAATAAATAAAATTAATATTTTATTTATTTGTTATATATTGGCCACCTAAATTAAATAATTTTTATTAAATAATTTTCTCCAACAACCTATTTTTATGTGCCAATATTATCTTCCACCTCAAGTTTTTATATCTATCCATGCCTTTCTTCTCTCAATTAACCTCCACCCTTGATTAAGTTATTTTCTAATTTAATCTTGTCCCTTGATGATGATCCTTATTCTCAACTCTCCTCTATAAAAGGAGACCTTTCATCCATCCATTATCTAAGCAATCCAAGCAATTCATTTATCATTTATTCATATCATCAAGTCAAGCAAGAAAGAATCAAGGATTCAAGATAGCATTCAAGCTCAATTCTATAGCATTCAAGCTCAATTCTAAAGCATTCAAGAGCAAGAATTTGCATCCATTGTTGCAGAAATTCAAGATCCATCCTCATGGAAAGGTACTAATTCCATTATTTCATGTTCATGCTTCATATTATTTCTTCATTTGTTTTAATTACCTAAAAGGGGTTTGACCAAGGCCAAGCCCTATCCCATAACATTCAACATTTCTTTTTCTTTCTTTGTTTTTTTTCAGATTTAGGTACTTTGAAGGCTTGGAAATAATTGAAGAATAGGTTGCAAACTTGTTGAAGACAACCTCTTTTAGGTGCATTGTTCCTATTTTGCATTTATTACATATATTTCATCCTTTTGCATATTACAATATGTTTTCAAACCACATGCATTGCACAAATATTAGATTTTGCATTCATAATCAATCAATTAGTTCATATAACTACATTTATATCATCTCATCTAGCCTAAATAACATCATACATTGCATAATTTGAGTGGACCTAATTAAATCTTTTGTGTGGGGTTTATATCTCTCCTTTTAGGTGAAACAACCTAAGAGTGCAAGAGTAGCCTATAAGCCCTACCCAAAAATCTACGGTTCAAATTCCGATATATTCAGTGCAGGAGGTCCATCCTAGGTGGAAGAGGACCAATGGGCATAGGCCAAGAGTAGTCTAAGGAGTAGCTACCATGAGCCATCGACAGTTTATAACCAGTGTCATGAATTACATGCACAGAATCCCCGTGGATCAATTTTAAATATTTATGCATGACTGAGGGTACCACGTTCATAGCAACTAACCAAGGGATAACCAACTTCACTCTAAAGAGTTTAGACCTAGGGATAATGTCAAATAGGACCTTCATGGATTTAGGTCCAACCAAGACAGACATGACAATACTACCCAAAGGGGGCACAAAAAGTTTGTCGTGCGTGTGGATGGTACTCACAGGTGCATCGTACCCATCTTTATGTAAGAAGTTAATCAACATGATCTCCTCGGTTCTGATGTTTCCTTGAGATGTCAGATCAACGAGAACACCTGCTATGATGTTTTTGTTGATCTGCATGGGGATGTAGAGAGGAGATGGTTCCCTATTAAAACCTAATTATAGGTCATGTGAAGTGAAGGTCATACCAGTACTACTGTCCACAAGTTATGCAGAGGGGATAGGTTGATGCATGAAGGAGGCAATTACACACACTAGATGATACTGTCATAGAGTCCCTAAAGGCCAAAGGATAAGATGGTGACCCAATTAAGGTTTCGTTATGAAACACCTTTAATACCTTCCAACTATGCCAACTAAGGGTCATAGGTTGGGTTGTAAGGTGACAGCCTCACAACACTCACACTTGTAACACTCCTAGAATACAAGAAAAGAAACTTTCAATATCACAAAATAGAACCAAAATGGTTCACATTGAGCTCACCAAAAATGTAAGAGAGGGGGACCAACCACATTCAAGGCCCCAAGTCACAAAGAGCCAAGAGCAAAAGGCTGTCCTAACTTACCTCAGCTTAACAGGGTGTTAGGAAATGCATGACAAGAATGATGAGGACTATAAAGTCCCTAAATCACCCTGTAGACCTGAAACACAGAATGGGCGTCGGCAAGCTAGTTTTCGGGTTTAACTTTGAGCCTCAAGAAGCTCTCTACCTAAGGACGAAAGTGCGGTTCTAGGATAACAGCGCGACACGTTGGTGTCTCTTAGGTGTGCTAATGTTTATACGATCAAAGGACTAAAGAAGTAAGGTCAAACGCTAGAAAATAGACTAACAACCTAGCTAACTACTTTCAAAGGGCCAAAACAAAGCTATTTAGTAGGAAAGATATGTACAAATATGATAAAGAAAATAAACAAGAGTTAGGATGACAAGAATAACCTCAAAAAGGTACTTGTTCACTAGCTAACTCCAAGCCACACATCCACCTACACACAATGAAGAGGAAAATTGTTGGGTGGCTTTATAGGGGCCTGCCTCAATCAAACCCCATTTTAGGTGTTTCCACCTCCAAGGAAAACCAAGAAAGCGATAATGGAGAAAAAATATGATAAAGAAAGAAATGAAGTAAAGAACACTAAAACACTACAAACAATAATGTGCCACTCAACCAAATAATAGAGAGGAGTATAAAGCTTACCACCTCCACCAAGAGCACTCAAGGCTAATGCGAGAGAAAATGAGAGGACTCAAGCCTTTGTTGCAATGGCGTTATTCCACACTTGCTCTATTAAGTTGATGGAGTGATGTTGTTGCTACTATGGAGTGCAAGAGTGCTGCTAGAATGTTGGAAGATTGTGCTAAGAGATGAAGTTGAATGCTAGAAGGATGCAAAGAGATTGTGAAGAACTTGAAATGCATGTAGAAGGAGGGAATTTGAAGGAAAGATGAAGAAAATGGTCATATTCAGGTCGATCAGTCGAAGGGGGCGTTACAATTCGACTTCCAATGAGAAGTGTAATGCCTTTGTAGGATCCAGACACGAGAATCTACCAGGGATGTTAGCACATTGTGTGGATGTCTACGCATTGTGCGGGCATCCCCAATAGTCATTCCTCTGCCAACACATAAAAAAACCACCAATTGGAATTAAGGAAGTGGGCTTAAGTGGAATTTATCCTTCAAATTTGGTTTTCTAAAGTGAAGAAGGGAAAAAGGGGGAATTTGCATAAGGGGTGCAAATTTTCTCCTATATAGGTCCTAGTTCGGCACTTGCTATTGTCTCTTTAGCTACTTGTCCACCCACTACATATGATGAACAAGATTGGGATGCAGACGACCTACTATATGGTTGAATTGCATTTCCCTTACTAGTCTTTTGCATTATTTCTTTTCATTTTCCTTTGTGTGACTGCATGTGCATAATGTGATCCCCCGTGACATTTTTTTTGATGTTTCTCTCTTTGTGACATTCCTCTATTTGTACCTTCATTCTTCTCTATGTCATACATCTTTTACTTTTTTCCTTTTATCTTTTTCATTTGTCTTGTGTATTCCTTTAGGGATGATGCTATTTTGAATTCCTTACTTCAAAACATGGATTGAATGCAAAACCAGTTGATGAGCCTTTCCCAGGCCTTTGCTTAGCCTATCTTCCAGCCTTCCTTCTGACATAGCCTATTGTTAGTAGCAATCTTGAGTACTCTCTTCCCACTAGGAATGGAGATTCCCAAGTTTGAGAAATATGGCGGAAAAGGTGATCCGAAAACACATGTGTCAACCTTTAATGCCATGTGTATAGACTTCTTCCATCATGACGCATTGATGGAAAAATTATTTCCTTATCTCTCAAGGATACAACACTCAAGTGGTACTTTTCCTTGCTCAAAAATTCTATATTTTGATTTGATCAACTTGTAAATTAGTTTCTCTTACAGTTCCAAGCTAACATCGGTTCAAAGATGACCTTCTTGGATCTTTTCCAATGTAAACAGGGGGATAACAAGAAGATAACTTATTTTATATCCTGATAGCAAGTGCTCTTTTCACAGATCTGGTACCCACTACCTGACTCTAATGTGTAGAAGGTGTTCATAGGTAACCTATAGAGAGCTTGGTAGGAAAAAAATTCCCTAATTAAATACCCTTCTTTTGTGAATATGTGTGCCATGTTATGAGAATATCAACAAATGGTAGTTTAGTTCAGAGGATCCTCATCATGCTCCCATTTGGAAGGAAAATCTATTGTATCTCTCTTGGGTAAAGGAAATACTATTGTAAATGTAGTTTCTGCGATAAATGATAAGGGCCTCAGATGCAACAAAAAGTTTACAAAGTTAGTGGAATCTTATTCTTCCATCTTGTAAAAGTTGTTGAAGTATAAGATCATAACTTTAGAGAACCTTCATCCTCTCAAGGAATCTTACCCTGATTGGTACATGATGTGAACACTTTTTGTCAGTACCATCAGGGTAATGAGCATGATACTGAGCATTGCATTCACCTACGTCATGAGATACATGATCGCATTGATGATGGTACCATCTATCTCGATGGGAGTAAAAAAAATGTGAATAAATAGGTGGCAAAGGCCAATAGTGAGTTGTAAATATACATGGACCCATTTTTGTCTCACTCTGCTAACTTGATTATTGACCCCTCTCATTCTTCTACTCAACCCTCAGCGTATTTAATATGGTCATGATTACTCCTTCCACGGATCCTATAACTGGTTCGCCAGATGTGACATTCACCTCGCAGGACATGCCTTTGAATAACAAGACCGCTCCCCTCTACATTCTCGCTCACCTCAATGGGAACATTGTGACAGGGGTCCTAGTTGACCCCATGAGTCAAGTGAATATTATTACTAAGGAGACATTGTGATTAAATTCATTGTAGAGCGAGGAGTATGAAGAAACAAATTCTACCATTCATATGCATGATGGTCTCTCTCTCAATCCATATGGCTCAATAACTCTTTCCATCCTAGTTGGACCTAGGGCTATAGACACAACCTTTGATGTTATTCTGGAATCTAATTTGTTCAGAGTGAAGTTAGGCATACCTTGGCTAACTTCAATGAATGGAATCACTTATGTCATTCATAAGTGTTTGAAATTCTCCCATGAAGGTTTTTTGCATGTCACACATGACACTGCATGTACTAGCCATTGGTATCTTGTGGGGGATATTCATTAGATCATTTTTGGTCCATCCTAGTTGGTCTGCTTCCCCCTAGAATGAACCTACTTTATCAAATCTAAATAAAGTATAAGAACAGGGGCAAAGGATAGCCAAAGGTGACTCCTCTGATGGTGTAGCCGCAAGATACCTCCTCTTCTCGAAAGGGAAAGGAGAGGCCTTCCCATCCTCGGGGTACCTCCTCTACTCCCCTTTCTAAAGAAGAATTTTGGATGAATACTCCTGGATTTTACATGAGAAGTCAAATGATACTGGTTTGGCATAAACCCAAGATTCAAATATCCATCCTTCCTACTGTGTCTCCTGGACCTTGGCCCTACCTGTATGGTAGCAGGAAGGGTCCCCATGGGGAGTCCTCTATGTCTTAGCCTCTATGACCTCCTATTGCTCCTGCTCCTAAAGAAATGAATGGAAAGAGGCCCATCGTCGAGGCGCTAGAGTTGATTCCCCCAGTTGTTTCTCAACCTCTTCCTCCTGCTCTCATTCAGGAGTTTGTCGCTCCACCAAAGACAGCTGTAATGGACACCCTTATGGCTGAGCAGGAGCCTTTCTTCCCTTCCTAGCTCCCAGACTCTAGCTCTAAGAGTTGCAGAAATTGCCTTGTGTGTGAACACAAGTGTCGACAAAAGGATCTAGTGGCTGAGTAGGCTACTTTGCAAAGGAAGGAAGCGGAGTCAACCACCCTATTTTAGGGCCTCCTAATGAGTCCTCCTCTCTCCTCCCCTTTGGTTTTGTTCAATCAAATCCAGTCCTGCTTTTGGTTCCCATTGTGAGCGTGGGTGCACATGACCCTAAAAAGGTGCAGGTGTTTATCTCTCTTTCGATTGAGCCACTTGTTTTGATGTCCCTTCTGGACATCTCTCCATTCCCTAAACTTGTGGACATTTCAAACACCTTGGTGGTGTCCATTGTGGCTTTCTCCTCCTTCGTGCCTCTTGCCTCATCTATATAGGGATTTCACATCCTTCGACAAAGCAAAAGGTGGAGCTTGGCCCTTCCAGCAATGGAGGGCATAAGAAGACCCCACCTTCTTCAGGGGGTGGTCCTTCACTAGCATGTGTCGTCCTAGTGATAGAGAAAGTTCTTGCTTCCCCTAAGTTTTTCACTGCTCCCGAGTCACTCGGTGGGCCCAGCAGTGAATCTCATGTGTCGTACTCCCTGTTTGTTGAGGTAACACATTGCACTCTCATAAACTGCATCTTTAACTCTCTTGACAAGGTCTCAACCTTGTCAACGATCTTCATGAAATCACTAACCATTTCTCCACAAGAGTCGAGTAGAGAAGACTTTTCGGGGCCTTCTTCCTTGGCCTTTGTTGTGGGAGGGTTAGAAGTGCCTCCCCTTAACATTCCACCAATACAAGCGCATCTGCCTTCACTGTATGATGATCTAGATTGGGAAGAAAACTACGTCTTGGTCAATGAGTGTTAGGCTGACCCCTCTTCTTTATCTTTAGATTAGGTGTGTGTGTTGTGTGATGTGTTCCCATGTTCTTGTGTTATGTGTTCCTAGATGACCGTTGTGACCCTTGTTAGTGCTTGGATATAGGAGTGATTTGTGTTGTCAAACTTCCTCTATTTGTCTCATCATTCTTCCTTTATTATGTTTTTTTATTTTCAACAAATTAGGGATGATGCGAAGTGTTGGGGGAATTTAGGCTTCCCTTCCATGTTGACCCATTTTTTATTTTTACTTTGTTTTCTTGTGAATTTTGCATATGGTCTGATATGTAGGGGGTTGATGACAGTTCATCTATTTACTATTACTACACTTATATATATTTATGAGTAGCTCTGACCCCAACATATCAGACCACCCCTGCCCTTTGTTTGTGATGTTAGTGTTTCCTTTTCTACTTTTCTTGTCTTTCTCTCTTATTTTCTTGAGTTGTGATGTTGTGGTGCCTATGTGTTGTCCCTCGTATGCATGACAATATCACCATGGTGACATCTCGTTATGTCCCATGGGCCACAACATCACTCTTTTCATTCTTTCTTTTCTCTCCTTAGGACTTTATGTGCCTCTGTGTTCAACACACACCACCCTAAGGGGAGGTTGCCATGTTAAATTTTATTTTTAGAAAACACATTCATTTCCAACGAATATTTTCTCAAAAATATTTGCAAACTTTTGCAAAAATCGCATTCTCAACTTGCACCCCTAGCAGAACATGTTTCCTTCATCATGGGTTTGCAAAGAAAGAACTTGAAGAACTTTCCTTTGAGGTGGGAGGAGATTTTCCTGCAGGAGAAGCCTCGACCTTCCCCTCGCGAGGGGGAATTTTCTTCCTTTCTAATTCCTTGATGATGAATTGATTTGCAAAAAATATTCTTACACTTTCAAACAACATGTCCCTTGAGTCAACCCCTTTTATTTTGAAGGATTCTTGAGGGATTCATTTTAAAGCCTTTCAATTTTTTGACTCTCTGCATGACTATCTGCTTGTTTCCCTATGTGACTACTTTTTGTTTTCTAGCATGTTTTATCTATGGATTAACATGTTGCTTTGTAGGTGTGCTTGTGAAGCCACTTTCTAGTCCAACTCTGCAGAGTCCTCTCTTCACTAGGCTTCCTTCACGAGAGAGTACTTGGGGGAATGCCTTCTTTGCAGGTATGCGGGCCTGTGAAGTGCTTTCATCCTACAATATTTGTCCACTGTTGGTCAACGAGCCTTCGATGTACTTTGTTAAACTCCATAGTTCCACGAATCTATGGAGTTCTTTTCCTTCCCTATGCTTTCGAGTTCTCCAGATCGTGGTATGCTTCCTCAATGGTTCAGGTATACATTTCTAGCTCTTCGATCTAATTTATCGAATTCTCATCAATATTCATGCTCGCTAAAGTGGGGGAAAATGTATAGGAGTTAATTTGAACCCCTTGGGAAAATTCCCCTTTTGCATACCCACACCTTAGAAAATCAAATCCAAAGTCCACATCACCCACCTTCCTTCCATCCACTTGGCACCTGTTTTGTGTGTTTGTGGGGGAATTTTTGCCAGGGATGCAAGCACGACGTGCAGATGTTTACATGGCATGTTGTCATTCTTGATAGATTCATACCTCTAAGTTCATAGGAATATTACACTCCTCATTGGGGATGCTTTGTAATGCCTTTGTGCGACCAACTGACCCAAAAAAAAATCATTTTGGCCTTCAAATCCATTCTATTCACTCACTTCATCTATTTTCACATCTTCTTCACATTCATTCAAGCTTCTTCATTCTCAATCAATCTCTCAAGCAATTTCTCCATTTTTCACAAGTCCACTTGAGCATTGTAGTAATTGGTAACTCCATCAACTTCACATTTGTATGTGTTGTGCTACCATAGAAGTTGTGAGCTTGGAGTCTTATGAGACCTCCCTTCATCATAGTTGTGGTTGTGGTGAATTTTCCAAGTACACTGATTGCATTCTCCCTTCATTGGCCTTGAGAGCATTTGGGTGGAGGTGGTAACACTTCACTTCTCCTTTTGTGATTTGATAGAGTACCTTTCATCTTTTGTAGTGTTCAGTGCATTTCCTTGTTTTCTTTATCATACATTCTACTCTATTTCTTTTCTAGCTGTCTATGGAGGTGTAAACACCAAAGTGGGGGTTTGACTAAGGTAAACCCCTATACAACCCCAACAATTTTCCCCTCTTCCTTGTGTGTAGGTGAAAGTGGGTGTGGAGCTCGTTGGCGAACTGGTGCTTCAATGATTTAGTATTCATCACCCTAGTTCTCATCTACTTATTTTACTGCATTTACTTTTCATACTTTATTAAACTATTATTTTTGTTAAAATTTGTTAGCTAGGATTTCAATAGGTTTTTGGCCTTTTCGTTACTCTATTTCTCATTTTTTGGCCATACGAGCATCAGCGCACTAGAGATACACCAATGTGCCACACTATTATCCCAAACCCACGCTATCATCCTCAGACATGGAGTTGTCTAAGGTGTAGTTCAGACTCCAGAAACCAGCTCATCTAGCCCCAAGTAGATTTTTAGGTCCGTAAAGTGACAAAAGTACTTTATAGTGCTCTTCATTCTCAATCCTCACTCCAAAACATCTGTTAGAGTGAGGTAAGTTAGGGCATCCCTTCACTCTTGGCTCCCCATGACCTTGAGCCTTGGTGTGGTTGGTCTCCCTCTCTTACACATCCATCATTGCATTCTTCATTGGGGTTTTTTAGCTTCTCCCTAAGTTGATCTTAAGGGGGGTACTGGAGTAAATAAGACATCACTTGATAATTAATTAATCATTAATTAATTATTAGGTCCCTTATTAGTTTATTAACTTTTAAGATAAACTTAGATGTGATTTTTTATTATCAGAATCGACTATTTATAGGTCAACTTTTTACATGGCATGAGATTAGGAAATTTGTTGCAATCTAATAAAATTATCATCTATGTTGTGCATGTTTTCTTTTATAAGAATTCATTATTTTTTTTGTAATTTTTCACATTTATTCAAGTTCATTACAATACAAAAGGCATATCAAATGCTTGTGTGGATGAATTATCTTTCTATCTTGGTTCTATAGTAAATTAGTTGCTTTGATATCTCATTTTTTATAGGTGTTTTGGTTGCAAGTGATTTTGGGAGTTGTGAGATTCACTATCAACTCCAACAAGTTTTCTTTGGTAGTATTGAGACAATTGAACATAGATTTAATTAGTTGAAATTTTATAATTAATACAATTTTATTTCTAATTTATTATTAATTGTTTTTATTAAATTTCTCTAAAATTTATTTGTTTTGAAGTGTTATAATATTATTTATTATATTAGAGGATGTAATGTTATACAATTCTTCTAAATATTAAATTTTTGAAAGTTTAAACTTTATAAAAATGTTATTTCAATATCTTATCATGAAAATCTTATATTTTTTAATTTATAAGATTTATTTTTATTAATTTAATTGTTTGTATTCATATATTTATTTATTCTTTCTATTTAATTATGAAATATAATTTATTCATTTATTTTAATATTTTTTAATAGCTAATTTTTTTAAGATTAAATAAGTATTTTTCACCACATGGAAACTATCTTTTAATTTACTTTCAAATAACAATTGCTTACCATTTTATCATGTGTCTAATATACATGTAAATTAAAACTATTAAATAATCATTATATTTTGAGATTATTTAATAGGAAATTTGTTTTCAAAATTTTCTCTTATCTTTTATATTTATTGTATTATTGTAAGGAAAATAACCTTCTTATTATGTATTATTTAAGATATTTAATTCCTATTAATAATAAGTGTAAATTAACTTAAGTAATTAAAGATAGATAGATACATTTAAATATTAAATGTTAATTTAGGAAATTAAATTGAAGATGGATACAGTATTTCTATTATAGAATAATTATGATAAAATTTGACATGGTGTACATTCCACTCATTTAGGCATAAAAATAGACATTTGAAAAAATAATCTATGCAAATTTCTCTTGTTTTTTTATTAGAGGTAAAGTAGGTTTTGATGGGGCCCCAAAAACCCATTACAACTAGTTGTGAAGGGCTCTATAACCCTATCCAAGGTAGGCAAGCTGCAGAAAAGATAAATCACATACAATTAGCAGCAAAATAGCAGCAATTGTTAACAAGAAGACATGACTACACAAGATACATTAGATAACAAGAGAGGGACAAGATCCCTAAACAACTAGATTTTAAGTAGGACCTAGAAACCTAAAGTGAACATTAAACCCACCTACACTAGCTAGGCAACAACAAACCATTCGCTTAGGAAAGACATCACTGATGCAGCTCCAACTCACATCTGGACCATTAAAACAAGGGCAAACGAAGTTCCCAATCAAAGAAAACAACCTATCCCAATTCAGAACCTTAATATGAGAATAACAAGGCTAAGCCAAGGAAGGAAACATCCCCAAACAATCAACTTTTTGGAATAACACCTACCAATTTACTAATAGTAGCGTCCCAATAGCACCTTCCCAACATGGACGCCAACTCAACCTCCACCTCAAGAGGAAGGGACTCACCTCCAAAAGAGAGGATGAAATGAGACCCAAAACCTTTGAAAACACCACTCTCGTCCTTACACAAACAACACCTCAATAAGAGCCTAAAGGAGAAGATCTATCAAGCAACACTACAACTACCAACTCCAACTTAATAGAAGAAGGATCCACCTCAAAAGGAATAGTCTCCTCCTCAAGAGGAGACTCAAGCCATAAATCCCATAAAAAAGTGAAATCAGAAGGGAGGGAACACACCACATTCCAAAGAATCCTAAGCATTAGGTACAAGTAGGAGGAAGCAGGAAACTCATCAAATAAAGCACATAGTTGGGCCCAAAGATAACACCATAAGCATAGCCCAACTAGCTCTAGATAAACCGCAATCTACACACCAAAGCACCATGACGACTAGAGAACCAAGCCCAAGGAAAACAGAAGCAAACCGGCCCAAGAGTGACAAGGGAGCCCCAACAAGGACATTGAGAGATGGCCAAACCATAAAAGCCCCCAAGCTGCCCCAACACACTAGTTAGAGCCAAAGATAGGCCAAATATCCATAGAGCCAATCGAAGGGAAGCACTACCAGTCCGCAAAAGGGAAACTAGGAGTACCCACAACACACCCAAGGCAAGAAATACCACCACAACACCACCAAGAGGACATCAAAAATGAGTTAAGGGAAACCCAGAAGGAGCCAGTTAGAAAATAGGCCAGCATAGAAAGCCCCCAAGCCATCCCATTACATTGAATAGGACCAAGAATAGGCCAATCCTCCAACCAATCCACCTCATGGGAAAAGGAACCCTCATAGCCACACACCACTGAATTCCTCCAAGCAATACCAAGGAAGTAAAAAGCACTGCACCAGACCCCCACAACAAGAGAGTCAAGAGAAAAGAAGAATAGAGTATATAAATCCTTAAAAAAACAAGCAGAACCAAGGGATTGCAAAGAGGAAGCCAAAATTTGAAAGCCACAGGGGCATCAATAGAGAAAAGCAAGGTGAGGGAGGTCCACAAATGGAGAGAATAGAGCGAAAAACATGAAGAACTCCATCCGACCCAACGTGCTAGTCAAGGTTTGAAAGAATTCACACTCCAACTAGAGACAACCCCATCACAAACCACCCACAAACCACACCCAACATCAATGAAAACTCCAAGAAGTGGGCATTAGAAGCCAAAAAGGAACAAATTGGAGAGAGAAACAAGCTCGCAACACCCACAAATAGGGGACAACAAGCCCGCCATGAAAGTAAAGAAACAACCAACACACGAACCAACCGACCAACCAAGAGAACCCCCTTCCAAAGGGAAGGGCCACACAGAGATAAGACACGGGTACCCAAGATTAGCAAGCACCCCCAACACGAACTAGAAACAACGAGAAGCAACAAAGCCAATGAAACTGCAATCGCCAGACCACAACAAGCGCAAACTCCCACAACATCACCCACGACCAGGGCCAAGAGGAAGAGCATCGAGCCGCCAAGGGAAACCAACAAGGGAGAGGAAAACAAGGAGCCTCTAAAGTCATGATCCAAAGAGGGAAATGTAGCAAGAACTCCCACAAACAGAACAAAACCTCCCGTAAGAATAAATATGGATGCAAGACACAGATCTTCAAAGAAGAGAAAGGGCTTCAGTGGGCCATCAAAAAACCCGCCCCCTCTCAACACAACTCCAAAGTACACAGTAGTAGGAAAGAGCACTATGAACCAGCCAGACCCATCTACATCATCATCGTCACCTTCTCCACCATCACCTTCAAGAGTTTTCAAACTGCAACTCCCACTCCTATTCTCCTCTCTTGCCGTCGACTGCTCCATTTGAATTTTTAACTACTTTCTCTTGGTTAATTCTATGGGTATGACTCAATTCCACAATTCACATATCTCAAATCTCACACATAATCCTAATTTGGTGCTATGCAATTTTTTTCTTGTAGTTCTCTATTATTGTTTTCCTCATTAATTGTTAAGAGATTAATGATATCTTAAAATACATTGAAGTTACTAAATGACAAGGTTCAAGTTATCTTAGCTCAACCTTCTCAAGTGAACTAAGTTTAAGGTTATAAAAATGATTTAAGACATCAATCTTCAATCATGCAAATATTATAGAGTAAAAATTATTAGAATAAAAAATAAGGTTTTATTATTTCAAAGTGAATTGTTTGTAGAAATTTCTTCTCTATAATATAAATGATACTTATATAATTGAATGCATTTAAATGATGGTGCAAAGAAATTGTTCATACACACTAAACATGTCAACTTATACTGACTAGTAGAATTATTGGGAGTTACACATATTTGAAGATACATCAAATTTTATGTGGTACAAAATTATCTTGCATGATGCAAAATCAACCTAAAACAATAAAATTATACTATTAATATGAAAAATAAATATATAAGAATATCTCATAAAATAAAAAAATTAAATCAATTCTAAAAGAAACACCATCTATTCAAATGTAATTTTATTTAGCCATTTGATATACATGAACTTAAAAATAGATAAAAAATAGTAAAAAATATTAAAACTTCATCTTTACAATAATTAATAAAATAATATTAAAAAATAATTGTATTTTTATGAAAAATAAACACAATCCACATTAAATGGAGGAAGAATATCTGTTTTATAAATTTGCAAAAATTAGTAGATTTTGCATTTACCCTTATAAAATTAATCACAAAGCTATGGATCACCTACCTACAAGGATAATAATTAGAGCTTCAAAGTGTGAGGAGGAATCTAATGGCCACTTGGAAATAGTGAGGATAATAATTGAGGGGACAAAATCAAGATAGGAACTCATGTATATAAACCATTTTATTTTAAGTATTATGGTGTATTATACTCTAATATGATAAGAAAGATGGAAAAATTATATGTTATTTACTTCTTTAAATTTGCACAAATGGTCCTCCAAATGTATGAGACTCTTAGAAATGATAAAAAATAATAAAAAATAAAAAATGCAAAATATTCTGTTGGTTTCTCTTTCACAAACAATAAATGAAATACATCATTTGGAAGGTGGAGAGAAAAGAAAAGATCTACCACCTAAAATAAATAAATGACATGATCACTTTAAAAATTGAAATTGAATGAGTTGATTGAAAATAATGTAGAGGAAAAGATATTTTAATTAAATTTATTATGAATAAATCTATTTTATTTTTTATTAATTTATAAAATAATTGTATAATATTTACACACAAAGGTAGGTGCTAAGAAGGCACACCTCCAAAGTTCAGATGAGATCAAATCTAAATGATAACAAGTCACAGGGTCAAGTCTAAATATAACATAAAAAATCAAGTAGTTAAAGCAATTTCAACAAGTGGTTGATCTCTACTATAATGATTCTTGTATGCTTGTATGCATTATCAATTAGCTCCCAACCAGTGAGTGTACCCTTTTTCTCAAGAATATCCTCCTAAGATCATAAGCATAGACAAAAAAAATTGTCAACTCCAACCAAAAAACCTTATTGGAGTTGGGCCAACATTTCATATTAAATTATTTGTTTAAAATTTCTAAATTTTAATTTAATTTTTTATTTTAAACTATAAATCTCACATCTCTCAATAGTATATTAAACTTTTAATTAATCACAATCATTTTATTTTAAAAATAATTTATTTATCTATTTCAATTTCTAAGATCTCAACAATTTAATTAATTATTTTGTGAATATTTAAATATGCAAATTAATGTGAAGTATGATATGTAAGAAGTGGTCAAATTTAAACAACACACTCAAAACTTTGATTTTTTAAAGTCTTCCATTTAAAATTACACTAATTTCTATAATAGAATTCTTATTAATGTGATATGAGATGAGTCAATTAAACAAATCAAAATTTAGAATATATTTTTTAAATCAAACCATAAGAAATTGTAAAACTATTAAAAAAAAAAAAAAAATCAATAAAAAAATTCAAGAAACAAATTCTCCAATACGAATTTGTTACATACAAGAAGTCTAAAGATTAGAATTTAACCAAACGAATCAAACAATGGCATGGAAGGAAAAGCTGTGAACTGAAAACGCCGTGAAAGTCATGGTGGCAGTAGAACGAGAAAATTTACAAAGTTGAAAGCTTTCAAGAACAAAGAGAAAAATCTCCATTAATAACATATGGTAGAAAATTACTCAAGATAATACCAAGATCGGAAAGGATAAAAGGATAAAGAGAAACTAAAAAATTGATATGTACCTACCGTATGGAAAATTAGATAGCAAAGTAAATGAGAAATGATATAAGCTGCTTAACAAAATTACATTTAAGAGAATTTAAAAGACACTAAATGAGTTGATTATTTATTTATACTTATGTATATTTAATAATTATATGGATATACATATAGATATATATTATGATATTTTGATAGTTATATAATAAGATTCTCAATGTGTAAGAAAGATGTATTTATTAGTGTTTTTTTTATTTGAGAAGAGAGGGGAGAAAGGACTCTTATCTTCACTATTATCAAGAGTAGATTCATGTAGCTTTCTATTATACATTAAAATAGATAGGGCTATTTATTAACATAAATCAATTTAACAGTTTAATGTTTATTTTGATCAATAGAAATATGATAATTATTTATCATTTTTTAGTATGAAATGTAAAATTATTGTAGACATCTAAACTTGATCAGTCAATTTATGGTTAAGTCATTTATTCTCATACATTAATTAAATCAAGTCTTATTTATTTAATTAATATTTCCTATTTCTATTTATTCTTACTTTCATCCAAATCTCACTGTCTATATTAATTAAATAATATTTTATTTATTTAATATATATTATCTACTATCTTCTATTTTACTAAGTTCTAGTTTAAGGCAAATAATTAAATTTAATTATTTGTTTATCTACCCTACTTTATCCCTTCCTCTCATAAATTTAATAAATAAATAATTCTCCCCTTATATGTCATAACCTCTAACTTTCCCACTTTTCTTCTAATCCTAATCCTAATCACTCACCTTGTCCCCTCCTTAAATATTTGCACATTCCCAATCCATGATTTTAAAATGGACCAACTCCTTTCCATTTATTGCTCACCTTTTTTGTACCGTAATCTTAAGGACTTTCCTCTTTTGAAAAGGAACTCCACATGAATCCTTGTTCCAAAAGTACACTCCAAGTACACCTAATAAATTAGTCATACACATTAAACATGGATAATTAGGGACGAACCAAAAGTGCCCATTTCAAAAAGGTAACGAAATTTTGTTTGACTTAATCTACAAGCTTTGTAAACAGTTACTGAATTCTAGGGTTTCCTAGCTAGATTTGTATTGTTCCTAGAACACTGGGTAGTTCATGGAAGGTACTGTTGTAAGAGTATTGCTTGGTTTGTAAAAATGATAATTTGTTGGATGTGGTGTAGCTGGAATCTTCACTGGGTAACACTTCATATTCACAGAGTGCGGTTGTCCCATTGATTGTTGACTCATTGCTTTGTTTTTGTGCAATGTAGAGCTCCAATCTGTTGTTTCTGAAATTGAAGATGGGAACTTATGATTTTCTTTTTGGGCCCAAATTATTAAGTGCACAACGTTTTTGAACTTCTGCGGTTCGGGAGTTTGATGAAGTTATGATTTAGCCATATTTTTAAAAATGTTTTGTATTGGTTTTATTTAGTAATGTATTGCAAGTTATACTACCAAACGATATCTCAATAAGTATTTCATATGTTGTGGCTCACCGAGGTCTTGAGATATATTCCACTGAGACGAAGGCTTGAAATGAATGGCATTTGCTGCAGTGATTTTCTACTCTATGTTCAAAGAAGAATCAACATAGAATAAGACGTTCTCTGTATAATATATCCTTAGCATTCATATTGATTTCCTTTCTTCTTAGTTGAGGAAACAGGATCTGTATCATGGAAAAACTACCATGGGTTTTTGATTAGTTTGTGTAAAAAGCCAACTTGTGGTGTATGCTTCCTGATGGGACAATAACCCCTTTTATAACAGAACCACTTCTTCAATAAACTGAAACATCTACACGATTTATATCTAGATGACTAGATCCCAAGCATGGAAGTAATCTACAATACTTGCAATCATAAACATTTGGAAATAAGGGAATCTAAATACATGAACTAATAATAAAAATACAAGTTGTTTCATTACAGATATACAATGAATGAAGTATTGTAGGACATAGTCGTGTACCTTGTATTGGAAAATTCATATAGTTTCCCAGCGTTGGAGAAGATGATGAGAGCCACCTCTGCATCACACAGCAGCGACAGCTCGAAGGCCTTCTTCAACAGCCCATTTTTTCTCTTACAGAATGTAACTTGCCTGTTGATCTTATTCTCTATCTTTTTCAGCTGAACCTTCCCTCTCCCCATTGATGACTTGTAAATGTCTCCTTCAAGCCAAGATTCAAATCAACACATTTAAACCCTAATGGCGGCCATGAAAGAAAAGTATTGTAGCGACGTGCTAACCATGCATATAGATTACATAAATTATATTTGAGAAGGGTCAACAAGTAAAAAGGGAGATTTCAGTTTCCTTGGGTGTACTCACCAAACAAGATTTGAAGAATCGAATGCTTCTCTGCAGGCCATTCACTCAACAAAAATTTAGAAATGAGAGAGCACTGAGTAATTGGTTGAAGAAAAATGGATATGACTTTTTTAAAGGCGATATGTCTACTAGCCCATGTGAACACGGCCCCCAACTTCTACCGTAATGATAGCGAAAGATTAAATAGAATATTGGAAACTGCATGTTTGTTCTTGAAAACTTACAAAGTTAAGAACTAAATACTTTTATATCACGAATATTATATATTCAGTCTGGCTGACAGTTTTAAGTCTTCTTTTACATTATGCACATTCTGTCCTGTGCTTACCCTATTCACTAGCATTTGCATTTTAATATGCATTGAAAGAAGCCAATATATAACTTCTATTCCTTCAACTTATCTACATTTAGTTCCACTTGCCGATTTTAATTTTTTGTATTTTCGAGGAATAGATCTATGTGTGCCTGTGTACACAATATATTATTTAATTAATCTTATCTAGGTCCTAATCACATTTAATTAGGCTTATATAAAAATACTTTTAGGTTATTTTATTTTTGTCTCATGTAGTCTTATTTTTCATCTTGCATATATATATGCAAGGTTCCTTTTGTACATTATGTATCTTATGTCATTTGTATCTTGTAGCAGCTTGTATCTATTGTATAATCTAATATTCATTTCTTACTACTCTCTTGTTGATTACTGTTTTTGGCTTTTGAGGTAATTTTAGTCACTTGAGTCTATTGTGTGACTCTTATATTGTATTTGTAAATATATAATTAGAACTTTAGATTTAGAAGCCTCTTTTCAATTTGGGAGTGTTTTGACAAATAACTTTTGTTAAATGAAATTTCATCCCAAATGGACTTCACTATCAAATTTGAAAAGATTACAAACATATAAACTAATATCAAATTTGATAGGGTTTGGAGTAAAACAAAAATTGATCATTTTTGAAGGTTTGCAAAAAATTACAACTCAAAAATTCATATAGTCATATGGATTCGTATAGCCAGACACATCCCTACAATCTATATGATTGTACAAAATTGTACTTTCTAGGAAATGAATGTTGTAGAATTGACAAATAATTCTATAGAATACTCCATTTCATGCATCACTTTATATCAGCAATGGGTATGGTTTGCGCCATTGGATTTACAAAAAATAAAATTATTTTACACAAATTTTTTAACTCCTAGTTATGAGGGGCTGAAGCACTTGTGCACCCTTGGCCATGAGGGGGATTAATGCATACAAGTGCATAAGGAGTGTCATCGCTACGAAGTGCCACCCCCACTTAGGTATCACTGCATTTGATGAGCTCCTAAGTGACCTAGTGATGCATATTGTAGAGGAGGGAATTTACTACCCTAAAGATGATGGGATCTCAAGGAGAAAATTATCGCTCAATTGCCTCAATTGACATGGCTCAAGTGAAGTGGAAATAGAGGAATGCAATTTTTAACAGAGCGCATAAACTAGCTAGACCTTTCAAACATAAAAAATTGAAAGTTCATGGTATATAGGTCTTTCAAATAGATCGAAAATCTCTCTTTCTAGGATGAATGTGTGGCTATCAGACGAACGTATCGTGTTGATGTCCCATACATACAAAGAATAGAATTCATCATAGGAAGGCACAAAATACTTTGTGCAGATTTCAAGACATAAAAGAGGCGCAAAATTATGCAAGTGTACAATGAATATAAAGTGACAGAAATAAAGATGCTAAGCGAAAATTAGATGAAAATGACAAGGAGAGGTTTAATATATCACTAGAAATGTTTTTCAAAGTTAAAGCTTTCTTCAAGTAGTTCTTCCACCCGCACGTACACAGACAAGACCAAAGAAAAAGGTTCTGGTGGTTGTATAAGAGTTTTCCTTAGTCAAACACTCATATTGGTGTTTCCACCTCCATAGAAAGCCTTAGATGAGATAATATAAATAGATGTAAAATGATAAAGAAAACAATATTCTTAATAAATAAAGATAATATAGTTGAATGAAAATACTTGAATAGTTACCACTCCCAAGCACAAAAGCTATGTAGCTTGTTGGTGGAGTGAAGAAGTAACAATAAAATACAAGATGACAATGGCCTTTTTGCAAGATGAGCTTGTATTTGCAACAATGGAGTTTACTATAGAAGTTATAGAAGAGTTTTCTTGATGATATGCATATAGAAATAAGGAGAGTATTGTGAATTAGAAAAAATAAGAGAGTTGTGTGCTTTTTCCAAGAGAGTTGAATTGAATGAATTTGAATCCTCAAGAAATAGGTTCTTCTTTGGTCTAAACAGTCTGCCTAAGTGACTCTCGATGAGGTTGCAAGTTGGAAGAGGTGTTATACTGCCAAAACATAGCAAGTGTAATGTCTCAAAAACCAACTTAGTCATAGATTTTTGTAGGATGTTAGCACAACTCATGAACGTCGTCACGACATGGATAGGTCCATGAGAAAATTGGGCTCAACTGTTGAGAAACTAGGTATTCTAGGTGGTGAGAGATGGTTTTGGATTGAAGGGGAGCATAATTATCTTAATTTATCTAAAGAGGAAGGTGTATCTAATGTGAAATTGCATAGGATGCAATTTATGACATTACATTTTTCCCTGACTTTAGTGAGCATATGTTTCCAAGAGAAAATGGAAGCTAAAGTAAAATTAGGAGAGTATTTGACCTAGGATACGAAGGGGAAGTAGAGTCTTCTATTCACATAGAGTTGCCCCTAAAGAAGAGACCTGATTTGATCCTACATAGAATGATTAATTTGTATCACCATAAACATGTTAGCTATAGACAAACATGTTAGCAAAAAAGTGGAAATTTAGACATAAAAAATATATATCTAGACACAAAACAATGCTGATATGTATGGGTAGAAAGTTGTGTTATACTAAGGACCATATGACAATCCAATCAACTTGTGACTGCTACAAATTGTGTTGTAGTACAATCATAGAAAAGAGACATAGATTCTCATAAATACAAAGTCTAGTTGGTTGCCCCTGCACTAGATGATAGATTAGAAAGTTGGATGTAGACATATCTCAAAAAGAATCATAAGATAGGAGATCTGTAATATGAATATGATAACCTCCCTTTAGAATAGCTTGCACTACACAAAGGAACACAAGTTACTTGGGGTCCTATCATAAGAGAGACATAAGAGAGATGAGGGGATCTTAGTATTCAAGGTCAATATGATTCATATCAATAGCATTGTATACAACTACTTCTAAATCATCATGTTCCCAAATATCTTAGATTGTGAAGAAGGAACGCATAAACACAAAGTCAAAATAAAATTTTAAGGCAACATGGAAGAAGGCCTAAATGCCACCAATGCTTTGCATCGTCCCAAAATGTTGAGAATCAAAGTATGAAAAATAGAAGAATGATGATACAAATAGAAGAAGTGTACAATAGATTTTTTTCCTTGTATCCAAGTACCTACAAGGGTATCTTAGGTCCTCTAGGAAAGACCATAAATATATACAAGCAAGTATGGGGGAACATAGACAAACAAACAAACTCTAATCTAAAGAAATAAAGAGTACTTCTCTAATTGATTACTTCTATCAAGTCATCTTCCTCCCAATCTAGATCATAGGGGAAGGGAGGTTGAACTCACAAAGGAACAATGGCTAAAGTAGTACCAAGTTTCTCACTTGCAACAAGGGCTAGAGATGCGTATGCTTCAATATCCCCATATACTAGTTATTTCAAGTCGAGGGTCAATCACTTTGTAATATTAGTTGACAAATCCAAACTTTCCTCCAAAGAGTCAAACATACACTTCTCTAAAAAGAAGTGTGGAAACTCAATTGGAGGATGTGGAAGAGTAGGAGCCTTAGTGTGAACCACTGGAAGAGGAGCAGTGAAAAACTTTGACAAAGAAGGAATTTTTTCAATGATAAAGACAAAAGGATAAAGAGGAACTGAAGTAGAATACTTCTTGTTGTGGGATTCGAGGATAGGGCGCTACTTAAGGGTATGTATAGGATCATCATGGAAAAAATAGGCTCTTAAGTGGTGAAAAAATTAGAAAAATCAGAATTAGGCAACTTGACATAAAAAAAATAGAATAAGTTATCTATATTATTTCAAAAATACGTAAGAATAGAATTTGTAGCAAATTGAATGTAGTTTCTAAACTACCAAGTTTATTTAAAAAGAAAAAATCTAATTGGTGAAAATTTGAAATTTCAATGCAGTAGTACTTAAATTTCAGGGAAAAAATAAGTAGGTGTATGTCTGACCACCCTAACCACAATAAAATGATAATACTTTTTTGGGTATGTGCAGGATCATGATGGGCCAAAAAGTGGCAATATGATAGGTATGTGGCTGACGACATTTTTTTTACCCAAAATTGATGAAATGAAAAGGGTTTTTAAAGGCGATTCTCAGCTTTCCACCAATATAAATTATGCTTTACTTTGAATTTAATAAGTTATTATTATTCATTTTCCATTTGAATTACTACAAAAGTTATGATTCATAGGCTGATTGAAAAAAATTTATGGCTTAACGATATCATATTTTTTGAATCCAAAATATTATCACATTCTATGTTTGCATTACCATAGATTAAAAATAATTTGATTTCATGAATTTTGACCAAGTTAAGGTGGTCGACATATGAGTTTTTATATTTTAAAAGTTGTAATAAAATTCATGATTAATTATTTACTTGAAAAATTACAAAAAAGATGCATCACATCGACATGAGTCCTCTACTTCTATATCTAAAAATCTATAAAAAATATTATCATTTTATTGTGATTAGGGTGGTCGCAGTACACCTACTTCTTATTTTTTCCCGAAATTTAAGTACTACTGCATTGAAATTTTAAATTTTCACCAAATAGATTTTTTTTTTTTTAAACAAAGCTAGTAGTTTAGAAACTACATTCAATTTTCTACAGATTCTATTGTTACATATTTTTGAAATAATATAGATAACTCATTCAAATTTTTACGTCAAGTTGTCTAACTCTTATTTTTCTAAATTTTTGCCATTTAAGGGCCTGTTTTTTCCATGATGATCCTGCACATACCCTTTTATAAGATTTTAGATATAAGTAGAGGACTCATGTCCCAATGCGATGCATATTTTTTTGTTATTTGTTTCCAGGTAAATAATTAATTATGAATTTTTTATTACAACTTTTAAAAAATATTAAAACTCGTATGTTGGACCACCTTAACTTGGTCAAAAATTCATGAAATTCATTTTTTTTTCAATCCTATAGTATACAAAGCATAGAATGTGATACTTGTTTTGGATTCAAAAAATGTGATACCATTTGGGAGCTATAGATGTTTTTCAATCAGCCTATCAATCAAGACTTTAGTTGTAATTCAAATAGAGAATGAATAATAATAGTTTATTAAATTTAAAGTAAAACATAATTTATATTGGTGGAAAGCTGAGAATCTCCTTTAAAAACCCTTTTCGTTTCATCAATTTTGGGTAAAAAAAAGTTGACAGCCACATACCCTACACATACCCATCATATCGCCACTTTTTGGCCCATCATGATCCTACACATACCCTCAACTTGTGTTTAGATGGAAGGTTGGAGTGTTGAGAGGTAGGAGGAGGAGATAGGGCCACACTAGACATGACTTTTATATGGGACATGTCTATGAGTTGCATAAGTTGAGGAACATCAGGTAGAGAAGTGATAAGGGGTGGTTCCAAAGAAGGAACAATGAATACCTGGATCCTTTTGTGGTGAGCTCCATCCACATCTCTTGAAGGGACCGAAATTAAGAAAAAAATAGGAGTGGAAACAAAAGACTTATGCTCAATCTTCTGTGTGGCATCACGTTCCCTCACCATCGTGCATCGACGATGCTTGCACTCACACGCAAGCTGGTTTCGATGAAGATGGGGACCAGGAATAGGGGCCTGAGAAGACGTTGGCACAATCGATGAAGTTATCTTCGCAGCCATTAATGGCAGAAGGACAAGATCCACAAGACTGGCTAGAGAGGTGAGAGGCATAGGAACCTTAACCTTGACCGTGGGCACCTTTCCTCCTTGTATTTTTTGGGAAAGGGGAGGAATCAAAGGAATCCTTGAGGGTCGAATTGTCAAAACCACATGTGAAGGACCAATTAAAGAAGACTACTCACTCTTACTATATATAGTAGGGTGAGGCATGTCAGGAAGAATTGGAAGTTCAAAGACATCAGATTTTGACTTCGTCAATGCAGGGGAATTTCCTTTTCATATGTTAGGAACATTCAAAGGAGTAGATGATCACTACTAAAGGTTGTGGGGTCTTGGAAGAATGGGGAGGTCTACTTGAGGGAGCGTGCCTGTCCTTAGCTCTCGATGAAGGAGGCCTAAAGGATGAAGCACGTTGTTGCACAAGAGTCAAATGAAAGGGGATTTCAGGAGAAGAGGAAGGATGTGGAACCAGATCCAATGCTAAACCCATGTCTTATATTTAAAATATACTTTTTACAATAAATAACGATGGTGTAGCAGGGGTCCCACTGGAGTAGGCCACAAATGGTCAAGGGAGAAGCCCCCACATGACACTAGTGGATTGTATCTATAAGAAATGAAGGAAACTACTATAATATGGAAATATGATTGAACATACAAATATGAAATATAAACTTGTAGATATTAATGAAGAAATTATTTAAACTACAAATAAATCACATAACCCAAGGATTTATGTGGAGAAAACCCTTTCAGGTAAAAAAATCCACCAAGAAAAGAGGGAAAATCTATATTATTCTTCAAATAGAGTATAGCATGTATAGAACTTCCTCAATCTTGTCTCCAATTGAACAAAATTTGTGTATTTTTAAAACATCTCATAATATCTACATCTCAACCCCTCAAGATGTAGGCTCATAGGGGATCAAAATATTACCATGAAACATTATCATGGGTGAAAACAAGGTTATGAAATACCATGGTAGAAATCTAGATGAATCTTACATGCTAAACATGGTCCCTTAGATGGCATTACAACCTCTTACAAGTTGTCATAATAATCCCTAGAAAATAGGAGATGTTATTACATGTGTCATAGACCATCAATAGATTATGCAAAGATTCTCTTATGCATGCCATAGATGATTATCATATCCAAAATGATATCCCCAAGTGTTTTAGCCCTTACAATTATCATAGAATATGTCATAACATCCTTAAAAATAGGCTTTCCATGTTAGACCACTAAATGGGCATCTTTTGACAACTAATAACTTATTTTTCAGGGAACCAATATGTGACAAAAGTGGTAACTCAAAATATCACACCCCCTTTTGATGTAGCACAAATATTTAATAACATAAATGATATTTATCCATGAGAAAATATAAAATAAGAATAAATAAATAACTTAGGAATTACGAAGGTTGAGACGCCTTGAATCCTAGAATTCTCCCACTTGTTGAATACCTTGTAAGAGCTAGGGGAATCACACCATCATGGAATCAACTAGGTATAAGAAATAAGGCATGTGGCCTCCCTACACCAAATGAACTTATCTATTCTCACAAGTTTGGTAAGATAATCTACAAACATTCACCTTAATGTCAATTTTCTTCAACTCAATTTTTCCATTAGAAATCATTTCTCAAAAAAAATGGTATTTAACATCCACATGTTTTTTTAGTATGATACATAGGATTCTTGGCTAAATGAATTGCACTTTGGCTATCACAACCAATCTAAACTACTTGCAATCAAAACCAATACCTATACATAATCTTTGTCACAATACTTCTTCCTTAGAAACACAAGTAACAACCATACAGTGTACTTCAATAGTGGATAAAGAAACAATAGGTTTCCTCTTACTCATCCAACTTATAGCTCCTCCAAACAATGTAAACATATACCCACTAGTGGACCTTCGAATATCCAAGTCTCTTGTCCAATTTGCATCAACAAAACCTTGTATGTCCAATGTCTTATCCACATTGTTAGTACTAGAATAAATCAAACAATAATCAGAAGTAGCATGCAAATATATTAACACCCTCTTTGCATAATTCCAATGCTCTCTACCAGGGTTAGACATAAACTTGCTCAAAGCTCTCACTTCTTGGGAAATATTTGGTCTACTGCAAACCATTTCATACATCAAACTTGCTACAGAACTAGCATATGGCACATTAGACATATCCTCAAAATCATCTTCAAATTTAGGACACATATCTAAAGTAATCTTAGTACCAACTGGCAATTCAATTTTAACTAGTTTGCAATCCCACGTACTAAATCTATCCAAATAGTGTTCACATACTTTTTGACAACCAAAACTTTTTGTTACCTCAATATCTCTTCTAATTTTCATTCCCAATATGTATCTCATTTCCTCCGAATCCTTCATCTCAAATGCACCTAAAAGTTAATATTTTAGCTCACTAATCATACCTTTTGTGTTACTGAAAAACAACATATCATCCACATACAAGGAAACTATTAGTTATTGATCATCAATACATCTAATGTAAACACATTGATCCTCTTTTCTTCTATCAAATCCCATCGTTAGTACTCAATAAATAAAACATACAACGAAAATATTGTGGGCTATACCTATCAACTGGTGTCTTGTGGATCTTCTCAAGGGTGGAGTAAGATATTATTCCTTAGGTTTTGCAATATGCTCAACTTCTTATGTCACAATAGAGTCTTCATCTTTAGAAATTTCACTTGAACTCTCTTCTTCTTCTCCATCCTCAAATCCATAATTATGTTCTTCCTTATGTGCATATTCTTGTTGCAAATCAAAATGCACTATATTTTTCCTTTATTTCTCTTCTAGTTGTACAAGATCATAAATAGCTCTAAGTTCCATGAAAAAATATCCAGAATAGACAATTTTTCTAGCTAGAACATTCCATAGCTTATAACCTCTTACATTCTCACCATATCCAATGAATATGCATTTCTCAGCTTTTGGATCTAACTTAGAACAATTTTCCTTAGGTACATGAAGAAAAGCCTCACAACCAAAAACCCTTAAATGTGAAACAAAAGGTTTCTTACCTTTCTACACTTCATAATATGTTGAATTAAGATCCTTGCAAGGAGATCTATTAATCAAGTAACTAGTACTACACACATCTTCTACCCAAAAAAATGATCCAACTGTGCATCACTTAACATAATTTTGGCTCTTTCCATAGTAGTTTAGTTAATCATTTTTGCAACACCATGCTATTGTGGGGTATGTGCACCAAGTTATGACTCAAAAATGGCTTTTAAGATGCAACTTTTTTTTCTTCTGAAATCAGCAAAGTTTGATGTTTATGAGAAAATGAATATAGTTATGCTCATAATTTGAAGATGCAACAACACCAATACTTGTAGTGCTCTAAATCTACTTTCTTAAGTACTAATTCTTTTTGAAAATGGTGAAGATTAAGGGTTTGAAAAATGGGGAGCACACAAAGTGGTCCTTTTTTGATAAAAAAATAGCATAGCATTTGTTGTGGTCCCCATAATTTTATTTTTTTATAGAATTTCAAAAATTGCTTTGGTGATAAATTAGCTAACACCATGTAGTTTATGTTGGATTTTTCAGATAATTTTTTAATGAATATATAATATTTTACTAATTTTCTAAGTGGAACATCCTAAAGAGCAAAAAATTGAATGTTCTTTGCCCTATTTTTTTTTTTAAACTAATCAAAAATCATTTTTTTAATATGTGTATGTAGTGTAGAAATATGTATCCGTTTACATTTTCACACCTCATTAAGAAAATTAATTTTAAAATGGACTTAATTGTGTCTTATTTTGGTGTTGTAAAGTGTACCTCTTTACACTTTCACACTTATTTAGGGCTCCTTTAATTAATTGAGCTTAATTTTCCATAATTGGCCCCTTTAAATCAAATCCAAGTCTATTTAATCACATTTTCTGAAGATGAATCTCAACATTCATTAATGTCTTGACATAACACTTCTCATTGAGCAATGTATGTCCTAGGTGAGTGACCTAGGACCCATTCTTCCATGGGCGAATGGGTCCTCACTTAGACCTAGGACCTAATTTCAATTTTTTTTTTGGTAGCATTTTAACATATTCAAATCCATATTTAGATGCTATCTTGTGATATTTGAATTTCAGGAAATTAAGGTTACATATCTCTAAATACAAGATTATTTCACTATGTTTCACATAGAATTATTATGCAAGGACTCTTATAGAAAATTTGATGATAAAGATAATTTCAAGAGAAATTCAAGGCATTCAAAGGTAGATTTATTGAATATTTATTGCAGCAATCAAGATCCAATTGTCACATCAAAGTCTTCTTGAATCATGCATGTTATTGGAGCTAATATGATGATGTAGGTTTCATGATCCATTAAAGCATTCAAATAATTATATCAAATCAAGATTTAAGGTTAAAGATCCACATCCATTGAAGCTATTTCATGCAAGTTACAGATTTATGATCCAAGGCTCATTCAAGGGTTTGGTGAGTTGTGACATTGAGTTGTTCATTCATCATTCCTTTCATGCTATTTTTTTTTATTCCAAGCTTTGATTACCAAAATGGGGTTTGACCAAGACAAACCTTTATTCACCAAAAAAAAACCATTTTTCCCTCTTGATTTGTGTTTGTTGATTAGGTGGAAGAAATCTTGAAGATCTCTTGAAGAGAAAAATTGGAGAACTTGTCAAAGTTGCAAAAGTTGTCATAAAAGTTATCTCATGAAAAATCACTTGTAGAATTTATTTTTGGCTTTCCAAACTTGAAACCTAGAAAATTAAAGGATTCAGATCTATAGCAGAGGATCCCAAAAGTTGCATACAAAACCTAACTCAAGACCTATTCACCCCTAAGTGAATGAGTCCCAGATCAGCTTCAGCAGCTGACTTTTGGTGACTGGTACACATCATCTTACCTCTCTCAGATCTTTGATCTGATTTCTAGTTCCATCAATATTGAGATTAATCTATTAGATCCATGATGTAGATTGAATTTTGGAGCTAGTTTACTATTTTTAGTTTTTCTCTCCAAAGTGTTGTTTAACT
This sequence comes from Sequoia sempervirens, assembly GCA_007258455.2. Lineage (NCBI taxonomy): Eukaryota > Viridiplantae > Streptophyta > Pinopsida > Cupressales > Cupressaceae > Sequoia > Sequoia sempervirens. Next base: position 26,460,463 of record VDFB02292527.1, on the reverse strand, counting down.
AGGACCCCCATCCTAACACAAAAAGGAAATATGTAGATTAACATTTGTAGCCTACTCACCTAAGGGTTGTAAGTCAATTCTCTGTGTGGATCTCATTTCCTAATACAATAAAGGAGAATATGTTTATCTATTATCATTTTGGTGAACCCCAAATTCCCCAACCTATTTTTCTTTGTGTCATTCTAGAGTGAACCTGAGCTTGTTCATTCTATTTTTTTGATTGTGGAGTCCAGTTTCACCCTAGATCTATATCGTGCATTTGTTTTCATTTCATTGAATATCATTTAGGGTTGTTTAACTTTCATTAGCTTTCATTTCATTTAGGATTTTAGGATTGCATGTTTTGCATCTCTTAAAATCTAAATAATACAAAACAATCAGTCATTTTGCAAATGATTTACATAACATTGAATCATCATTCATTTGCATTTGAAAATTGAATAAAAATTGTTCATCAAATTAGGTCTCGTAGTTTGTCATTTTGTCATAATTTTCATTTGCATTCAACCTTGATTTCACAAAAAATTCAAACTCTAACTCACTATTTTAAATTAGAATTTGGAAACCACTAGAATCAACTTAGAAAAATTTAAAAACATTTTTTTAAAAACCTAAGCTAGGACCCATTTTCCCTAGGGTGAATGGGTCCCTAATTAGGGTTGTTTCCTAAATTTATGGGTATTAAAACCTTTATTTTGTATTTTTTTTTGTTGTTTTCAAATTTTTTCTTCAGTTTCTAGAATTTGTGTTACTTAAAATTGACCATATTAAGCTTCCTTTGATAAATCCAGTGCGTTGTGTGAATTCAAAATTTCATTTACAAGACATGATTTTTAGGTTTTTACATAACATAATAAAAAAATTATCTTGTTTGAAATCTAAAAATTTCTTTTACATATTTTCATTTCACTTTACATCCTAGGTTATTTCATTGCATTTCACTTTCTATCCATTTTGGGTGCATACTGATTTTTTGGAACTTGTATGAGCTTCACAACTTGTGTCCTATTAGCAATACTATTATGAGACATCTAGTTCAAGACTTATGTCATCCCGTGATACACCATTCACTGTGGATATTGGGTTCTCCAACTCTTTCACCCATAGTGTTCATACTAGTCAACCCACTATGGATCATGGTCTTCACACCTCATTTCCAATTCCTTCCCTACCTACAACTAATGTTCATGATGTTGAAACAATGGTTTCTAATGTTTTGCAAGAGAACATAAGAAGGATTGATGAAGAGATAGAAAAAATGAAAAACTTTGTGACTTCTGAAAACATTGCTAGTAGTGTCATTCCTACTTTAGATAATGTGAGGAAAATTCTTGAAAATGAACATGGAATAGAGATTATGTGAAATCTAGCTCATATTTTTTATAAGAACATCCCCACCATGACTAGTTGTGCTCAAGCTTTGTGGTATACTCAAAGCCAAGGTGGAAATTTAATTCCTCCTTCCATAACCCTTACCTCTATTCCTACATACACTAGTACTCATGTTACTACAACCATCCAACCTACTAACAATATCAACACTTCCTTAGGTATTTCCACTAGGAATCCTTCTACCTTTGTGAATTCAAATCTCATATCTCCTCAACCATCCCCCCTCACAAATCTACAATTCACTTTCCCTCCACATACATACACCACTCCACCTTATTCACCTCCATATCACAATACCAAGAATGATCCAATCCTTAACGCACTTTTGCAAAATTTATCATCCCTCCAACAACAAATCACCACATTAAACCAAAAAAACAATGACCAACCTTCATAGTACATCAAAACCAATCTGTTATCCTTGGAGATATTCAGAACACAAATGCCACAAGGTATAGAGGCTCCTAGGTTTTAGAAATATGGTGGGAAAGGAGATCCTATTAGCCCTATTTCTATATACATAGCCTTATGTAGTGAATTCATTTTTGAGGATAAACTCTTGCCTAATTTATTCCCTCCATCCTTGAAAGATGTTGCCTTAGAGTGGTTTTTCTCCTTACCGAATAATTCAATTAGTTCATTCAATGAACTTATTGATGTCTTTCATAACCACATCCAAATTCACATGGGTCCTAAGATGACTTTAGCTGATTTGATGAAAATTTCAGTGATTTTATCGCATGATACCAAATGCTATATTCACAAATAAACATTAAGATTCCTGATGTTGACCTTCAAAGAAATTTTATTTCCAATTTTCAAGATAAAATCCAAGCTAAGATAGAGATGTTGAAGTTTCACTCCACATAGTTGTGTACAACCCTTCGTGATTACCAAAATTTGGTTAGTCGCTGTGAAGTAAAAACTCCCTCTAACCATCTTGAAAAGTTAGAATCCACACCTCAAACCAACCATCAACCTTTCAAGAAACAAAATAAGGGATTTCTACAACTTAATCCCCCTTAATAAAATCAAAATGTTGACAACCAAGTGGCTGCTATAAAGATGACAAAACCATATGCCTTTGTGGATATAAATAGATAATTTACACCTCTACCTGATACCCTTCATAATATCATGTTGCAGCTCTTAGACAAGAATTTTATTTCCTTACCTCCCATTAGAGCTCCTGATCCTACTAAGCCTTTACCTTCAAACTATAGACCAAATGCCTATTGCCATTTCCATCAACAAAATGGACATGAAATAGAACAATGTAAGAATCTAAAACATCTTGTGCAAGACCTCATTGATTCTATTCATATCCTAATTAGAGGTGTTAATGATCAAGGTAGTAAATTTTTAGCTCCTTCTAATCAAAATTTGCAAATATTTACCAATCCTATGCCTATTCATAATATCTCCTTTGTCAAAGCTACTGAAACAAAGAATTATGTGATGAATGTTGACAGAGATGATGCAAACATGAAAGACAATAAGAACAACCTTATGGATGATGTGATTGCATTTATTGATGCTAAACCTCATAAGGGCCTAACTAATATTCCACTTGACATTGCTTTCTCACAAAAATACATAATTAAACATGCACCCAATGGTCCTCTTTACATAGCTATAAGAATCAATGACAAGCCTACTAATGGGATTTTAAGTGATCATGTCTATGTAGAGAATGTGATCACTGAAGAATTCTTATTTTTGCATGAGCTTTATCAAGATACATATGAAAAACTGAACGCATGGATCAAAAGGAATAATGGTTTTTCTTGCCCTACGATTGGTTCGATAAATCTCCCTTTAAAGGTTGGATCAAAACAATTAAGTGTCTTATTCACTATCATCCCAACTTTGGATCAATTTTTTGTGAAGTTAGGCTATCCATGGCTTCACTCCATGAATGTCGTCCCGTCGGTTGTGCATAATTTTTTAAAGTTTCCATTTGGCAATGAGATCTTTATTGTGCATCATAATGGCTTTAATCATGTCTTCTAGTGGGAAATTTTCATTGGATTTATTTTAGCCCAAGCCTATTGAACCTATTAGACCTTGTGAGGACTTATTTTTCAAATCATATCCAAAGTTTAAGGAAAAGTGCATAGAAAAATGATCCCTTAGTAATATTCCTCCACCCATGATTGAGTCTCCTATCCTTGATAAGACCATGATTAAACCAAAATCCCTTCCAAGTAACCAAGACCAACTTATGACAAATCCTCCCTCTATTTCATATAATAGACTGTGAGATAATCAAATAAATCTCGTTGTGCCTCCTAAATTCCAACAAGTTTATAAAGCTAAAGAGAAAGTGGTTGAACAACCTCCCATGGTTCCTTTTGTTCCTCCCTTAAGGGAAGAAAAGAAATCTAATGTTTACAAACCTACACCTACACAATCACAAATTGGAAACCTAATGAAAATAAACTGAAATGGTAGAGAGCATAGGTATAGACGTTGTGTTGGAAAATCAAGGGCAGACAACTGAGAGGGGGGGTGAATCAGTTGTCGCCAAATTTCAAACTTATTCAACTTATTAACATCATTCTCATATCTAATCATTAATCATGAAAGCATAAATCAACAACACATCAAAATCATACATAACACCAAGATTTCTATGTGGAAACCTTGTTAGGGGAAAAACCACAGTGGAGATCAGTTCACAAGATTATACCCTATTAAAAGTATAATAAAATATGAATGGGGAATGCACATGCATTCATGAACACTGCCTAGAGCTCACTGCTCAAATACAAATAGGCTTACTGCCCAAAGGAAGACACACTATCTTAGAGAAAGGTTCTAATTAAATCCATCAGACTTTGAACTGAGAAAATAACATCTGCTAATGTCTGGTTACAGTTTCAGTTAAGCTCATGAACAATTCTTCACTCTTCTTCACTCTTCTCTCTACCTTCAAATGATCTGAACATTATTTGCACTAGGACTCATACACTTCACATGCTCATGAACTCTCATACACCCAAATGATTAAAAAAATCACTCTTATATATCCGCAACAAGAAATTACATCGCTATAAGTCACCCTCAATGAAATAATAAAATGAATATAAACAGTCGGCCCAAATCAATAAATATTATTCATGCGAATCAACCAAGATCAGCCACAACATAGTGAAGAATGAAAACAATATCCTCAAACACGATCCACTTCAATTAATTACACCTCAAAGATCCACAACACAGTTCAATACCGAGTTGTCCATGAACATGAAAAACATGAACACGCAAGAGAAAATCTTAGATCATGAGCACAACGATCAATGTAGATGTGCAACATAGATAGAGATCAAACTAGAAACATCCACAGACACCGTGAAACACTAGAGAAGCATCCACAACAACTAAAGTTATAGAAATCACATGATCTTCATTTAGGAACACAAACTGAAGTAACATAAAAATTGTCAGAATACAAATCTTCATAACTTGATTAAATCTTCATGCAAATCTCTGAAACTTGACATGGATAAAAAATGATATACTCAGAAAGAAACCATTTAAACCACAACCTTAGATCAACAATGATCTAATCACACCGACAGATTGAACTTCACTTAACCACTGACAACCTATAGCACTTCTTATTACAATTCTTTCAATATCAGGTTGACATATACAACTTCTAATGCAACAATTCTAATAGTGTTGACATCAATGACAACCCCATATTAGCAACACACCACAACATCCAACAATCTCCCCCTTTGGAATTGATGGCAACACATGATGTGAAAAATACCATCAACACAACTACGCTTACTCCCCCTTAGGTTCTGACTCTTCTCCTCAACTCTTATCTTTCAGAAATATTTTCACATTGCTTTTGTCCCCCAAGGAGATTTTTCACATTGCTCTTCTCCCCCTTTGACACCAATGGAAAAGATCTCTTTTATGTAAGCTCTGAACCACATATCTAAACACCTGAACTTCTAAACATTTGACTACTCCCCCTAAGTAGCAAGCACCATAACATCAATCTAGATCAAAATATGATCATGAAGTGCATAGATTGATGCAAAAAAATGCATCCTTAGTTCTGATTAGGAGGGGTAATCACCCATAACTTCCCTCTGATATACTCAAAAGTATCCTTAAGAAATGTCTTAGTAAATGTGTCTGCAATATGCTCCTTAGTAGGCACATACTCCAATCTAACTTCCTTTTCACTTACCTTCTCTCTCAAAAAGTGAAACTTAATAGATATATTCTTGGTCTTGGAATGCAGCACCAGATTCTTAGAAATGTTAATAGCACTTGAGTTATCACAAAATATAACAATAGGCTCATCATACATAAATATGATATCCTTCAACATTTGTTTCATTCACAAGACTTGAGTACAATTATTAGCAGCAACAATGTATTTTGCCTCAATAGTAAACAAAGAAATAGCATTCTACTTTTTTCTTAACCACGAAATACTCTTCTTTCCTAAGAAAGATGCTCCACCACTGGTACTTTTCCTATCATTCTCATCTCCTGCCCAATCAACATCAGTAAAGGAACTCAAAGTAAGATCATCATATTTAGGATACCATAGACCAAAATCAACTGTCCCCTTCAAGTATCTGAAAATCCTCTTCACAACAGTCACATGAGATTCTTTAGGATCAGATTGAAATCTAGAAACAATATATACAACATTCATGATATCAGGCCTAGTTTGAGTCTAATTTTCCTTCAAAGAATCATCATCAGTTGTCAACTTGCATCCGGTCACCATGGGTGTACTACCTGGCTTTGAATCTTCCATACCAAATTTCTTCAACAATTCTTTCACATGCCAAGGAATGAGATATGAAGATCCCTTTATCTAACTGAATAATTTAATACAATCCCAAGAAAATTTTCATTTCTCCAATAATTGACATCTCAAATTCATTTTGCATCTCATTAGAAGACTTCATAGACAAGCTATCATCTCCTCCAAATATGATATCATCAACAAAAACTTCCACAATCAAATCTTTATCATCATTCTTGAAATATAGATTACTTTCATCAGTACCTTTGTTAAATCCAAGCTTCACCAAATACTTATCCAATCTGTCATACCAAGCTCTAGGGGCTTGCTTGAGTCCATACAATGCTTTCTTCAATTGAGAAACCATATCTCCCTGACCAGTTAATTAAAATCCATCTAGTTGCTCAACATACACCTCTTCTTCCAATTCACCATTTAGAAAAGAAGATTTGACATCCATCTGATAAACTTGGTAGTCTTTGTAAGCAGCATAAGCAAGAAACAATCTCACAACTTCAATTTTAGAAAAAGGGGCAAAGGTTTCTTCAAAATCAATACCTTCCATTTGTGAATATCCCTTAAATACCAATATTTCTTTGTTTCTAACCACTTCACCTTGCTCATTCAGTTTGTTTCTAAATACCCATTTAGTTCTAATTACATTCTTACCCTTAGGTCTAAGAAGAAGAATCCAAGTATCATTATTTTCAATTTGTTGTAGTTCATCTTTCATTGCTTCAACCCAATGTTCATCTTTGCATGCTTCATTCACATTAGTAGGCTTAGTATTTGAAATCAAGCAATATTCTTTTGTAATCTTTCTCCTAGTCTGGACACTTTTGTTCTTTTCACCTATGATCTAATTCTCTAAATGATTCAATCTTACATACCTCAGAGTCTTCTTAGAATGTTCTTCAACTTTAGACTCCTCTGGTCTCTCTTTTGTTCTTTCACCAATTTCCCCTTCTTTTTGACCTTCTTGATTCACCAGAATAATTTGCACTTGATTTGAAGTTTGACCTTTGTTTGTACTATCACTTTGATCATCAAAATCATATCCACGGGTTCTTAATAGTGTACCAAAGTCTTGATCAACCTTAACATTTGCACTTTCAACCATCTTCTTCAATATTTTATTTTAAGACGGGTAGGCATTGCTCTTAGTAGCATAACCCATAAATATTCCTTAATCACTCCTAGCATCAAACTTTCCTATATTTTCATCTCTTTTGATATAACACTTGCTTCCAAAGATCTTGAAATATCTAATATTAGGATTTTTACCAGTCCATAGCTCAAAAGATGTCTTACCAATATCACCTTTGATTTGTACCTAGTTAAGTGTGTACACAACAATACTCATGACTTCTCTCTAGTAGATATCAGGCATATTTCCTTCCAACATCATGGTTCTTGCAGCATCTAGAACTGTTATGTTCTTCCTTTCCACAACTCCATTTTGTTGAGGGGTCCACGGTGCAGAAAACTGTCTATTTAGTCCATGCTCTTCACAAAAATAATTAAATTCATCAGAAGTGAATTCACCACCTCTATCCAATCTCAGACACTTAATCTTCAGACCTGTCTCTATCTCAAGAATAGACTTAAAAATCTTGAACTTTTCCATAGCTTCAGATTTCTCCCTTAAGAAAGAAACCCACATCATTCTTGAATAGTCATCAATAAGAAACCTGAAGTATTTGTATCCTTGTAAACTTCTTTTAGTTCTAGCAGGACCACACAAATTAGTATGCACAAGATCCAACAATCCATTTGAATTTTGTTGTTTACTCTGAAATGAGATTCTTGTTTTCTTTCCTAACTGGCATTCTTTGCATATGGCATTATTAGGTTTCATTAGCTTAGGAAGATCTCTCACAGCCTTGGTAGAAATTATCTTCACAATATTATCAAAGTTAATATGACACATTCTCCTATGCCACAACCAGCTTTCATCAACTTGAGCAATCAAATAACTCTTACTAGCAGCACTCAAGTCAAAAATATTACCTTTTTTTTTTACCTGGTGCAATCACATTTCCAGAATTTCCCAATATCTTGCACTTACCATCCATGAACTGAAGATTGTATCACTTGTCAACCATTTTTCCAACACTCAAAAGATTATGCTTCAAACCTTCAACATACAAGACATCATCAGTATTATGCTTACCATCAAGAGAAATGCAACCTCTTCCATGGATCACACCAGCTGTATTATCACCAAATCTCACAACACCACCATCATATTTTTCCATATTCACAAACTTATTTTTATCTCCTTTCATATGATGTAAACAACCACTATCAATTACGCATTCATCTTTCTCTTCAACTAGAGTAGCTAAGGATTTCTCCACATTTGTACAACTAGCAGATTTAGTAGACTCAAGATTATTTTCCTTGATAGCAATAAATGCAAATTCATCTTCACTTTCATTTTGTTTGTTAGATTCATCATCTGTCACACCTTCATTAGCAACATAGTAACACTTCTTTTGGAATTTAGGCTTGTTAAATCCTGGCATGGAAACTCTTTTAGGACACCTTGATGCAAAATGACCTATCTTATTGCAAGAGAAACATTTAATAGACAACTTTCCTTTATACTTACCTTGTCCTCTGGCTTCTCTTTTCACAATCAATGCTTCAAGTTCTTCTAGCTCTCTTTCTTCTTCATCCAACTGTTTCATTTCATCCTCATACTTGAATGTATTTCTTGATGAACTTTCAATTGGATCATATCTCTATTTATATCTTCCAAAAGTAGTAGCCATGAATGAAGATTCAACCTTAGGAAGGGCATCACCAAATTCACTCAACTCAAAAGCAGTCAGCTTACCAATCAACATATCTCTGATAACATTTGTCATATTTTAGAGCTATTCAATAGCACTAGCCTTTACTTTGTAGGAATTAGGAAAATATCTAAGCACTTTAGCAACAATCTCATATTCATCTATCTGTCCACCAACACATCTGATACCACATACAAGTTCATTCACTATTTACATGAAAGTAGTAACATTTTCATCATCAACCATTTTTAACTTTTCATACTTCCCTTTTAGACTTTGTAGCTTAGAAATATTCACATTAGCATCTCCTTCATACAAGGTCTCCATTTTTTTCTACATCTCATAAGCAGTCTTCAGATCCATCACATTTGTCAGCTTAGTATCAGCCAAAGCACTCAGCAAAGCTTTCCTAGCCCATATATTATATTCAACATCCTTGATCTCAGTAGAAGTAGTAGGAACATTCTGAGGAATAACATATATATTTTTTGTAATGCTACAATAGGGTTCACCAATGTATCTCAGATGGCACTCCATTCGAGTCTTCCACAAAGAATAATTCATTCCATCAACTCTAGGACTATCCTTCTTATAAGTCACCATCCTATATCACCTCAAGCTATTAAAATTCTTCCAAGGAACTTATCTCTGATACCAATTGTTGGCAACTCAAGGAAAGACAACTAAGAGGGGGGGTGAATCAGTTGTCACCGAATTTCAAACTTATTCAACTTATTAGCCTTATTCTCAGATCTAATCATTAATCATGAAGGAATAAATGAACAACACATCAGACTCACACATAACACCAATATTTTTACATGGAAACCCTGTTAAGGGAAAAACCACAGTGGAGATCAGTCCACAAGATTATACCCTATTAAAAGTATAAGCAAATATGAATGGGGAATGCACATGCATTCAGGCACACATCCTAGAGCTCACTGCTCAAATACAAATAGGATTACTGCCCAAAGGAAGACACAGTATCTTACATAAAGGTTCTGATTAAATCCATAAGACTTTGAACTAAGAAAATAGCATATGCTAATGCCTGGTTATAGTTCCAGTTAATCTCATGAACAATTCTTCACTCTTCACTCTTCTTCACTCTTTGCTCTTCCTTCGAATGATCTGAATATTATTTGCAGACAAGACTCATACACTTCACATGCTCATGCACTCTCATACATCCAAATGATTAAAAAAATCACTCTTATATATTCGCAACAAGAAATTACATCGCTATAAGTTGGCCTCAATGAAATAATAAAATAAATATAAACAGTCGGCCCAAATCAATAAAGATTATTCATGCGAATCAACCAAGGTCGGCCACAACATAGTGAAGACTAAAAACAACTTCCTCAAACACGATCCACTTCAATTAATTACACCTCGAAGATCCACAACAAGCTTCAACACCTAGTCGGCCATGAACATGAAAAACACTAACATGCAAAAGAAAATATAAGATCACAAGCTTAACGATCAATGCAGACATGTAGCACAGATAGAACACAAACTAGAAACATCCACAAACACCATGGAACAATAGAGAAGCATTGGCAACAACTAAACTTATAGAAATCACATGATCTTCATTCAAGAACACAAATTGAAGTAACAAAAAAACTATCAGAATATAAATTTTCATAACTTGATCAAATCTTCATGCAGATCTCTAAAACTTGACGTGGATAAACTAGATATACTCAACAAGAAACCCATTAAACCACAACCTCATATGAGCACCGTATTGATCACACTGATAGACTGAACATCACTTCACCATTGACAACCTATAGTACTTCATATTACAATTTTCTCAATATCCTTGACATATACAGCTTCTAATGCAACAATGCTAATAGTGTTGACATCAATGACAACCAGATATCAGAAACACACCACAAAATTTAACACGTTGTACTAGTGCTTTTTTGTTACAAGAAAAAGAAGAAAATAACAACATAGAAAATAAAAATCTAAACTTGTCTCAAGCAATGCATGATACATCTCCACCCTCTCCACAACATAAACAACCTTCAATGGACATTATCATTAGATATCCTATTGTGATTAACTTGGATAATGATAATGAAACTGCAAAGATCGATTAAAAAGTGCATAATGAGTTGAATTTGTTGTTTTCATCTTCCATGAACTTAAATGATGATCTTCTTAATAAGAGTGTTGAACTTGGTGCTTTTCCTTGTTTTGCACTTGATGTTGTCCCTTTGGCTAGTTATCTGCCTTCCACAAATACTAAACAAGATTGGGATGTGGATGACCCACTATAGGTTGAATCGCATGTTCCTTACTAGTATTTTGATTTATTTTCTTTTCACGTTCTTTGTGTGGTTGTATGTGCATAATGTGTTCTCCTCATACTATTTCATTTGATGCATCTCTCTTTATTTGCATTCCTCTATTTGTATCTACATTCTTCTATATTTTGTAAACATTTATCTTTTCCTTTGTCTTGTGTTTTCCTTTTGGGAATGATGCAAGGCATTGAGACATTTTGGTCTCTTCCATGTTCACCGAAAATATAAATATATTTTTTTCGTTCTCTATGTGTCATTCTTCCTATTCTACATGTATTTGGGGAATGATGATGTTTGCAAGCTCTATAACAACATTGTAGCAAATATATACTAACCCCAAATACATGGATCCCTTATCTGTTTTGGGATTTCATTTTTGGGGCAACCCCTCCCTCTCTTTTTCATGATGCAACGTCATTCAGGAATATATGACTTCGTATAGGGATTTCTAAATAAGATCTCATGTTTTCTTTATTGTTTCGCGTTGATTATCAACTACTTTAAAGAAAATTTCTCACAACAAGGGTGCTAGAAATTTCTTTAAAGTGGGGGCATACATTGGCATTCATATTAATCATGTTTCATTGTGAGATTTTATTTCTTCTTGTGATATGTCCTTTGCTTAGTGGTGTCATTGGGCTTCATTTCCTCCAAGAGCGTGATAGTTCTTTTATCCCTGACTTGTCCTCTCTTGGAGACATTAGGCTGCACGATGTTCCCTAAGAAGAGACCTTACATAAACTAAGCAAGATCCCTTTGAACAAACCTTTATTTACATTTTGTTCATAAGTGTTTAGTATAAAACAGCTTGTTAACCTTGTGAAGTTCAAATTCTTCATTTTCTGGTGCCCTATCGGAGTTATCATAGGGATAGCTTTGGTATGGTTAGTACAGTGACAGCCTCCAAACCTGGCATGACTTTCTCACTAAGCCACTTTTTGGGGACTCACCTAGTGAATAGCCTAAGGTTCTATTAGCCTGAAGTAATTGTGTGTTGTTTTCATAGTGGACATTGATCTTTGCTTGTGAATATTTTGGAAAATAGTGGAGGCATGTTCGACATCATGTTAGAAAGTCGAGGCTTGATCTGCCATTTTTTTTTCTTTTTCCTTTGTCTTTGATGTTGAATGATTGAGTAATCATGTCATGGTTGTATACATATTTTTTGAATATCTACTTTAGTGTGATTCTAATGCAAGGTCATCCTATCACTAAATTGGGGGCTAAATTTTAATGTAGAAAAATGTATCCCTTTACATTTTCACACCTAATTAGGAATTAATTTTAAAGTGGAATTACTTGTGCCTTATTCTGGTATTTTAAAGTGTACCTCTTTACACTTTCATGCATATCTAGGGCTCCTTTAATTAATTGAGCTTAATTTTCCTTAATTGACCCTTTTAGTTCAAGCATCACAAAGTTAATTTAGATGTTGGGTAAATATATGATGTAGGTTTCATGATCCATTCAAGCATTCAAAGCATTATATCAAATCAAGATTCAAGGTTCAAGATCCACATCCATTGAAGCCATTTCATGTAAGTTGCATATTTACATTTCAAGGTTCATTCAAGGGTTTGGTGAGTTGTGACATTGATTTGTTCATTCATCATTCCTTTCATGCTATTTTTTTTCATTCCAAGATTCGATTACCAAAATGGGGTTTGACCAAGGAAAACCCCTATTCACCCAAAACAAAATATTTTCCCCTCTTGATTTGTGTTTACATATTTGGGTGGAAGAAATTTTGAAGATATGTTGAAGAGAGAAATTGGAGAACTTGTAAAAGTTTCAAAAGTTTTCATAAAATTTGTCATCTCATAGAAACTCACTTGTAGAATTTATTTCCAGCTTTCCAAACCTAAAACCTATGAAAAGTGAAGGATTCAGATTTATAGGAGAGAATCCCAAAAGTTTCAAAAAAACCCTAACTCAGGAACCACTCGCCCCTGGGAAAATGAGTTGTAGATCAGCTTCGACAATTAAATTTTGGTGACTGGTACAAATCATCTTACCTCTCTCTGATCTATGATCTAAGTTCTAGTTCCATCAATATTGAGCTTAATCTATTAGATCCAAGTTGTAGATTGCATTTTGAATTTAGTTTACTGTAGCATCAAAAAAAAGTAATGCTTTTCACACTTAATTTGGGAATGAATAATTAATAATAAAATGGACTTACTGGTGCCTTATTTAGGGTGTTGTAAAGTGTATCTTTATGTTTTCACACTAATCTAGGGCCTTATTAATTAATTGAAGTCAAATTTTCCTTAATTGGCCCCTTAAATTCAAATCCAAGCCTAATTAATTGCATTTTCTGAGGGATAAAACCTAACACTCTTAAATAATATTACACAACACTTAATTTTGCTAGGACGTGTCCTAGGATAGTGACCTAAGACCCATTTCCCACCTGGAAAATGGGTCCTCACTAGGTCCTAGGACCCCCTTTTGGAAAAACATTTCACATTCCTTGAAACATGTCCTAGTTAAGTATGTTAGACCCATTCTCTCTATGGCGAATGGGTCCTCTTTAACTTAGGGCACCCCCTTGGGATGTGTTTTTGGTGACATTCTAATGATTTCAAATCCTAGATCTGATGTTGGCTTTTGTTATTTGTATTTCGGGATTAAAACTTAAGATAAGTATAAATACAAGGTTATTTCACATAGTTTCATCTAAAAAAATAAATCTAAGCAATCCTAGAAAATTCAAGAATACTTTCTCAAGAGAATTCAAGAGCATTCAAGAAGGCATTCAAGGGAAGATTATTATAATTTACTACAACAATCAAAGGTCATTCATCATTTCAAAGGTATAGTGAATCATGCATGTTGTTGAGCTAATATGTTTTTGATTATAGGAAAACCAGGTTTTGAAGGGACCCCAAAACCCTTTACAAGATAAGTTGTTGCATCATGTGCACACTAATTTTGGTTGTCCAAGGCTCTTGCTCTTCTAGTTTTTTCACCTAGAAGGAGAGAAGTGGGACCAAAATGATAATTTCTACACTCAAGAATAATGTAAAAGGGATGCAATGTATCTAAATGTAATGTACTATTGCAATAAACTAAAAGAAAGATGATTTATTGATGCTACACCTAAGAAATGCAAAGTGCTAGAAAACACAATGATGTATGCAAAAACACTTAAGAATGCAAATAAATGATGAAAGAATTAAATAGAACTGGAGAGGCGCACCTGGAATTTGAAGTCTGATGCAGAGAGGCTCTGGAATCCTATAGAGTTGACTAGAAATGTTGATTGGGACACTTACGCCAAGCTGGGCGACTTAGTCTAGTTTCGAGGAAAATCTGGCATAATAGGAATCTGCCAAATGGGTATCCAGAAATACATAAACCACTTTTCAGGCCTGGCAGTGGGACTAATTTGCCACAAATGGCTACTTAGTCCACCTAGAAATTTTTGGAATTTTGGGACAAGATTCTCTAGCTTTCGGTCTACACTTGCTTTTTTGACAGGTGTCTGATTCTGATTCTGCAAAAAATGGGTTGAAAATGGTCTTCAAGCTTCAATTAGGGATTTGTTGACTTTGATGACTTTGCAACACCTTTTTGACACTTTCCTCTTTGACAAATCTACATACAAGACCTGCAAACACATGCAAAGAGGGGGAAAAGGGTTAAGGGTTAGAGTATAGGGGTTTTCCTTGGTCAAACCCCACTTTGGTAATTAAACACTAGATAATGAAATGAAATGAGAAGATAATGATGAATAAACAACATGCAATGTCACAAACTCACCAAACCCTTGATGTAGAAATCTGAAGATACGCAATGAAGTGCTCCAATGGATGGCATGATGATGTCTAGAGTGCTTGAATGCTTGATAGTTGCTTGATTAAGTGAATGAATGTTTGAATGAATGGGTAGAATGAGGGTTGAATGAGAGTAAAAACCCTTATTTATACTTTATTTTCCATTATTTCTCGAAGATAACACATCACAGGCTAACCTCAAGGGTAAGAGAATAAAATCTCACCATAAAATTGAAATTATTTTGATTTTTGTGTCTAGTGGGACTAAGTCGCCCCAAGTGGTGACTTGGTCCCACTAGGGAAGTTTCACTAAGTGTTAGAAATTAAAGTACATTAAATAAGGTCTAATGGGAATATCCTAAAAAATACATGAAGTAAGGCCAGAAAGTGTATTAAGGGGTCATTTAAACATAAGAAAGGGTCAATTTAGTGAGGAAAAGTGTAGAAAAGTGTGAGAGTTTGTTACAACTCTTTACAACACTTTGAAATAAGACTTGGTACATGATAGAAATAGGATATTTAAGTGAATTATAATGAAAGGGTCCTAGAAAAGTGTGAAAGTGGGTTACAACACTTCGCAACACCTTTGCAAGACATCCTAGAAGTCTTAATGATTATCAAGGGTCCAAGACCTAATGTGAACATGTTGACCACATTACAATATTAAATCTAGGAAAAATCAAGCCAAAGTCCATAAGAAATACTCAAGTGAGCGTAAAAATGCCAACTATACATTTTTTGGCAACATACATCATCATATAATAAAAAATAGGAGAAGCAGGTTGAGCTAATATGTTATTGAGCTAATATGTTGATGTAGCATTGGAGATCCAATTGAAACATATTTAAGGTGTTATTTCTAATCAAGTGTTGTGATCAAGATCTACATTCCATTGAGGCCACTTCATGCAAGATTATTGATTTGTACTCCAACATTTCATTGAGGATTGGTGAGGTGTAGTATTACTTTATTCATTCATATTTCCTTTTATGCATTGTTTCAATTTAAGGTTTAATTACCAAAGTGGGTTTTGACCAAGGAAAACCCATATTCACGAACAATAAAAAAAATCTTCTCTCTTGATGTGTGATTGCATGTTTTAGGTTGAAGATCAAGTGGAGATTAAAAGTTGTCAAATTTTTCAAAGTTGCAAAGTTTTCAAAGTTGTCATCTTTCTTGAAAGATCATAGGAAACACTCTACATAATTTATTTTTGACTTTTGAGAGCTAAACACCTAGGATCTAGGAGTGCAAACATTGAAGAACATGACCCAAAAATCACTTTTCTAGAACCCTAGCAGGGACCCATTCATGACTAGGAAAATGAGTCCTTAGTGAGGCTCGAAACAACATTTTTTCCAAAATGTATACATCATTTTACCATCTTAAAACATACCTTTTTACTTTTATAATAGTTAGGTTTGTTTTCTGATGTTCTTCTATGAATAATTGAAAGAAATAGCAAGTGAAAATTGTGGTTTATCATCTTGTTGGTTCATTTTGATAAACCCTCTTTTCCCTCATTTCATTTTGGTGAACCTGACTTCTTGTGCATTCTATTTTTTTGATTTTGGAGTCTATTTTCATCTTAGATTAGATCTTGCATTCATTTTCATTTATTTGCATTGAATTATTTTTCATTTAGGTTGTCTTAGTTTGCATTCAAATTTGCATTTCATCGAGGGTTTTAGGAGTGCATTATTTGCATTCTTTAAATGTAAAAAATACAAAAAATTCAATTATCTTGCATATGATTTATATCACATAAACTTTCATTTGAAAATAAAAACAAAAATTGCATATCAAACTAGGTGTTTTATGTCATTATTTTGTCATAATTTGCACTCAAATTTCACATTGCATTTACAAAAATCTAACCCTAAAACTTATTGTAGCAGACCTAAATCTAAAAATTGTTAGAAAAGGCTTAAAAATATGTAAAAATAAGATTCAAAAACCTAATCTTGGACCCATTCGCCCTAGGGAAAATGATCCCCTGATCAGACCTGAATCTACATTTCTAAAATTTAAAAACTTATTTTTTGTGCTTCTATTTGTTGTTATCATATCTTTGTTACAGTTTCCTTATTTTATGTTTCATTCATTTCATTAGATATAGCTTAATTTGGTTTATTTAGTGCATTTTCTAAATTCAAAATTGCATTTGCAACATTTCATTTTTAGATTGTTGTATAATGTAATAAAAAAATTGCCTTTTCTAGAATCTAAAAAATGCATTTACACATTTCATCTTGGGTTTGCATATTGAGTTTGTAAAACTTGTATGAGCTTTACAACTTGGTTTCCTATTAGAAATACTATTGTAAGATGAATTTCGTGACTCATGTCATCCCATGATATACCATTCATTTTGGATCTTGGGTTTTCTAGCTCTCTTCCTAATAGTGTTTATAATCAACCCCCTATGGATCATAGTATGCATACCTCATTTCCCATGAATTCCATACCTACAACCAATGCGCATGATGTTCATTTCTCACAAGAAGATATAAAAAGACTAGATAAAGGCCTAGCAAACTTACAAGACTGCATGGACATTAGCATGATCCCCACTTTACAAAATCTAAAGAAAATGCTTAAAACTAGATATGGAATGTTACAAATTTTCAATATCTTTTGTTGCTTCCTCCATGAGAACTTAAAAAAAAGAAGATAATAATAAAATCCATCCCTCAGTCAACTTTATTGAAGATAAACCTCATAAGGGCTCAACCAAGATGCATCTTGATATTTCTTTCTCACAAAAAGAAATACTTAAACATGCACCCGATGGTCCTATTTACATAGCCGGAAGAATCAATAACAAGCCTATTAATGGGATATTAATTGATCCCATCTATGGAGAGAATGTGATCACTGAAGAATTTCTATTTGTATGTGAAATCTATCAAGATACATATGACAAATGAAAAGCATGGATCAAGACACACAATGGTTTTTCTTGTCCAGTGATAGGCTCGATGGATCTCCATAGAAGAGTTGGACCGAAAACATTAAATGTCTCACTCACCATCATCTCATCGTCAGACCAATTTCATGTGAAGTTAGGCTACCCACGACTTCACTCCATGAATTTCATCTCATTGGTCATGCATAAATGTTTAGAGTTTCCCTTTGCAAATGAAATCTTTGCAGTACATCATATTGGGTCTAATCTTGTGTCTTCCTGAGTGAATTTCATTGGATTTCTTTTGGCCTAAACCTATTGGGCCTATTAGACCTTTTGAAGACTACTTTTTAAAATCATATTAAAAGTATAGGGAAAAGCGTATAGCAGAACTATCCCTTAGAAACATGCCTCAACCCACAATTGAGCCACCTATCCTTGACAAAATAATGATTGAACAAAAATCACTTCCAAACATCCAAGAACAACCTATGAAAACTCATCCTACCATCTCCTATAAGAGACCATGAGACAATCAAAACAATTTGGTTGTGCCTCCTAAAATCAAACAAGTTTACAAAGGTAAAGAGAAAGTGGTTGAATAACCTCCTATGGTTCCTTTTGTTCCTCCCTTATGGGAAGAGAAGAATCCTACGATTGGAAAACCTAATCATACACAAATAAAACTTGACAATAGATTCAAAAGAAA
This sequence comes from Sequoia sempervirens, assembly GCA_007258455.2. Lineage (NCBI taxonomy): Eukaryota > Viridiplantae > Streptophyta > Pinopsida > Cupressales > Cupressaceae > Sequoia > Sequoia sempervirens. The sequence goes on along the minus strand of VDFB02292527.1, from coordinate 26,441,760 downwards.
TTGAAACATTGCTAGAGAGCGTAGGTGTAAACGTCATGCTATTTCTCGTATGTTATAAAATCAAGAAGAAAAGAGAAACATAGAAAATCAAAATCTCAACTTACCTAAAGTGATTCATGATGAATCTATACCCTTGCCACAACATAAAGAAGAACCTTCTATGGAAATTTTCATTCGACCTCCTATTTTGATTAAACTAAATGATGACATTGACATTGCAAATATTGATGAGCAAGTGCATAATGAATTGAATTCATTTTTTTCGTCTTCTATGAGCTTAAATGACAAATATCCTAAAAAGAGTGTTGAATTTGGTGCATGTCCTAGATCATAACCACCACAATAGGAGGTTGAATGAAAATTTCCAAGCCAAATTTAAACAACCACCATGTACATGCATCCGAGAAAGAGAGAGAGGCTATTTTAGAAGCTTGCAAATCATCTAATGATTAACTTCATAGCCTTCAAGCATTCGAGGTTAATAGGGAACAGTTCCTTTCAACACCAGGAACCACCACCTAGCATAAGCACTCCCTTCCATGACTGAGAAACAATATAGGCTTCTCCATATCACTCAGGAGCCTGGCACACAGACACCAATATGAAAGATTTATTGCTACACAGCCACAGAGTAAGAAAAATCCACCTCAGACTCCAAGGTTATACCTTTACCAGCTAGGAGACACAGATCACGACTTGATCAACTCCCTACTCCATCTTGACCATCCTTCAAGCTGCATGCTATCTCAGAATACCACAAGGCTTCCACTCATCAAAGGATCAATACATTAGTCCATTCATCAAAATTTCCTCCAGCCCAACAAACTGAGAAATCTTCACAAGAGAAATATCTAGAACCAACAACCAAAAAAAGGCTCTGATACCACTTGTAAGGAAATCTAGGAGCACATCTAGTGAAAACTCCATGTAGTAGTTCCTTCGGTAACTTTCATTTTCAATTAGGTTGCCTCAAAGACACGAACAACTATGTCCAAATGTGGAACATACATAGTAAATTTCCTACATTGATCCATCTGAGAGAAACACATGTATATTCAATAGCAAGAATTAACTACACGAACCAACATACATGAAAGATGAAACAAAAATCCAGAACAAAAAGATTTACGTGGGGAAAATCCTTTCAGATAAAAAACCCCACACTCCAAAGATCCAGCCATTGTATTAATCAGCAACATAATGGTTACAATACAAATTCAGGCTCTTAGCCTTTTCAGAGTTTACATCTTGTTCATTCTGGATACTATCTAGTAATCAACTCTCCCTCTGTACATTTCCTAATCAACCTCTCAAACCAAACAATCTTCGTACTGTTGCAATACCCTCACATAGTATACAGTACTGATCAACACAAGAGATCAACCATGGCATTCAATCCTTGATCAGGAGAAAAATCGGCAACATAACTATGCCTCTCACTTCCTCTATTTCAGCCTCATGGCCTCGGCCTTCCAGCCAGCCAGTCTACCTTCACATCTATTCACTCTGTTTCCTTCTCTTCAGCTTCGGCTCTATGAAACAGGTTTTTTCCAACTGTCGAATCATCCAGCTCAGAAATGATTCACATTCTGCTTTCTCTAATTTTTCCACATCACACCATGTCAGACAATCTTCACTCGGTCAACAACAATCAACTTGTGTTGCATGTCGGTGAGACACTAGAAGTGTCTCCCCAATGCCACAAGTCTCGATTACACGTTGTTGCCAAGAGTCATCTCCATCGGCAAGAGGTTCCACTAAGCTTACAAGTTACATCGACCTCAACATGCACATCGGTGAGACTATCACTATCACCAAGAGATTACATTGAGTCTTCAAGTCATGCCGAAACCCATTGTATTCCTATTGGCATCCATCTATCGGCAAGAATATCATCTTTGGCCAAGACGTCACAACGAGCTTCATGTTATACTGATCTCCGAACAATCGCCAAGATTCATGCCGACATCCAAGAAGCATCAGCCAGACCATCGCTAATCGGCAAGAGGTCATACTGAAGTCCAAAGAGTCATACTGACAACAGGACTCCCATTGGCAAGACAAACACCTTTCGCCAAGACATCACCCCACAAGTTCTAAGTCACCCCGAGTCTATCTTGTCGGCTAGACTTATTGCTTTCGCCCAAACTTCATACTGAAACCTTTAAGTAATATCGATGTGTTCCATTGTCGGTGAGAGAATCAGCCTTTGGCAATACTTCTTATCGAGGCTTCCATGTTATACAGAAACAACTGTTCGCAAAGAGTCACATCAAATCGATGACCCCACATGCTGTCGGCGAGACTTCCGATATTCAATGAGACATCATATTGAAACAAGCCTTTCGTCTAAGGTTCTCCCTAATGTCTTCAAGAGTGTTTCATTTTTGCCAAGACAATCCTTCATCGCTGAGACTTCTCATTGAGATCCTCAAGTTACTCTGAGTCTGTGAGACATATCACTATCAATAAGACTTCTTACCGATCACCCAAGGGTTTCCCCGAAAGCTCCAACACTGTCACCGAGACATGTTACTTTCGGTAAGACTTCTCACCAAGCTGCCATAGGTTATCCCGATGACTTCAATGCGTATCCCTATTGGCAAGACCTTCCAATGTCACTGGGACTTCTTCCCGAGTGTTGAAGTCACTTCAAAGACCCTGGTCGCTATGAGTCTTCCCGACGCCCGATTGAATGGCCTATCAGCCAGAGATCTCCAAGTGGTGAGAGGTTACAATGACTACCTTATGTCACAGTGATAGATTCCATAGTGAACACGTTCAACAAGACTTTTGAACGGTCACAGCGACCAGAATATTTCACAAGGTTCTAAAACTGCCAGTTGGCTAGACCAATGAAATGTCACACCAACTTTGCTCTTCCAAGGGTTCCAGCTTGTGAGATTGAGGCAAAAATTCTAACAATCTCCCACTTGACGAAGATCACACAGGCACCTTCAAAGCAACTAGAAACTAGGACCATAGTAGCTCCACTATTTCAAACCCTGCAATACTCAAGACACCCAATCAACATGATTCCACAGATTTCAGACCATTAGACAATCTGCAACAAAGACCAGACATCCAACTGCAACTCACTGTCTAACAAAACAACCGATCCCAGCCTTTTAGGAAACCACATAGATCTCAACATGCTCTCATGCTCCATCAAAAAAATATGCTCTAACATCCAAGATGTCCACCATTCAAGCAACAATCCTATCATCTTCCACGTGTGGAAGAAAGATACAAAGCCAAGGTGTATAAGCACCATTCCAACAAACACAAGCAAAAGATCCTAGTGATGTCACCAACAAGATACTGCTACCACTTCACTATGCTCAAACGCTATACAAAAGCAATATCAACTTCAAAGCTTCAAATAGAACACAACAGTGAAGTCATTCTCTAGAAACAAGATAAACAACACCAGTTAGAACAACAATCAAACTAACCGCTTCCATCCAACTGATAAACCCACGCTATTGAAACTAGCACCCACAGCTTGTGCTATACTATCCAGTCTCACATACCTCACAGGTATCACCATTAGTAAACTTTTTCCAATCCATTAACAGCACCACTTCCAGAGAAATTCATATCTGAAAGATCAGAAGGCATCACAAGCATACCAATACTAGCACAAAGAAAGTGTAACTCTGTAGTACCAAAGAAAAATCCACAATGATATGCATAACCTGCAACAACCTGCCACAAGAAACATTTCTCTCACCACAAACCTTCACGGCCAAAGAGAGAAACACTACACATCAACTTCCTGTACAACATCCTCCTACATACACTTCTAACAGCCAGCTGTGTCAAGAATGATCTTCACATCCCAAAAGAAATTCTTAACAACACCCATCCGTTCAATCACCAAGATCAAACCAACTTCTAATATCATGTAATCAATATGGATGTAAGCTTCTTAAAGAAGATCAAGCTAAATCATTTCCCATTTCAGGAAATCAGCCCATACATCATCTCCTAGTAATTCTCATTAGTAAATGACATAACACTAAAGCTCAAGGAGATAAAACAAATTGTACAACTTCCACTATGAATCCTTCAGAACCAAAAGTTAAACTAATTCAAGATCCATATCATGAAAGTGAACATAAAATACATCTGAAAGATATTGTAGACACCTAAAAATGACCTAGGCCTGCAAGCTTCATTTTTACTACTTTTGTCCTAGCATAATTATGACATTTAATTATGTCCTTGGTCCACATTCGACTATTGATTAAATAATTCATAATTATTTAATTAATTCATGTCATTTATTCTTCATGATTATTAAATAAATAAATTTTATTTATTTATTAAATACATCATTAATTGTCTAAGTCTTCGCTTAATTAAATAAATCTCTTAATTTATTTAATATCCCTTTCTGCATTTAATTCTTCCTAATTATTAAATAAATGAATTACATTTATTTATTTAATATTTCACTGATTTTCTTAATTAAATAAATTGATTAATTTATTTAATTAATTAGTCTTATCTGCTAAATTAAATAATTAAATTTAATTATTTAATTGCCAATATTATATTCCTCTCATTTTAAATAAATTAAATTATTTAAAATATCATCACAATCTTAACTGTCAGTCCATTTTGATAAATAATCTGAACAAGATTATTTATTATCTCACAAAATCATTATTTTGAATTAATTTAATTCAAAATAGTAACTAATCTTCCAAAAATCAAGTAATCGGGTAGATTCTTGATTTTCCAAATTGAATCTTCAGTCCAAATCTTATCTTCTTGATTTTTTGAATCTCATGAATCAGGCAATCTTATCTTCTTGATTTTTCGAAAATCTTCATTTCTTTAATTAATTTATCTCATTTATTCTCCACCGTCGATACCCAAGCAAAAGATCCTAGTGATGTCACCAACAAGATACTGCTACCACTTCACTATGCTCAAAAGCTATACATAAGCAATATCAACTTCAAAGCTTCAAATAGAACACTACAGTGAAGTCATTCTCTAGAAACAAGATAAACAACACCAGTTAGAACACCAATCAAACTGACCGCTTCCATCCAACTGATAAACCCACGCTATTGAAACTAGCACCCACAGCTTGTGCTATACTATGCAGTCTCACATACCTCACATGTATCACCATTAGTAAACTTTTTCCAATCCATTAACAGCACCACTGCCAGAGAAATTCAGATCTGAAAGATTAGAAGGCATCACAAGCATACCAATACTAGCACAAAGAAAGTGTAACCCTGTAGTACCAAAGAAAAATCCATAATGATATGCATAACCTGCAACAACTTGCCACAAGAAACATTTCTCTCACCACAAACCTTCACGGCCAAAGAGAGAAACACTACACATCAACTTCCTGTACAACATCCTCCTACATACACTTCTAACAACCAGCTGTGTCAAGAATGATCTTCACATCCCGAAAGAAATTCTTAACAACATCCATCCGTTCAATCACCAAGATCAAGCCAACTTCTAATATCATGTAATCAATATGGATGTAAGCTTCTTAAAGAAGATCAAGCTAAATCATTTCCCATTTCAGGAAATCAGCCCATACATCATCTCCTAGTAATTCTCATTAGTAAATGACATAACACTAAAGCTCAAGGAGATAAAAAAAATTGTACAACTTCCACTATGAATCCTTCAGAACCAAAAGTTAAACTAATTCAAGATCCATATCATGAAAGTGAACATAAAATACATCTGAAAGATATTGTAGACACCTAAAAATGACCTAGGCCTGCAAGCTTCATTTTACCACTTTTGTCCTAGCATAATTATGACATTTAATTATGTCCTTGGTCCACATTCGACTATTGATTAAATAATTCATAATTATTTAATTAATTCATGTCATTTATTCTTCATGATTATTAAATAAATAAATTTTATTTATTTATTAAATACCATTAATTGTCTTAGTTCGCTAATTAAATAAATTTTGAATTTATTTAATTCCCTTTCTGCATTTAATTTTTCCTAATTATTAAATAAATGAATTACATTTATTTATTTAATATGTCACTAATTATCTTAATTAAATAAATTGATTAATTTATTTAATTAATTAGTCTCTATCCAAGCTAAATTAAATAATTTAATTTAATTATTTAATTGCCACTTTGATATTCCTCTCATTTTAAATAAATTAAATTATTTAAAATATCATCACAATCTTAACTGTCAGTCCATTTTGATAAATAATCTGAAAAAGATTATTTATTATCTCACAAAATCATTATTTTGAATTAATTTAATTCAAAATAGTAACTAATCTTCCAAAAATCAAGTAATCGGGTAGATTCTTGATTTTCCAAATTGAATCTTCAGTCCAAATCTTATCTTCTTGATTTTTTGAATCTCATGAATCAGGCAATCTTATCTTCTTGATTTTTCGAAAATCTTCATTTCTTTAATTAATTTATCTCATTTATTCTCCACCGTCGATCTGATTATCTGAGATATTATTTTGACCGTTTGATTAAGGATTTTTCCCTAACCCTGATTAGGGATTCTCAGATTTAATCTGGACCTCTCATTTTAGGTTCTCATCATCAATTAATCTCATCCGTCCACTCAAAATGACATTTTCCTCTCACTTTTCAATTACACGCTGACATTTTATATAGACACATGCACATATTATAGGCATTATACTCTTGCACTTGCACTTTTAGGATTCTCATTAGAATTATTATTTTCATGTGATCAAATCTTAGGCATTGTTATAGTCATAGGCATTTAGACGTTTTTATACAAATCCTTCAAGGCTTGTTGTAGGACTTAGACATTTTTAGATTGCTCACATAATGAATCTGAGGGCAACATCATCCAGCAAGTAAGAAGGTACTATGGAGGTAATCATGGGAATTGCGATTTACAGGTATAATTGTTCTATTGTTTAATTTCCTTTGTGCTCTATAGAACTTTGGGTTTATTATCATTTATGATTTACATTCATTTGATTGATCTAATCTAAAACCTTAGAATTTACCCTCAGTTACATTGGTGAACCCGACTCTGTTTTTCTGGTTATTTCTGTAAGTTTTTTTGTGTTTTCTATTGTTTTGCAGGTATAGGTACGGAGCGACACAACCGCCTTTTAAAAAAACTCGTGATGCATCTGACGCGTAGCGACACATTCGCCAACACAAAAGCCAGAATCGCTCTGACAAGCCGCAATCGATATCTTTAACAACGCATCTGCTCTGTTGTGCTGCATTTGATTGGTAAAGATTTTCTTTCATTTTTGACATTCTAATTTTTGGATTTTAGGGTTTTCTGGTTACTAGTTTCTTTGTGGTTTCTTCTGGTCTTCTGATTTCCTGGTTTTTTTTTCATTCTTGCATGTTAGCTAGCTTAGGATTTTGTGTTACTAATCTTCATTTACAGCGTGTGGCGATTACTATTTGTGTGTCAAAGATCATTTAATAAAGAAACTACTAATATTTTGTCTACAGATTCGACTGTCGAAGACAGAATAAAATAAACATTGTGCTTGTTTTTCATAGATTAGCAAAAATTTAACTTTGGTGCACATAAAAAGAACATTCATGTCTTCTTTACTTGATTGTGTTTGCAAAATGGTAGGTGAGTATGCTCTCACTTGGTGAAAACCTCGTGATAAAAAAACCAGACCCCTTTTTTTTTGTTATTACCCTGACTTGGTATATCAGAGTATCCTCTCCCCTTGCACTTTCAGGCGATCTTGGGTGTAAGAGAAATGGTTACCAACTCTAGAAATTGGGCCTGCCTGTGGATTTCATCACCCCAACGCGACTCAAACTGGCAACGGAGCTAAAGCCAAGCTACCCCCGACTGGTATATAAATGTAAATCTTAAGGGAAAACCTAAGATTGCGAGTGCGGATGTGTCATACGGATGGAGTTGTACTCCCTTAAACCCTATTGAGCTTAACCTCTTCAGGCTAGAGTGCCACCTTAATGGTGATTAATCTCTTGCCCCATGTATGGCCACTCGAACGGGGGTCCCGAACTAAAAAATTTTGTATAGAAAGCCAAAAACCTTCTATTTTCTAGCGCAACACCGGTCGGTGTGAAGGCATCCACACTTTCGCAGTTTGTAGTAGAGGTGATTAGCTCACCATGGGAGTTTCATGGGGGTTGGAAGCTTGGTTGGCCTGAGAAGAGAGTGCACTATAAGGGGGAGCCCATGCAGCAAAGCTTCTAAATTCACACACTACAGATATGCAGTTGGGGAAACCTGCGTGGAATCTAGTGAATACTGTCATGGCCTAACCTAAGATTGTGCTTATCTGATGTGTGATTGGTTACATTCAAAAAACTATGTTTTTCAAGTGCTTTCTAGTTTTATCACAGTTCGAAACAAAAAAATTCACCAAACAGATCAAAATTGACATCAAAATGACAAGAAAATCATTTTGAAACAAAACTGTGTCGCATCTGTTGAATCACAATTGATTTTCTACACTGCAACTGCTCTGTTAAACCGCATCTAAAATTTAGAACGCCGCATCTGTAGGCGTCGCGACACATTTGAACACTGAAAAGCTGCATATGCTAAATCAAGTCGCATTTGACAGTCCAAAAGCTGCAATTGCAAAAAAAAACCGCATTTGATAAACTAAGACGCATTCGCAGCTTCAAACGACGCATTTTCCTATCAAAATTTTAAAACTTCATACTCGAAACCTGAGGTCTTCAACTTGTCAACCATTTGTCAAACACTGTTTCTAGGGAGATTCTATCAGAAACCAAGTCTGGAATTGCTCAAAGTTTCAACCATTAGTTTGCATTCGTCACCATAGGTTTCATCCTTCATTCTTTTTAGTTGCATACATTTGGCATTAGATTATCCCTAGGTTCACATTTTGCATACTTAGGACTAGACAAATCTCAGCACACTTTGCAATGTCATTGCTTTTGAGACTAGGCTCTCTTGGACTAAGTTATCAAACCCCTTTGTAGTCATTGTCCTCTTTTGTGAGATTTTTCCAACTCAAAAGTCTAGTTAGGAAGACGCACTAGTCATTTAGACCTTGTCAACTTGTCATTTTCAACAAATTCCTTTGGCAGTCAAAATCAAAAACAAAGTTTGAGCTTAGAAGTGTTTAGGTACCCTTGTCCTAAATTGCATTATAAGTCTACACATTGCATATCCTATTCACGAAAATCCAAAAACATTAGTCATTCTAGTCGTCATTTTGAACTTAGACTTCGCGTAGTGTCATACTTGCATTTAGTTATCATTCCCATTTGAGCAATCTCATTTATGGTGGAAACTAGACTCCAAAAACAAAAGAGACAAATGGAAAACTTTCAACAAGACCCCACGTTTACTGTCAACAATCCTACACATGACCCAAACTGGACCTTTTACGATCCATTTTCCAATCCAGACAATCAACCTCCAATGACAACGCAATCCTCATCAAACAATCCATTCGAACCATTCTTGAAAAAAGATGAAAATGGTCAACTACTTGAGGAAAACTTAGAGGCACTGGCACAAGACCTAGAGGCTTGTCAGTTCGTTGAAACAATGGTCTGTCATGATAGAGACAGATTCTTAGCCATGCTCTGGAGTGAAGGAGCTAAGTTACCACAAGGATTTGACGTTAACACGCTAAATTTGACACCTCCTGACCCTAATACCAACAACGCACATAACATGTCACATAGTGGTCAATTTCCAAATACTATGAGCAATACTTCCTTTGGGACCACAACGACAGTGCATGCCACTCCCAACATCCCAAACACCCCCAACATTCCCAATACCACAAATATCACGACAGTAAATGCCACGGGGGCATCATCAAGTCACAACAATCCCCCTTGACAGCTCCATCTACTACCATGAGTACAACTTCGACATATCCACTCAGTGGTATTTCACAAAATCCCCCCGGAGGAGGCACAGGACGTATCTTTATCAAAGGACAACAACAAAACGTTAACACGACAACATAGTCAAATGTCATTGCCTCCCAAGGTACAAACACAAACGTTCCCCTTGTACAAAATCAACAATTTACACAAGGTGGTCAAATAACACAACACATAGCATCATTAACACATCATAACATTCATGGTCATAACATCCCCCAAATAACGACACACATGGTTGGGGGACACATCCCAACCTACTCATCTAACGTTCATACTCATCAATATGCACCCAATCATGACTTTCAATATCAACATGCACCCAATCATAACTTCCAATACCAACAACATGTCAATCCCCACACGTCATACATACCACAACATGGTGTACCAGGCAATCCAATGTACGGAAACATAAATGACCCTGTTGTGGACGCTCTCCAAACAAGATTGAGGGATGTATAGAAAACTATCCAAAACATGTACATTTCAGGCAAGAAATCAGAAATATCATATGATCTAAATGTATACCCATTCGACACGAGCTTATACAAGCCTCCATTTCCGCCAGGATATGTGTCACCCAACTTCACAAAATATAGAGGCAAGACAAACCCCATTGAACATGTTCGCGAATTTGCAACCAATTGTATGGACATCGCCTATGAACAAACATACTTGATGAGACTTTTTTCTAAAAGTCTGGCGGGTCAAGCCCTTGAATAGTTTTCCACCCAACAGGATATCCATACATGGGAAGAGCTTAAACAAAAATTCATAAGAAATTACGCGTACAACATCGACATGGATACCTCTATCACTAGCTTGTGCAATCTCACGCAAGAAGATTCTGGTGAGACATTTATCCCATTCTTTCAAAAATGGAGAAGCCTCGCTAGTCGATGTCACATTGACATCCCCGAAAGGGAAAAAGTTGACATGTTTGTCCAAACACTTCTGGGGCCCCTAAAATATGCATTGCAAGTGCATTGTTGAACAAACTTCACATATTTAGTTGAAAAAGGGGTCCATATTGAGAAAGCCCTTATCACAAAGGGAGAACTAAGATATGGTTCCAAAAACACAAATGTCAATCCACCCGCCGACAAAAACAAATATTGGGTTAAAAATAAGCACGTTACAAATGACGGTGTTGTTGACACCAAGACTGCAAACATTGTAGGTCTTGTATTGGCCCTGAAAGGGGTTCAACAACAAAATAGACCAACAACGACATTGACACCTCCTCCCAATACTTCTTCAAACAACCAAAGCGGTCAAAACAATCAGGGACAATACTGTCAGATGAGACAATTTCCTAGGGGTCGCACATACACCCATTTGGGTGAACCCATTGAAGAAGTCCTTAGGAAATGCCTCCAGCATGGGGTCATCATACTTCAAGAACCAAAACCATATGACCCACGACAATTCAAACTAGCATGGTGGAATGACAATGCATTTTGCGAATACCATCGAGCAAAAGGGCATGCAACCTCTAACTGTCGATAATTGAAAAACCTAATACAAGATCTTATCGAAAGTCACACCATTGAAGTAGGTGGATCGCAATTCACCTCCAATTCAGATCATACTATCCACAAGAATCCACTACAGGACCATGGTTCTCATAATGCTTCCACTTCAGGTCCACAAAATAAGCTAACTTCGCCCGAGCCAAGTACGATTATTCTAGTGGACCAATTATAAATAATGTCTGAGCTAACGATGAATACATCAATACCATTACGGTCAAGAGAGCACCCCAATCTAATGCTACTACTCGAAGTGGCAAGGTCACTATAGCTGGTCCACCTCCCACTAGACAAGCCAAAATCACTATATCAAGCCCATCTGCTCAACAATCACAACCTACTCCATCTGCTAAATAGCCAAAACCTGTCCCAACCACATAACAGTGGAAACCCAAAAGTTAGTTCAACCTCATTGACTAGCTAGGAAAGACTCCCGCACAAATCTCTATACTCGAGCTACTTCGTATCTCTCCCGCACACAAAGAGATCCTAGACAAAACTCTGCTAGAGTCATTGGTTCCCAAGGACATCAATGCAATCAATTTGAAACTATGGTGGGATATCTCACTTCTCCTCACCACGTCACCTTCTCGGATCAAGATTACTCATCACCTAAAACCAACCACAATGATGCATTGCACATAGAAACTTTTGTCCACAAGCACAAAGTTAGACATGTTTTAGTAGATGGCAAAGCAGGATTGAACATATGCTCCCTCAAATTGGTTAAGGCTCTAGGGTTCTCTGATGCATGCGTAGACCCAATGAAGAGTATAGTGATCAAAGCATATGATGACAAGGAATGCTCTTCACGTGGCGTTATCTCTCTCCCTATTAGAGTGGGACCGGTCATTGTGGACACAACCTGCCAGGTCCTGGATTTGGAACTACCATATAACATCTTGCTTGGCCATCCCTGGATTCATGCCTTAAAAGCCCTTCCATCTACATACCACCAATGCCTAAAGTTTCCATTTGATGGTACAAAAATAACCATATACGGAGACCCCGACCCTTTCCAATATTGTACCAACTTAAGGGGTATCTCTAAAAACCAAGTACCTATTAACCAAGAAGCACCTGGCTCCTCGTCATCCAAGTACATCAACCCATCCACACTCACGTCATCTTCGACATCCGTTCCATCCACGTCTTCCGCCATACCACCACCTTCCACTAGCCCTAAGACTGAATCAACTGTCCAAATCTAGGACCTCGGCTGTGGAGAGTTCAAACTAAATACAACATACAACATAACAACAATACCCACGTCTCCAAAGATATATGGTCGGCCATGTTTCAGAATGGAACCTCAAGAAACTTTCAAAGTTCCACCGAACATAGTTTTTATCAAGTGGGGAGACATGAGTGATGAAGACCTTGCTGACATTTTAGGATGGATCTATAAGGATATTGTCACACTACCCCCATTACTAGTTCAAAGATATGGCAAAGGTTATGACATCATGAAGGCTAAAGGCTACGATGGTACTAGTGGCCTAGGAAAAAATAAAATAGGCTGAAGGGAACCCATAGAAACTTTTCAAATTTTGAAGTATCTTGGATTAGGGTTTGGATCACCTGATAATGACAATCGATGTACCTCTGGACTTTCAAATGAGTGAGTACATGCTTTGGATAGTGTCGAGACTACTAGGGAAACCCTCACCGAAACAGACTCCCATGAGTGGGAATTTGGCTTAGAACGATCCCTAAGTGACTATTGTCTTGATGATTTGTTTGTCAAACCAGGAGAACTGACCTCTGAACAACGGTTTTGGAAAACATTCAAAATTGAATAGGCACCAAATAGTCAAAGTCCCACTACCACTTCGCATGCCGTACAACACCCATCATCTGAACCCCATAAATCCAATCCATCCGAGGTATCAGACGACATTGACAACCAGGGCTCTAAAACCTTCATTCTTTATTTTGACAACGAATATGACACTAGTGAAGGAGAATATTGGATAGTGTCTGATGTAGAGTTGGATGATGATAATCTCATATACAACATCACTAAATCTGTCTACATGTTGTCCGCATCCTCACCACAATTTACCAGCATTGACTATGGCATCTCCTTAGTTTACCCCGAGCTAGTCAATTGGGACCAACAAGGACCGCCAGTTCTAGACACATTTCAGAATGATGAGGCAATTGCTAAATTCATGGGATTACAAGAAGGCATACCCAGTGGGGACCACAAATTAGGATTCGCCATTGATTTAGATTGCATGGCATACTTTGGCGAGACTGCTTCGTCCTCTAGTCACAAAAGTAAAAGTAAAAATAAAGTAAAAAATGAAACATCTCTACTTGAAAACCGAAAGACACCTCTTGACGATAAAATAGTAAAAATAAAGGACGTATCTACGGGTGAAAACCTCTTTGAGGTGCCCAAAGATGGAGGACTAGACTTTCTCCCCATGCAACAGGAGAAATCGGCTATGCTTATTGAGGACACAATAGAGGATAACATTTCAACTACAGAAGACCCCAAGATGGTCCTCTTTGCTACGTCATTGACTGACGAAGAGAAACTAGAATTTCATAAATTCTTTGCAGAATGAAAAATCAATTTTGCATGGTCCTATGCTAACATGCCAGGATTGGACCCAGAACTAGTTCTGCACCATCTGCCACTATTACCTAATGCTAAACCAGTCAAGCAGAAGTTGTGCAAAATGCACCCACAAGTTTCCCTACTGGTCAAAGCCGAGTTAAAGAAATTTCTATACACCGGATTCATACGGTCTATTGACTACGCTGAATGGATTTCTAATCTGGTCCCAGTCACAAAGCCAAATGGGTTGATCCGTGTATGTACAGATTTCTGAGACCTAAATAAAGCATGTCCAAAGGATGACTCTCCTTTTACAACAAGATATGAGATGCTATCCCTCATGGAGGGTTTCTCTGGTTATAATCAAATCTGCATTGCTCCTGAAGATCAGCACAAAATGACATTTACCTACCCATGGGGTACATATTGTTGGAACGTCATGCCATTTTGTCTCAAAAATGTAGGTGCCACATATCAAAGCGCTATGACCACGATCTTCCATGACATGATGCACAAAATAATGGAGGATTATGTAGATGACCTATTGGCCAAATCAGCAACAAGGAAAGATCATTTGAAGGTACTTGACATAATTTTCAAGAGACTTGAAGAGTACAAAGTTCGGCTAAACCCTAAGAAGTGTGTTTTTGGGGTCACATCAGGTAAAATTTTGGGATACATAGTTTCCCGAAGAGGCATAGAGGTCAATCCGACAAAGGTCAAAGCAATCATAGACATGCCTCTTCCCAGAGGAATCAGTGAACTCAGAACTCTGCAAGGCAGAGTACAATCTATTCGGCGTTTCATAGCCCAATTGGCAGATAAGTGTCACCCGTTCCAGTATCTGTTGCACAAGGGTATCCCCTTTGTATGGATGGATAAATGTCAAGAGGCCTTCCAGTAAATCAAAGATTACTTGCTATCAACACCAGTCCTCATGCCTCCTATTCATGGAAAGCCATTAATTCTATACATCTCAACTACTAGTTCAGCACTGGGGGCATTGTTGGCACAAAATGATCATGAAGGAAAAGAAAGAGCAATCTATTACATTAGCCGCACACTGATAGGGTATGAGTTGAACTACACATACAATGAACGTGCATGCCTCGATGTTGTCTTTGCATGCCAAAAACTAAGACACTATATGCTCAGTCACTAGACACAGTTGGTCGCCAAGATTGATCCACTAAAATATCTCTTAAGTCGGGTGGCATTAACAGGTCGGTTGGAAAAATGGGTCATGATACTAAGCGAATACGACATACAATATGTTGAGCGTAAGGAAATAAAATGACAGGTAATAGCAGATCAACTAGCGGATGCACCAATTCAAGTCACTCATCCACTAGTAACTGATTTTCCTGATGAGTCCATTTTTCATGCGGAACTGGTAGCACCAAGGAAGCTATATTTTGATGGGTCTCATACTGGTCATGGCTCTGGCACTAGAATCTTGTTTATCACACCACAGGGGGATTCAATTCATAAGTCATTCTGGATTGCCTTCCCTTGTACAAATTACATTGCCGAATATGAAGCACTAGTCACAGGTCTCAAGTTGGCAATTAAATGGAAAATTTAGACATTGCTTGTATTTGGGGATTCCCAGCTCGTGATCAACCAAGTGATTGATGACTATGAAACAAAAGATGAGAAGTTGCTTCCCTACAAGAGGATGGTGGACAGTTTCCTGACATACTTCCAATCGATTTCTTTTGAACAAATCCCCAGGGCACAGAATAAGGTAGCTAATGCAATGGCTACTATTAGTTCTCTCTTGGACATCCCTAAAAATGTGTCACAATTTGAGTTCTTAGTCGAACAGCTTTTGATACCAGCATATGATATCCCAGAATCAAAAATGGTTTGCGAACTTGTTGGTCCCAACTCTCCTTGGTATCAGGACTTTTATGACTACCTAATATCTCAAACCCTTCCACCAAACCTGTCCAATAACTAAAGGAAGTCCTTCATTAGAAAATCTGCAAGGTATGCCATTGTCAGTGACACCCTTTACCGTCGTAGTTTTGACGATACCCTCCTTAGATGTCTCGACACCAATGAACCATGTACAACCTTACGAGAAGTGCACGAGGGTATATGCAGATCTCATTCGAGTGGTCCTACTCTAGCTAAGAAAGTAACGAGACTTGGGTATTATTGGCTGACCATGGAAAATGATGCAATTGAATATGTCAGGACTTGTTGAAAATGCCAGATTCACAGTGATTTGGTCCATGCTCCAGCATAGGAACTTTGGCCAATCACTTCTCCTTGGCCCTTCACTCAATGGGGACTTGACCTCGTGGGTAAGATTCATCCAACCTCATCCAACGGCCACAAATTCATTATTACCGCCACTGAGTATTTCAAAAAGTGGATTGAAGCCATCCCATTGACATATATTACCGACAAACAAATATCGAAGTTCATCCTTAACTACATCATTTGTTGGTATGGCCTTCTGCAATCCATCATCACTAACTATGGACGTCCGTTTAAAAACTAAGACATATGTGAGTTATGTGAGCGATTTCATATCCAACACCACTTTTCATCTCCATACTACCCACAAGGAAACGGTCAAGCTGAGGCGTCCAATAAAACCATTGTCAAGATCCTAAAAAAGACTGTCAATGATGCTGGCCGTGATTGGCACATACAACTCAACCCTGCTCTGTAGGCTTACCGAACTAGCATTCGTACACCTACAGGGGCCACTCCATTTGCCCTAGTCTTCAGCACTGAAGCCATCTTACCCATTAAGGTCAAAATTCCTTCGCTATGAGTCTCCCTGAAGGGTCTAACTAATGAAGAGGAGCACCGACAATCACACTTGCATGAGCTGGAAATGCTAGAAGAAAGAAGGCAAAATTCACTAAACCATCTCCAAGCATATCAGAACCGTCTTTGTCGCAGCTACAATAAAAAGGTTATGGTTAGAAAGTTTGACATTGGCGACCTAGTTCTCATGCAGAACCCCAAGAACCAAGCAAACAGAGAAAAGCTAAGAAAATTTGAACCAAACTGGCTAGTTCCCTACATTATCATATCTTCTTTTGGTTCTAGAGCTTATCAACTGGCTACACCAGATGGAGAACAATTGACAGATCCCATCAACAGTTTACATCTCCGAAGGTTCTACGCATAGCATTAGAGGATTGAGTTGAAAACCATAAAATACAAAAAAAATTGAAAAATGGCAAAAAATTGTCGCCTTGATGAAAACCTGGCAAACAGGCATCTTGGTGACACCAAAAAAATCAAAAAAATCAAGAAAATAGTAAAGAGAAAAATGATTCGTTCAATAGTGAAAACCTGGCAAACAGGCGCTTTGGACAAGTGCCATGGCAAAAACCTGGCAAACAGGCGCCATGCGTAATCAATCATTGCTCTGCCATCTACTGTCATTTTGTCTAACTTGGCCTAGGATGAAAGGTATTTCCGCCATTACTATGCAAATCACCACCACAGCGTACCCTACCTGTCATAGTGGATAAACGATTGACATCAAGTCCTGACGACTGTCCACCTAGTAAACCAGCAGCATCCCATCCACATTCCTTACAAATGGCTAAGTCTTGGACCTGACTGGGGGAAAAATGCTTATCATGCAACCGTAGTGGATGTCACATATGATCACAAAAACATTGGCAAAAAGTCCTGAAAAAAGACAAAAACATTGGCAAAAAGTCTTAAAAAAATACAAAAAACATTGGCAAAAAGTCCTGAAAAAGACAAAAACATCGCAAAATGTCCTGAAAAAAGACCTGAAAATCATAAAACGGCCTGAAGAAAACCACAAACAAAACATCAGACTACTTGAAGAACACAAATGCAATGTCATCTCTTGTCAAAATCAGTCAGGTCAATCAGTCTTTGTCATTTGTCTGAACTACGTTGTCTCTGCGCACTTGCTACGTAGGAAAGACTCACATTTGAGTCCCCGAGACATTAGGTCAGTCCTTTTAGGTTTGTCAACATAAAATCATGACGCAATCTTTGGTCATCAAGATAAAGTCATTGGTCGTGTCGAACTACGAGGTCTATGAGTGTATGACGTAGGCAAGGCCATCTATTGATGAGCCCCTGAGGCCGCACTAGGTCAGTCCATTAGGATTCATGACACTACACTGGCACACATGTCAAAAGGCTTCAATCATTTTCCAGATGGGAAAACTCCTAAAATAAAGTAAAACAATCATTTATTCAGCATGGCAATCTCATCAGCACGTCACTCATATTATTATGACAATAGTGACATCTAGTCCAACACAAGTCAAACTCTGTCAAAGCAAGTCAAATCATCATAAACCGGTCAAACTATCAAATTTCGGTTAATCTTCAGATGAGTCCTTCTGAACGATAACCTCTATCATCTATGTCTTAGGATGAGTCTTTCCTAGGCATCGTCATTGCCATTCGACATTTTGAGTGATCCTCTTGACATCTAAAAATCACTCTTCATGACATTAGTATTCTTCAGATGTGTCCTTATGAAGAACCAACTCTGTCATCTATGCCTTAGGATGTGTCCTTCCTAGGCATCGTCATCATTTTGAGGGATCCCTTACGACTAGTAGGGATCAAATCCTCTTGACATCGGCATTATTTAGGATGTGTCCTTCCTGAATTCACCAATTCTCGACATTTTTCAAGATCATCAAAACTTTAAACATTTTGATATCTCGACATTATTAAACCAGACATCTTGACATCAGAACAATGGATATCCAGACACACTTGGCAAACACTTGACAATTGTCTTTTGGTTTTTTATTATGTTATTAGTTTTTCAGCGAGATCCCACTAAGCAGGATTTAGAGAAGCAACGACATACCATGACGATTGACACGCATGACTACTAGTTTCTCAGCGAGGTCCTGATTCTGGGATTTAGAAAAACAACGACATATCATGGTAAGGGCTCTATTTTTGTATTTTGACAATCATGCTGCTAGTTTCTCAAGGATGTCTTGGAAACAGGATTTAGAGAAGCAACGACATTTCATGATTTGTCCTTATCTTTATCTGCTTGTGGTTGATTATGACAAAGACTGGGGCAATCACACTCTCAATATGAGTCATGATCATCCTTGTCTGTGACTGTTTGTCTCATGTAATGGTACAGCCTTCCACACCTTGATCTATGTCATATCTTGGTGTTTGTTGGCCATTACAACAGTCTGCCCAATGATGATTAAGAGCACTAAATATTAAAAGTCCTACAGTAAAGCGTTGAAGGATTTGGTCTAGGAATTAACATGCATCTCCATCAGTCTCGTGTCCTCTCTTATGTGGTCTAGTCATCTTCTCTCATCAGTCCCGTCATCTTCTCAAATTCCATCTCACGATGATATCCTGTGACATCCAAAAACATAAATGCATACATGATCATATAAACATTGCATTAGGTCCATACATACATTATCCATGGCATTAAATCATATACATAATCACAAACATTGCATTAACATAATCATCAACACTGCATCTTTTACTAAATACATCATGCACATAATTAACATAATCATATAAATAAGCATTGCATCATCATGGCATCAAAATCACAAATAGGCATCATAGGACATACATGATACATCATAAATCATACATCATACATATCATAATACATAAAGCAAAGAGCATCAGATAACACATGTAGGCCACATCAAAACTGCATCATCATATACTATCATCATAAAAATGTACAATGTCATAGGATAAAGTCAAGAGATATCCCAAAAATGGAGCTCGCAGGCTCAATAATATACATAATGTGTCACAAATACAAGTATACCCCTAAGGTAGACTCTCATCATCCCCTCGTGGTGAGGAATGAGACGGCGGAAACTCTGAACCTGGCACTGAACTGATAGGTGGATTTGTAGCAGCCACTGTCTGTGCTACTGGTGGAACCACGAATGAAGGTCTCATCTCAATGGTAACAAACATATGTGAGGTCACTACTGCCGGACTCTGAGAGGTAGACGGATCTATCACTGGCGGCTGACCCTGTACTGACCTTTGCACTGAACCAGTTGACCCATGGCTATGACCTGTGGTGTGCCAACGTGACTGATGTGACCTGTGCACTAATGTGTGCCTTGTCGAGGTAGATCCTTTGACACTGGTGTGACTCCTGCTACCACTGCCGCTGCCTGATTTGTGTCCACTACCTATCCTCGTCTGTGACCGTGACAAGGTAGGATCCTGTTGCTCTGGTGGCACTACCTACTCATATAATGTCTGATACTGTCCCAATCTCATGCTCACCCTAGCAAGCTCGCGAGCCATGTCCCCTACGGGCCCTGTGCATAATGCTGCGAAGTCTGTGCACCACTGGGCTAAGTCCTCCTGGCGGATCACTGCCTGATCTCACTCTACCCGAGCCACCTCTACCTCTCCCTACAGTGCCCTGACCTGTGCTAGGCTCTCATCTAATCTCCGCTGTAAATCAGCCACCCTCTGATCTATCGTGGCATCCTGAGGAAATCCTGAGGTGGACGGTATCTCCTCATCTCCCTCCACCATCTGCCATCTGAAGAGTCTCTCGGCCTCATCCATAGTATCATCCTCCTCATCGTCATCGTCCGCCACATCCTCTGCCACCTCCGCCTCCTCCTCCTGTCCTGTCACCTCCACCTCCTCCTCCTATCCTGTCACCTCTGCCTCCTCCTCATGTCCCCCCACCTCCACCTCCGCCTCCTGGCCCCTCACATCCACCTCCTCCTCTTGTCCTCCCACCCCACATCCACCTCCTCCTCCTGTCCTCCCACACCCACCTCCACCTCCTCCTCCTGTCCCCACACTGCCACCTCCTCCCCCCATCTCTCCTCACCCTCTCCCTCCTATCTGGGTTGCTCCTCTCTCTCCCCCTCCTCGCCAATCTCGGGGATAGCATCTAATGCCACCCTCACCACTCATGGGCATACCCTCTTGACCTATCTCTGCCCATCCCTCCGTCGCCTCCGACCATCTCTGCCATCATCCCCACCTCTGCCTCCACCTCTACCATCATCCCCACCTCTGCCTCCGTCTCCACCCCTGCCTCCATCTCTACCTCTGTCTCCACCCCTGCCTCCATCTCTGCCTCCGTCTCCACCTCTGCCTCTGTCTCAGCCTCTGCTTCCATCTCTGCCATCATCCCCATGTTTTCCTCCACCTCTACCATCATCCCCACCTCTGCCTCCACCTCTGCCATCATCCCCACCTCTACCTCCGTCTCCACCCCTGCCTCTGTCTCTACCTCTGTCTCCACCCCTGCCTCCGTCTTTGCCTCCGTCTCCACCTCTACCTCTGTCTCTACCTCTGCCTCTCCCCCTGCCTCCATCTCTACCCCTGCCACCTCGCCTGCCCTGCGGTACATGAGGAATCACTGACCACCTGTCCACTGGTGCTGGCCCATCAGGATCTGTCAATGGCACTGGTCTATGTGCCTATCACTAGAGATCATAATTCGCTGTGGTCCCCGGATCGGCTGCTCCTTCTCTCCATCCCCATGCCTAGGCTCCTAGCTCATCAATCTACTACTTGGCAAATGCCACTGGGATGGCTGGTCCCCAAGCATACTCGACTGTCCCTGCAGGTACACCCTGCTGCTCGCCGAACTGCCTCAAGACACACTGGGGTAAATACATCTCAATGATCAAAGACGTCTGCACTGTCCTGCCAATAAGATACCTGTACTATCTATAGAAACTGAGGTGCTCGTCCTTGTCGTCCCATGCCTCACAGTCTCTGTATGGCCTCCAAATAAATGACACCATTGTGTCAATCCTGTGTCACCACCAGCCAGTCTCACCCATCTTTGTCTGCTGTAGTGCACCCACTTAGTAATAGGCATAGGGCATACCCTCAGCCAACTATGCTCTCTCAATGGGAGGATGAAATATGGCAATATGCTCCCATGCCCATATCATCATCAGTGTAGTCCCGCAGGAGATACTCTCTCCTCTCCTATAGGCAACATCGTGTAGTTGATGGTAAAGTGTCCCTAGCAAACAGGGACCCCAAGCATAAACCATCCTATCTCGTCTCATGCTAACCAGGACGTCACCCCAACCAATAGGAAATCCATGTCCCCGACTATCAGGAATCAGGATCCCTCCAATCAGAGTCGCAAGGAATGCATCAAAGTGACCATAGTGCTCGGCCATAAACTCCCACCTGATCTTGTAACCCTGGATGCCTAGTCCTGCACCCTGATCTCGATAGTAAGCTTGGAAGGTCTGCTCACCATGACGAGGGTCGTAGAAAATCCGCTCCCCTCGGATATGCACTCGTAGTATCCGATAGACATCCTCCAAGGTGATCATGGCCTCACTTGTCGGCAGGTGGAACAAACAAGTCTCTGAATGCCATCGCTCACACAGCGTAGTCAATAATCCCTTGTTCGCCTGAATGGCAAGCATATACGTAGCATAGAATAGTCCCAGATGCATCAATTGTCGCCGCTCTCGTAGGCCCAACTGGTCGGCAAACCGAAATGTGTTCGGTCTACTCTCTCTCATGTAGATAGGGGCAAGCTGCCTCTGCAAAAAGATGAACAATACATTAGTACTTTTTGGACAACTTTCAACATCCTTAAAAGCATCTAAGGTCGCAAAAACATCAAAATCAACTGTGGTCAAGGTAAATTACAACTACGTCACATTTAGGCAATTGCGTCTCAAAAACTCAATTGCGTCGTACCGTACATCACATGCGGTCCAAAATATCACATGCGTCACATGTTCATGCTTACGTTGTGAAATTTGATGAATGTGTCGCATTAAGGCAGTTGCGTCGCATAAACACAATTGCATCAGTCAAAATAGCGAATGCGTTGCAATTTGACAATTGCGGCATTTAGACATTCAATTGTGACACGATAAGTCAAATGCATCATAGAAATTGTCAAATGCGGCGCAACCCACAGCTCTTCCTTATTTTTTCTGTGCACTTGCGTCGTGACGCATGAAATGCATCGAACGTGCAGACAATTGCGGCTTACGCGAACGCAGTTGTGTCGCGGCACAGTTGTTATTTATCCTAGAAACTTAAATTTGGCATGCAAAACGATAAAATGACAAAGTGAGTTAGGGGTACATACCGCTGGCTCTGAGCCCTCTGGCCGCCTGAATGTTTGCACGATCTCTCCACGATGCTCTGACACTAGAATCACCATCCTCACTGTTGTGCTTTTCGCTCTGAGCTTTCGAAATTCGCAAGGTAAATAGTAAAAGTGAATTGGCTTTTACCCCTTTGTCAACCTATTTATAAGGTCAAAATGACATTTTTCAAACAAGGTCAATACTGGAGGCTCATTTGACCACCTTTGACTTCCTCGTTAGTTGCTTTAAAGATGTCCGAATCCGAAACTGATTGCGCCATTGTTTTTCTAGGCACTAAGTTGATTTATCGGGACCCTTTGCAAATTTTTCTGTCGCCGACCCAAAATTTGAAAATTTCCCGAGGGGGCAATAATACTTTGTACCTTTACTGGGGCATGAATTTGACTTATTTTCTTTGTCACAATGCGACAAGCGACATTATGACAAAGAGGGGCAAAATGTAGACACCTAAAAATGACCTAGGCCTGCAAGCTTCATTTTTACCACTTTCGTCCTAGCATAATTATGACATTTAATTATGTCCTTGGTCCACATTCAACTATTGATTAAATAATTCATAATTATTTAATTAATTCATGTCATTTATTCTTCATGATTATTAAATAAATAAATTTTATTTATTTATTAAATATATCATTAATTGTCTAAGTCTTCCCTTAATTAAATAAATTTCTTAATTTATTTAATTTCCCTTTCTGCATTTAATTCTTCCTTATTATTAAATAAATGAATTACATTTATTTATTTAATATATCACTAATTGTCTTAATTAAATAAATTGATTAATTTATTTAATTAATTAGTCTTATCTGCTAAATTAAATAATTAAATTTAATTATTTAATTGCCAATTTGATATTCCTCTCATTTTAAATAAATTAAATTATTTAAAATATCATCACAATCTTAACTGTCAGTCCATTTTGATAAATAATATGAAAAAGATTATTTATTATCTCACAAAATCATTATTTTGAATTAATTTAATTCAAAATAAAAACTAATCTTCCAAAAATCAAGTAATCGGGCATATTCTTGATTTTCCAAATGGAATCTTCAGTCCAAATCTTATCTTCTTGATTTTTTGAATCTCATGAATCAGGAAATCTTATCTTCTTGATTTTTCGAAAATCTTCATTTCTTTAATTAATTTATCTCATTTATTCTCCACCGTCGATCTGATTATCTGAGATATTATTCTGACCGTTCGATTAAGGATTTTTCCCTAACCCTGATTAGGGATTCTCAGATTTAATCTGGACCTCTCATTTTAGGTTCTCATCATCAATTAATCTCGTCCATCCACTCAAAATGACATTTTCTATAAAATGTCATTTTCCTCTCACTTTTCGATTACACACTGACATTTTACATAGACACACGCACATATTATAGGCATTATACTCTTGCACTTGCACTTTTAGGCTTCTCATTAGAATTATTATTTTCATGTGATCAAATCTTAGACATTGTCATAGTCATAGGCATTTAGACATTTTTATACAAATCCTTCAAGGCTTGTTGTAGGACTTAGACATTTTCAAATTGCTCGCATAACGAATCTGAGGGCAACATCATCCAGCAACTAAGAAGGTACTATGGAGGTAATCATGGGAGTTGCGATTTTACAGGTATAATTGTTCTATTGTTTAATTTCCTTTGTGCTCTATAGAACTTTGGGTTTATTATCATTTATGATTTACATTCATTTGATTGATATAATCTAAAACCTTAGAATTTACCCTCAGTTACAGATATAATGACCCAGATACCTCTCAGATAAACTGCCGAGTAGACCAAGAGTGGAAATGAGAATACTCCTTCAAGATAAAAAAGTCATCATGACTAATCCAAGAGAAATCTCCTCATAGATCTCTTATTGAACTCACATTCAACCAAGGTGTAGGCTACTCAGACTTTCTGCTAAGAAAATTTAACAAGAGTAACAAGCAACAACACATCTCTCATAAGAGAAGTATAACCTCACCTTATTCTTCATGTATCCATGAGTACTAGCAACTGATCATCTCATGCTAAACTTCAACTGCATTACTGCACTATCATGAAGTATCAAGCAAGTAATTAAGGCACCAAATACACAAAGAATTACCAGATCACTGTCAAAGCTCCAATCATCTGAAACAAGAACTTATCATGACACCATGATCTACACATCCCCATAGGAGATACCATGCTTCAAGTGACTCCACCAATGTCTCAAGTACAATGCACAATGCCAAAAATCTAGTGCACAAACAAGAGTATAACATGACATAAAGCAAATAGACATAAGAACAACATCACTTGTCAAGCACCACCAACACCTTAGCCAACGACTCCAAATGTCCTCCATGGTTCCAAGATGTTGCACATCTTCAAATAATGTCCATCTAAAAGGAAAAGAACCCTTTTGCAATACTAAAGAAGACCATTCACCACCATGTGATGAATCCACAGTCACTGCTAGAGTTCCCACTGAAACGTGACACCCGAGCTCTCCAAGCATCATGACCACCTGCTACAAGTTCCCTTAATTGACTATTCAGGTACTCAAGAATATCCATCCTCTCATCTCAAAAAAATCACACCAATGCACAAGTGACCATAGACAAGGCTAGCTAACAAATCTACACCACCAATGAATCAACCTCATGGATAAAGACAATCCACTTCCAAGTTATCTCACTGTAGCCAATGGGTAGCTAATCCATCAACCACATAACTCGTAGATCACAAACATTGAACATGCAAAACCTGTTATCACAATGAAAACTGCAACACTGAGATATCAAAGAGAATAACCATGTAGAGAACATGACTTAAACACCAGATCACACTTCTGATTTTCCAACCATGTCCACAACAAGCACCATAATCAAGGAACTTACAAGAATTACCACAAGAATGCTGAGTGACAAAACACTTACCAACACTCCCATGCAAACAAAGAGTCATACGTCCTCTAAACCATGTACCAAGCATGTATGCAGACCTACAACTATCTCATCCAGCAACACCCCAAAAGGCCAATGTCTAGACAATAGCTTAACAACAACTCCACATGATCACAAGTTTTGCTTAACCGTGTAAAACCTGCAAAACCATAGAGCCATGCATGTACAAATCATCCTTAGAAAGAAAACAACAGTTCAAGAGAATCCAGGCCCCTTTCAAGCCAACTTTAAACCACCACCATGTACATTCATCCGGGAAAGAGAGAGGCTATTTCAGAAGCTTATAAATCATCTAATGATTAACTTCATAGCCTTCAAGCATTCAAGGTTAACAAGAAACAGTGGCTTTCAACACCAGGAACCACCACCTAGCATAAGCACTCTCTTCCATGACTGAGAAACAATATAGGCTTCTCCATATCACCCAAGAGCCTCGCACACAAACACATATATGAAAGCTTTACTACTACAGAGCCACAGAGTAAGAAAAATTCACCTCATACTCCAAGGTTATACCTTTACCAGCCAGGAGACATAGATCACGACTTGATCAACTCCCTTTTCCGTCTTGACCATCCTTCAAGCTGCATGTTGTCTCAGAATACCACAAGGCTTCCACTCATCAAAGGATCAATACATCAGTCCATTCCTCCAAATTTCCTCTAGCCCAACAAACTGAGAAATCTTCACAAGAGAAATATCCAGAACCAACAACCAAAAGAAGGCTCTGATACCACTTGTAAGGAAATGTAGGAGTGCATCTAGTGAAAACTCCATGTAGTAGTGCCTTCGGTAACTTTCATTTTCAATTAGGTTGCCTCAGAGACACGAACAACTATGTCCAAATGTAGAACATACATAGTTCATTTCCTACATTGATCCATCTGAGAGAAACACATGTAAATTCAATAGCAAGCATTAACTACACAAACCAACATACATGAAAGATGAAACAAAAAACCAAAACAAAAAGATTTACGTGGGGAAAATCCTTTCAGATAAAAAACCCCACACTCCAAAGATCAAGCCATTGTATTATTCAGCAACATAATGGTTACAATACAAATTTAGGATCTTAACCTTTTCAGAGTTTACATCTTGTTCATTCTAGATACTATCTGGTAATCAACTCTCCCTCTGTACATTTCTGGATCAACCTCTCAAACTAAACAATCTTCGTACTGTTGCAATACCCTCACATAGTATACAGTACTGATCAACACAAGAGATCAACCATGGCATTCAATCCTTGATCAAGAGAGAAATCGACAACATAACCCTTCCTCTCACTTCCTTTATTTCGGCCTCATGGCCTCGACCTTCCAGCCAGCCACTCTACCTTCACATCTGTTCACTCTGTTTCCTTCTCTTCGGCTTTGGCTCTATGAAATAGTTTTTTTCCAACTGTCGGATCACAACTGTCAAATCATTGAGCTCAGAAATGATTCACATTCTTCTTGCTATGATTTATCCACATCACACCACGTTAGACAATCTTCACTTGGTCAATAGTGATCAACTTGTGTCCCATGTCGGTGAGACACTAGAAGTGTCTCCCCGATGCCACAAGTCCCGATTACACATTGTTGCCAAGAGTCGTCTCCATCAGCAAGAGGTTCCACTGAGCTTACAAGTTACATCGACCTCAGCATACACATTGATGAGACTATTGCTATCGCCCAGAGATTACATCGAGTCTTCAAGTCATGCCAAAACCCATTGTATTCCTATCAGCATCCATCTATTGACAAGACTATCATCTATCGCCAAGATGTCACAACAAGGTTCATGTTATACTGATCTCCGAACAATCACCAAGAGTCATGCCGATATCCAAGAAGCATCGGCCAGACCATCGTTAATTGGTGAGAGGTCATACCAAAGTCCAAAGAGTCATACTGACAATAGGATTCCCATCGGCAAAACAAACACCTTTCGCCAAGACATCACCCTGCAAGTTCTAAGTCACCCTGAGTCTATCTTGTTGGCTAGACTTACTGCTTTCGCCCAGACTTCATACCGAAACGGTTAAGTCATATCAATGTGTTCCATTGTCACTGAGAGAATCAGCCTTTGGCAAGACTTCTTACCGAGGCTTCCATGTTATCCTAAAACAACTATTCGCCAAGAGTCACACCGAACCGATGACCCCACATGCTGTCGGTGAGACTTCTGATATTCGATGAGACATCATATCGAAACAACCCTTTCGGCCAAGGGTCTCCCTGACGTCTTCAAGAGTGTTTCATTGTCACCAAGACAATCCTTCATTGCTGAGACTCCTCACTGAGATCCTCAAGTTACTCCGAGTCGGTGAGACATATCTCTATTGGTAAGACTTCTTACTGATCACCCAAGGGTTTCCCCAAAAGCTCCAACACTGTCGCCAAGACATGTTACTTTCAATAAGACTTCTCACTGAGCTGCCATAGGTTATCCCGATCACTTCAATATGTATCCCTATCGGCAAGACCTTCCAATGTGGCTGGGACTTCTTCCCAAGTGTTGAAGTCACTCCGAAGACCCCGGTCACTATGAGTCTTCCCGACACCTGATTGAATGGCTTGTCGACCAGAGATCTCCACGCGGTGAGAGGTTACAATGACTGCCTTATGTCACAGCAATAGACTCCACAGTGAACGCGTTTGGAAAGACTTCTGCAAGGTCACAGTGACCAGAATATTTCACAAGTTTCTGAAACTACCAGTCGGCCAGACCAAAGAAATGTCACACGGACTTTTCTCTTCCAGAGGTTCCAGCTTGTGAGATTGAGGCAACAATTCCAACAATCTCCCACTTGACGAAGATCACATAGGCACCTTCAAAGCAACCAGAAAATAGGACCACACTAGCTCCACTAGTTCAAAGCCTACAATACTCAAGACACCCAATAAACATGATTCCACAGATTTCAGTCCATTAGACAATCTGCAACAAAGACCAGGCATCCAACTGCAACTCACTGTCCAACAAAACAACCGATCCTAGCCTTTCAGGAAACCACATAGATCTCAACATGCTCTCATGCTCCATCAAAAAATTATGCCCCAACATCCAAGATGTCCACCATTCCAGCAACAATCCCGTCGTCTTCCACATGTGGAAGAAAGATACAAAGCCAAGGTGTATAAGCACCATTCCAACGAACACAAGAAAAATATCCCAGTGATATCACCAACAAGATATTGCTACCACTTCACTATGCTCAAATGCTATACAGAAGCAATATCAACTTCAAAGCTTGAAACATAACACAACAGTGAAGTCATTCTCTAGAAACAAGATAAACAACACTAGTTAGAACAACAATCAGACTGGCCGCTTCCATCCAACTGATGAACCCATGTGACTAAAAATAGCACCCAGAGCTTGTGCTATACTATCCAATCTCACATACCTCATAGGTATCACAATTAGTAAACTTCTGCCAATCCATTAACAACACCACTACCAGAGAAATTCAGATCTGAAAGATCAGAAGGCATCGCAAGCATACCAATACTAGCACAATGAAAGTGTAACCCTGTAGTGCCAAAGAAAAATCCACAATGATATGCACAACCTACATCAACCTATCACAAGAAACATTTCTCTCACCACAAACCTTCACATCCATAGAGAGAAACACTTCACATCAACTTCCTATAGAACATCCTCCTACATACACTTCTAATAGCCAACTATGTCAAGAATGATCTTCACATCCTGAAAGAAATTCTTAACAACATCCATCCGTTCAATCACCAAGATCAAACCAACTTCTAATATCATGTAATCAATATGGATGTAAGCTTCTTAAAGAAGATCAAGCTAAATCATTTCCCATTTCAGGAAATCAGCCCATACATCATCTCCTACTAGTTCTCATTAGTAAATGAGATAACACTAGAGCTCAAGGAGATAAAACAAATTGTACAACTTCCACTATGAATCCTTCAGAACCAAAAGTTAAACTAATTCAAGATCCATATCATGAAAGTGAACATAAAATACATCTGAAAGATATAATGAGCCAGATACCTCTCAGATAAACTGCCGAGTAGACCAAGAGTGGGAACGAGAATACTCCTTAGAGATAAACAAGTGATCGTGACAAATCCAAGAGCAATCTCCTCATAGATCTCTTATTGAACTCACGTTCAACCAAGGTGTAGGCTAATCGGAATTTCTACTAAGAAGCTTTAACAAGAGTAACAAGCAGCAACACATCTCTCATAAGAGAAGTACAGCCTCACCTTATTCTTCATGTATCCATGAGTACTAGCAACCGATCATCTCATTCTAAACTTCAAATGCATTACTACACTAACATGAAGTATCACGCAAGTAATTAAGGCACTCAATACACAAAGAATTTCCAGATCTTTGTCAAAGCTCCAATCATCTAAAATAGGAACTTACCATGACACCATGATCTACACATCCCCATAGGAGATACCATGCTTCAAGTGACTCAACCAATGTCTCAAGTACAATGCACAATGCCAAAAATCCAGTGCACAAACAAGAGTATACCATGACATAAAGCAAATAGACTTAAGAACAACATCAACTGTCAAGCACCACCAACACCTTAAGCAATGACTCCAAATGTCCTCCATGGTTCCAAGATGTTGCACTTCTTCAAATAATGTCCAGGCAAAAGAAAAAGAACCCTTCTGCAATACTAAAGAAGACCATTCACCACCATGTGATGAATCCACAGTCAGTGCTAGAGCTCCCACTGAAACGTGACACCCGAGCTCTCTAAGCATCATGACCACCTGCTACAAGTTCCATTAATTGACTATTCAGGTACTCAAGAATATCCATCCTCTCATCTCAAAACAATCACACGAATGCACAAGTGACCATAGACAAGGCCAACTAACAAATCTGCACCACCAATGAATCAACCTCGTGGATAAAGACAGTCCACATCCAAGTTATCTCACTGCAGCCAATGGGTAGCTAATCCATCAACCGCATAACTCGTAGATCACAAACATCGAACATGCAAAACATGTTATCACAATGAAAGTTGCAACACTGAGATATCAAAGAGAATAACCATGTAGACAACATGACTCAAACACCAAATCACACTTCTGATTTTCCAATCATGTCCAAAATGAGCACCATAATCAAGGAACTTACAAGAATTACCACAAGAATGTTGAGTGACAAAACACTTACCAACACTCCCATGCAGAGAAAGAGTCACACCTCCTCTAAACCATGTACCAAGCATGTATGCAGACCTAGAACTATCTCATCTAGCAACACCCCAAAAGGCCAATGTCTAGACAATAGCTTAACAAAAACTCCACATGATCACAAGTTTTGCTTAACCATGTAAAACTTGTAAAACCACAGATCCATGCACGTACAAATCATCCTTAGAAAGAAAACAACAATTCAAGAGAATCCAAGCCCCTTTCAGGCCAACTTTAAACCACCACCATGTTTCCTCCAAATTTCCTCTAGCCTAACAAACTGAGAAATCTTCAGATGAGAAATATCCAGAACTAACAACCAAAAGAAGGCTCTCATACCACTTGTAAGGAAATCTAGGAGCACATCTAGTGAAAACTCCATGCAGTAGTGCCTTTGGTAACTTTCATTTTCAATTAGGTTGCCTCAAAGACACGAATAACTATGTCCAAATGTGGAACAGATAGAGTTCATTTCCTACTTTGATCCATCTGAGAGAAACACATGTAAATTCAACAGCAAGCATTAACTACACGAACCAACATACATGAAAGATGAAACAAAAAACCAGAACAAAAAGATTTACATGGGGAAAACCCTTTCGGATAAAAAACCCTGCCTCTCACTTCCTTTGTTTTGGCCTCATGGCCTCGGCCTTCCATCCAGCCACTCTACCTTCCCATTTGTTTGCTATGTTTCCTTCTCTTCGGCTTCGGCTCTATGAAAGGGTTTTTTTCCAACTGTCGGATCACAACTGTCGAATCATCCAGCTCAAAAATGATTCACATTCTGCTTTCTCTGATTTGTCCACATCGCACCACATCGGACAATCTTCACTCAATGAACATCGATCAACTTGTGTCGCATGTCGGTGAGACACTAGAAGTGTCTCCCCAATGCCACAAGTCCTGATTACACGTTGTCGCCAAGAGTCATCTCCATCAGCAAGATGTTCCACTGAGCTTACAAGTTACCTTGACCTCAGCATGCACATCGGTGAGACAATCGCTATCGCGAGGAGATTACATCGATTCTTCAAGTCATGCCAAAACCCATTGTATTCCTATAAGCATCCATCTATCAGCAAGACTATTGTCTTTCACCAAGACTTCACAACGAGCTTCATGTTATACTGATCTCCGAACAATCACCAAGAGTCATGCTGACATCCAAGAAGCATCAGCCAGACCATTACTAATTGGTGAGAGGTCATACCGAAGTCCAAAGAGTCATACTAACGACATGATTCCCATTGGCAAGATAAACACCTTTCGCCAAGATATCACCCCACAAGTTGTAAGTCACCCCGAGTCTATCTTATCGACCAGACTTACCGCTTTCGCCCAGACTTCATACCGAAACCTTTAAGTCATATCGATGTGTTCCACTATTGGCGAGAGAATTAGCCTTCAGCAAGACTTCTTACCGAGGCTTCCATGTTATCCCGAAACAACTGTTCGTCAAGAGTCACACCAAACCGATGATCCCACATGCTATTGGTGAGACTTATGATATTCGATGAGACATCATATCAAAACTAGCCTTTTGTCCAAGGGTCTCCTCGATGTCTTCAAGAGTGTTTCAATGTCGCCAAGACAATCCTTCATCGCTGAGACTTCTCACCGAGATCCTCAAGTTACTCTGAGTCGGTGAGACATATCACTATCGGTAAGACTTCTTACCAATCACCCAAGGGTTTCCGCGAAAGCTCCAACATTGTCGCTGAGACATGTTACTTTTGGTAAGACTTCTCACCGAGCCGCCATAGGTTATCCCGATGAATTCAATGCGTATCCCTGTTGGCAAGACATTCCAATGTCGCTGGGACTTCTTCTTGAGTGTTGAAGTCACTCCGAAGCCCCCGTTCGCTATGAGTCTTCCTGACGCCTGATTGAATGGTCTGTCGGCCAGAGATCTCCACGTGGTGAGAGGTTATAATGACTTCCTTATGTCATAGTGATAGACTCCACAGTGAACGCGTTCAGAAAGACTTCTGCAAGGTCACAACAACCAGAATATTTCACAAGGTTCCCAAACTGCCAGTCGGCTAGACCAAAGAAATGTCACATTGACTTTTCTATTCCAGAGGTTCCAGCCTAACCCTGCCTCTCACTTCGTGTGTTACATATGACTTTACATAGGGCTTTCCGAGTAAGTTCTTATGTCTTGTGATGGAACATTGGCTACTTTAAAGTAGTTGCTCACAAGAATGGTGTTAGCAACTACTTTAAAGTGGGGGCATACATCGATGACATCTTTCAACATTTTACATATTTCATGGTGTGATTTTTTTTTTCTTGTGATGTGTCCTTTTCTTGGTGATGTCATTGGGTTTGATTTCCTCCAAGAGTGCAATAGTTCTAATCATATGACTTTCCCTTAATGGCATGATGCGAAGCAAGGCATCCCATAAGTGGAAATCTGTTATTCTTGACGTGTCCTCTCTTGGAGACATTAGGCATGATGATCCCTAAGAAGAAGACCTTACATGAACGAAGCAAGATCCCCTTGAATAAAAACCTATAGACATAATATTCGTAATCATTCAGCATTGTGGTACCTTTTTGAAGTTATTTGGAGGATAACTACGATATGGTATGGGAGCCTAATATGACTCTCATTTTCCACTCTTTTGTGATACTCACCTAGTTGAAGGCCTAAGGTTCCACTACCCTAGAGTGAGCATGTGTATGTTGTTTGCATAGTGGACATCGAGTTCTGCTTATGAACATTGTTAGACAAACTATTGAGATGTGTTCCACATCTTGTTGAATAGTCGAGGCTTCATCCTTCCTCTTTCTTGGACAAACAACCATTTTCCACATCACATTAAAATGGTTGAAGCTTGATCCTTTATTTTATTTTTCTTTTATGTTGTATGATTGTGTCTCTTTTTCATTGTTGCATACATAAGTTTCTTGAATATGTTTTTTAGTGTGAGTTTGGCATGGGAGCAAACTCTCACTAAATTGGGCAAAAAATGTAGGGTAAAAAAAGTAACCCTTTTTCACACTTAATTTGGGAATGAATAATTAAAAATAAAATGGACTTAATGGTGCCTTATTTAGGGTTTTGTAAAGTGTACTTTTACAATTTCACACTAATCTAGGGCCTTATTAATTAATTGAAGTCAAATTTTCCTTATTGACCCCTTAAATTCAAATCTAGGCCTAATTAATTGCATTTTCTAAGGGATAAAACCTGACACTCTTAAATAATATTACACAACACTTAATTTTGTAGGGAATGTGTCCCAGGATAGTGAACTAGAACCCATTCACCACCTAGTGAATGTGTCCTCACTAGGTCTTAGGACTCCCTTTTAGCGTAACATTTCACATTCCCTAAAACATGTCCTAGTGAAGTATGCTAGGACCCATTTTCTCTATTGTGAATGGGTCCTCCATAACATAGGACATCCCCTCCTTGAGATGTGTTTTTGGTAGTATTATAATGATTTCAAATCCTAGATCTAATGTTGGCTTATGCTATTTGAATTTCAGGATTAAATCTTTAGATAAGTATAAATACAAGGTTATTTCACAAAGTTTCATCTACAAAATAAATCTAATCAATCCTAGAAAATTCAAGAATACTTTCACAAGAGCATTCAAGATCATTCAAGAAGGAATTCAAGGGAAGATTATTAGAGTTTATTGCAGCAATCATAGGTCATTCATCATGTCAAAGGTATAGTGCATCATGTATTTTGTTGATCTAATATGTTGATGTAGCATTGGAGATCCAATTCAAGCATATTCAAGGTGTTGTTTCTAATCAAGTGTTGTGATCATGATCTACATTCCATTGAGTCCACTTCATGCAAGATTGTTGATTTTTACTTGTGCCATAGAAAAATGTCCTTTGACATTTTCATGGTCTTTTAGGTCTTTCTTCATGATGCTTGGTCCATTTTCCTTTGATTTAATGTTGTAATGTGACTTATGCATTCACATTAGGTCCTAAAAATTCAAATTATGGCGTCTTGTGAAGGTGTTGTGAACTATTGTAAAACATTTCTAAACTTTTCTAGACTCTATTCATTACAATTCACCTAAAAATCACCTTTTCATCACTTATCAAGTCCTATTTTAAAGTGTTGTAAAGTGTTGTAACAAGATTTCATGCTTTTCTAGGCTTAATTTCACTATTTACACCTTTCTTACACTTTATTTGACCCCTTTATGCACTCATAAGGATTAATTAAGTGTGTTTTTGAATGTAAACCCGACAAACAACATTAAATACAAATTAATTCCCGACACCCACTTACAAGTCCAAGGTGAGACCCATTCGCCATGGGTGGCGAATGAGTCCCTCTCAGCTCCAAATTCAAAATATTTTAAATTTTATTTCAGGTTTTTATTCAAAATTACCTTATGGCGGCCTATAATGAAGTATCATTTGGTTACTAAGGCACAAGTGTATAAATAAGTGTTTTTCTCCTCATTTTACATCTCCTAATCTCCTAATTCATTCAAGTAATCTCCTTATTCACTAAGCATTCAATTAGCATTTGAGCACTTTGCATCATCCAATCAAGCATCAATAGAGTATCTTGGAGTAGCCATTGACATATCTTAAAATTTCTTCAACAAGGATGGTGATTTTAGGACACTTCCATGTTGTTTATTCATCTTTCCTTGTTCATTTCATTCCATTTCTTCATTAACGGTTTGATTACCAAAGTGGGATTTGATGAAGGAAAATCCCTATAACCTAACCCTTAACCATTTTTCCCCTTTTGCATGTGTGTTTGTAGACTTGTGTATGCATATTTATCAAGGAATTAGGTTTTGAAAAGTCTAGAAGAATTCAACAATGTGTTTCAAGTCAAATCAAACCTATTTCAAGCTTGGAGACAACCTACAGTCCGTTTTCTATAGATTTGACTCTTTCAACTTGATAAGAAGAAAAGCTCAGATATGGTGTTATAGAATTGGTCCTTGATTTCACATAATTTTGGGAGAGGATTGATTCTCCATCAATAGTGAATGAGTCACATCTTAAGGTTGGAAAGTTATATTTTTTCAGGTTCCAGATCCCGACAGTCAGAAACCATTTTTCAAGACTTTTGGCCAGTAGCTGGACTAATTCGCCATTAGTCGCGAATGAGTCCCACTAGTGATTTTCACTAATTTCTGTCAGCATTCAGGACACTTTAGACTCTTTATTCTTTTCCTAGGTGCACTCTGATTTAGCCTTCTTCATTTTTGTTTTGCATTTGTTTATCTCTTAGTTCATGCTTGCATATCACATTATGTTTTCAAATGTTGCACATTTCTTAGGTTTTGCATTCATAATTAGTTAATTGCATTGTTTAGTTGCATTTATATAATCTCATTTAGTATTAATCACATCATACAATCCTTTATTTGAGTAAATGACATAGATTTTGAGTGAGGTTTATCTCTCTCCTTTTAGGTGAAACATCCTAAGACCGTAAGAGTAGCCTATAAGCCTCATTCCCAAAAATCTATGGTTCATTTTGGTGAACCTGCATATTGAACAGCTTATCTTTCTGATTTTAATTACATCTTGCATCCTAGACTTCATTTGCAACAACATTCAATTAGGTTTTGTTTTGTTTTTGCATCCTAGGGTTTCTTAAAATTGCATTAGTGAAAAACACAAAAAAATATCATAGCTGGACTCATTCGTCACCCTAGATGAATCAGTCCACCTACACATTTTATTCTACATTTTCAAGCATTTTTTGGGCATTTACTGCATTTTTGTTCTCTGCTGTTATTTCTCTATTCCAGTTTGCAAAATTCCTATTATTTTCATTTTGCTCTCCTAGATTACATTGCTTTTGCACTGACCCCATATTTTGTGGTACGTGTATGAGTGTTTGGTGCCCCATTGATAATACTTTAGTGAGACAAAGTTCTAGACTCATGGCTTCCCACAATAGCACTTTTGTTGTGGACCTTGGTATCTCAAGAGCTCCTACTCCTAGTATGGACAATGGTGCATTAGGCATGTATACTACCACTACTATGACTTCACCTTTCCATCCAATGAATGTTGACACACAAAAAAATTCCATTCGACAAGAAAAATTCATTAGTGTTCATGAGGATTTTTCACATTTATAACAAGATTTAAGTCTTGAAAACATTTCCACCACTGCTATACCTACAATAGAAAACCTCCATCATTTGATTGAAAGTGATAATGGATTACAAGTTATGAAAATAATAGTTGAGACATACAACAAACATGTTCCTTCTACTTCCTAGTCAACCAACATTGTTGTAAGCCAAGGAGGACGTCACAATCCTCCTCCTTCAACCATAGCATCCATACCAACTTATACCACTCCTCAAGTTACAACAAATATGCAACAACCTAGTCATGTGACTCCTTATTTTTCTATTCCAACTAGCATTCCTAGTTCTTTTGTGGCATCACATATTCATTCTTCCACCTTCACCCCTCTTAGTGTCCCTTTCACTTCCCCTAACATTACATACACTCCATCACCATTTTCCCTTCCACCTCATACCACTTACACTAATCCCATCATTACACAGCTATTTAACATTGTTTCATCCATTCAACAACAAATCTCTGCCATTATCCAAATTCCAAATGCTCCA
Source organism: Sequoia sempervirens (assembly GCA_007258455.2). NCBI lineage: Eukaryota > Viridiplantae > Streptophyta > Pinopsida > Cupressales > Cupressaceae > Sequoia > Sequoia sempervirens. The sequence goes on along the minus strand of VDFB02292527.1, from coordinate 26,403,890 downwards.
CCCACATATCATGTTCATAGTAGTCCATTATCAAGAGAAATCTTATGCACACAGATGCCACAAGGAATTGAAATTCCTAGGTTTGAGAAATACAAAGGTAAAGGAGACCCTAATAATCATGTCAATGCTTATACAGCCTTGTGCAGTGACTTTTTCCTTGATGATAAGTTGTTATCCAAACTTTTTCCTAGGACCTTGAAGGACACTGCATTGGAGTAGTTTTCAAACTTACCCAATCATTCAATATGATCGTTCAATGAACTTTTGGATGCCTTCATAAGTAATTTCCAAGTCCATATGACTCTTGAAAATATAATGGCTGATTTAATGCGATGTAAACAAAATGTAGATGAAAAAGTAACTGATTTCATTTCACGATATTAGTCATTGTATGCTCAAATTGATGTCAAGATTCTTGATTCCCATCTGTAGAAGATGTTTATCGAAAACTTGCACACTCACCTTTAGGACAAGTTAACTATGATGAAATTCTCTTCATTCATGCATTTATGCACTACCCTTTGTGATTATCACAACCCGGTTTCTAGTCGTGATTCAAAGTCCACTTCTAGATGAGCTAAGAAGTCTGAGCAAAACAACCAAAACAACACACAAAACTTTAGAAAACCAAAGAGAGGATTTTTATAGTTCAATTTGCCTTCTCCGTAACCAACCCAACCTGTTCAAAGTCAAATGGAAGCTATTAAACCAATAGTACCCTTTACCTATGGGGACCCGAAGAGACAATTTACTCCCTTACCCGATAGCCTCCGTAATACAATGAACCAATTGCTCTAGCAACAAATGATCACTTTGCCTACTGTTAAACCGCTTGAGAACACCAAGCCTTTACCACCCACCTTTAAACCTAATAATTATTGTCATTTTCATTGCCAAAATGGACATGAAACCAAACAATGTAAGAATATCAAACACTTAGTTCAAGACCTCATTGATTCTGGTTGTTTATCCATTGTGAGAGTCAATGATCAAGGTAATAAGTATGTTGCACACCCTAACTAGAATTTACAATTTTTTACCAATCCTATGCCTAAACACAATGTTTCATTTGTCAAGGCTAGTGAACCTTTAAACACTCATGTGATGAACATTGATACAAATAATGAACAACCTAATATAACTCCAAATGTTACCCAAGTTAATCCTATGGATGAACTTGTGGGTACGATAGACATTGTCCCTTGTAAGGGCCCAACCAAAAAATATCTTATATTACTTTTTCTTCTCATGGTATACTTAAAAAGCTTCACGATGGTCCTCTTTACATAGCTGGAAGAATCTATGATAAGCCCACTAATGGGATATTAATAGATCTCGTCTGTGGTGAGAATGTGATCATGGAAGAGTTTTTAGTATTACACGATCTCTATCAAGATAATTATAACAAACCAATTTCATGGATCAAAATACATACTATTTTTGCATTCCCTATGATTGGATTGATCATACTCCCATTACAGATAGGACCCAAAACTTTGGAGGTAACATTTTCTATCATTCCACAATCAGACCAATTTCATCTACGGTTGGGTCATCCTTAGCTTCGCTCAATGAAAGCGGTCCCCGTAGTTGTTCACAAATGTTTAAAGTTTCTACATGGCAGTGAAATATTTACCTTACACCATAGTGGATTTAATCTATTATCCTCTAAAGGTAATTTTTCCTTAGAATCCTTTTGGCCTGAACCTCTGGAACCTATCACCCCTTGAAAGGACTTCTTTTTCATAACCCATCAAAAGTTCAAAGCCAAATGCATAGCCAAATTGTCTCTTCGTAACATGTCCCCACCCACTTCCACTACTCCTATCCTTGATGAAACCATGCTTCATCCTAAGTCCGACATTGAACAAACAAAACAACCTCATGAGCCACCTACCATAGACACTTCCCCTCCATTGTTTAAATGCCCAAGAGAAAATGAAACAAATCTTGTCATGCCTCCTCACATTAAACAAGTGTACAAATAAAAATAAAAAGTGATTGACCCATGTCCGGTTTCTTCCGTTCTTCCCCCTCTGGAAGAAAATGAACCTATGATGGATCAACCCGATCTTACATCTCAACAACTTCAAAATAAAATAAAATGAAACTGCAGTGCTAGGAAGCGTAGGAGTCATCGTTGTCTCCTTGCTCATCAGTCTTGAATGGAAGAAAACAAATAAAACCAACCTCTGCCTTTGATATAAGCAATATATGATCACCCTCTTCCCCATGACCTGCCACAAGATAATACATTCTAGCCCTCATAACAAAATGAACAGATCCAACAACCACAACTTTTGATACATCCTTCCTTGGAAATAACCATTTTTCCTCCTATCATAATCAATCTTTATGATGATGATGAGGAGGAGATCACTAAAATAGATGAAGAAGTGCATAATGATCTAAACTCTTTATTTTCATCTACCATGAGCTTAACTGATAAATCTTCTATACCAAATGAAGAACCTGGTATATCTCCTAGTTTGGAACTTCCAATTCTTCCTTTGGACAACCAACTACCCTTGCAATACACTGAACATATTGACCCAATCGGCCCCTTTTCCTTTTTACTTTGTCTTTTTCTTTTTCCTTTTGGGGATGATGCAAGGCATTGAGACTGAAATGTCTCTTTCATGTTGACCTAAAATATTTTCCTTTTCTTTTTCCTTTTTGTTTTCTTTTGTTTGTGTTTTCCTTTTGGGATCTATGCAAAAGTGTTGAGATTGAAAGTCACTCTTCCATGTTGACCAAAAAATGGACTTTTCTTTTCTTTTTTTCTTTTTTTTCTTTTATTCTTTCTCTCTTTGTGTCATTCTTCTAGTTCTATGTGCTTTGGGGAATGATGACAGTTCTGAGCTCTTTCATAAAAACATTGCACCAACGAGCATATTGAGCCCAAATCTATAGATCCCTTATGTGTTTGGTGTGTTCCTTTATGGGGGGAAACCTCCTTTTCTTTTGTTTTCTTTTTCATTTACATGATGCAGCCTAACTTAGAAAAATATGACTTGGCATAGAGGCTTTCCAAGTTGGCTCTCATGTCTTATTTTCTCTTTTCATTTTTTCTTTGCTATTTTAAAGTAATTGCTCACAGAACGGTGTGTAGAAATTCCTTTAAAGTGGGGGCATACATTGGCATCATTCCATTTTCATTCTTGGTTTTTAGTGTATCCTTGTTACTTTATACAATGCGTTCATCACTTTGTGGATGACATTGGGTTTGATGTCCTTCATAAGTGTGATCTATCTTAGCATATTACATTCCTCTTAGTGGCCTCATGTGATGCACTCCATCCCCTAAGTGGTCAATAATTTATTCTTTGATTGGTCCTCTCTTGGAGATGTTAGACAAAATTTTCCCTAAGTGACAGACCTTGCATGAACTTAACAAGACTCCTTTGAACATCTTTTACATTTTACATTTTTACATTTTTCATTTTACATTTTTACCACCTTGCATAACACAGCTTGCATGCTTGTGGTGCCTTGCTCTTTGTTCATGGGTTCTAAGCATACAAATATTTTCTTATCTCATTAAGCATGAAATGACATTTTCCTTTGTGGTGCATTGTTAAAGTTATCAGGAGGTATAACTTTAATATGGTTAAGCGGGAAGCCCATTTAGTGACACGACTTTCCCCTTAGCCACCTATGTGTTTGTGAGTGCATCCAACTAGCATATGTACTTCACCTTTTTGGGTCTTCTCACCTGGCGAACTACCATGAGTTATGTCACCCCAGAGTGAGTATGCATTCTCTTTTTCTCACAAATAACCTAGATCTAATCCACAACTAGTTGAATAGATGATCGAAGCTCAATCCAATTCTCCTTTTTCTTCTCTTTCTTTTCGCTTGTGTGTTCCTTTTTTCTTATGTTTAGTTTGATATGGGACCTTCATCCTTGGGGCTTGATCATCCCTCTTGATTGTTGTCATTCCATCTTTGCTAACATAAGTGCATTTGAATCCTTCTCGATGTGCATGGCTACTTTAGTGTGAGTTTGAAGCAAGTTCATCCTCTCACTAAAGTGGGGGCTAAATGTGCCATAGAAAAATAGCCCTTTAACATTTTCATGGTCTTTTAGGTCTTTCTTCACGATGCTTGTTCCATTTTGCTTTGATTTAATGTTGTAATGTGGCATATGCATTCACATTAGGTCCTAAAAATTCAAATTATGGTGTCTTGTGAAGGTGTTTTGAAGTGTTGTAAAACATTTCTACACTTTTCTAGACTCTTTTCATTACAATTCACCTAAAAATCACCTTTTCATCACTTATCAAGTCCTATTTTGAAGTGTTGTAAAGTATTGTAACAAGATTTCATATGTTTCTAGGCTTAATTTCACTATTTACACCTTTCTTATACTTTATTTGACCCCTTTATGCACTCATAAGGCTTAATTAAATGTGTTTTTGAATGTAAACCCGACAAAAAACATTAAATGCAACTTAATTCCTGACACCCACTTAAAGGTCCAAGGTGGGACCCATTTGGCATGGGTGGCGAATGAGTCCTTCTTGGCTCCAAATTCAAAATATTTCAAATTTTCTTTCGGGTTTTTATTCAAAATTACCTTATGGCGGCCTGTGATGAGGTATCATTGGGTTACTAAGGCACAAGTGTGTATAAATAAGTGTTTTTCTCCTCATTTTACATCTCCTCATCTCCTAATTCATTCAAGAAATCTCCTTATTCACTAAGCATTCAATTAGCATTTGAGCACTTTGCATCATCCAATCAAGCATCAATCAAGTATCTTGGAGTAGGCATTGACATATCTTTATATTTCTTCAATAAGGTTGGTGAGTTGAGGACACTTGCATGTTGTTTATTCATCTATCCTTGTTCATTTCATTTCATTTCTTCATTAAGGGTTTGATTACCAAAATGGGATTTGAGCAAGGAAAATCCCTATAACCTAACCATTAACCATTTTCCCTCTTTTGCATGTGTGTTTGCACACTGAAGTGTATGTATATTTATCAAGAAATTAGGTGTTGAAAAGTGGACAAGAATTCAACAAAGTAAAGAAAATCTAGTTTATTACATTAGCCGAACTCTAATAGATTATAAAAAATGATACACACCAATCGAAAAACAATGTTTGGCCCTCGTATTCGCTACCTGTAAGTTGCAACACTATTTGCTAAATGTGGAAATACAAGTGATCACAAAATTTGATCCTCTCAAAGATATTTTTAATAAACAGACTTGTCAAGATGCCTAGCTAAGTGGGTGTTGTTGTTGACTAAGTTTGACCTTAAGTTTGTTTCACAAAAAGAAATCAAGGGTCATGCCTTGACCAACCAATTGGCTAATGCTCCTCCTTCAGCATTACGTAGCAATGAGTCTCTTCCTGATGACAATGCGTTGCCAATAGAAGCTCATATATGGGAATTATATTTTGACTGATTTAAGTGTAGAATAGGCTCTGGTGTTGGTGTTATATTAATTCCACCCATAGGAATGTTGGAGTCAAGCAACATTGAGAGGGGGGTTGAATTAGTGTTGTGAAAATTCTAACTTTATTAATCTAATTCTTAAAGTGCTGATAACATTCAATCAAAATAAAGATGCATGCACATAAGACAAATAACCACAACACCATAACAAAAATATTTTTTTACGTAGAAACCTTGTTAGGGGAAAAACCATAGTGGAGGTCAATCCAAAATATTGTTCTGAGTATACTCAAAAGAAAGGATTACAAATGGTAATGCACTTGCATTCAGGAACACTGCCTAGAGCCAACTACTCAAAAAAATAAAGGCTCAATACCTTACAAACTTTTGGAATACTTGGGTATGTGTAGGATCATCATGGAAAAAATAGACCCTTAAGTGGCAAAAAATTTAGAAAAATTAGAGTTAGGCAACTTGATGTAAAAATTTGAATAAGTTATCTATATTATTTCAAAAATATGTAAGAATAGAATCTGTAGAAAATTGAATGTAGTTTCTAAACTACTAGGTTTATTTTAAAAATATATATATATATTTGGTGAAAATTTAAAATTTTAATGCAATAGTACTTAAATTTCAAGGAAAAAATAAGAAGTAGGTGTTTGTTTGACCACCCTAACAACAATAAAATGATAATATTTTTTTATAATATTTTAGAAATAAGTAGAGGATTCATGTCCGGATGTGATGCATATTTTTTTGTAATTATTTTCCAAGTAAATAATTAATTATGAATTTTTTATTACAAATTTTAAAAAATATAAAAACTCATACGTCTGACCACCTTAACTTGGTCAAAACTTCATGAAATTCAATTTTTCTTTTTTTAATCCTATAGTATGTGAAGCATAGAATGTGATGCACATTTTGGATTCAAAAAATGTGATACCATTTGAAAGCTATAGATGTTTTTCAATCAGCCTATCAATCAACACTTTAGTCGTAATTCAAATAAAAGATGAATAATAATTATTTATTAAATTCAAAGTAAAGCATAATTTATATTGGTGGAAATCTAAGAATCTCCTTTAAAAACCCTTTTCATTTCATGAATTTTGGGTAACAAAAGTTGTTAGCCACATACCCTAAAAATGCCCATCATATTGCCACTTTTTGGCCCATCCTGATCCTGCACATACCCACTTCCAAAGATTTGAACTAATAGAGTAGCATCTAAAAATGCTTGATTACAGTTTCGGTTAGGCTCAACAATCGGATTTAGGACCTTCTGACTGATTCTTCTCTTTTGATCTGTTATGCTTCAATTCACAACAAAAATCCTTAATGCACAAGTCAAATGGTGCATAATCACTCTACTGAGATTCTAACATTCACAACATACATCAACTCACATTGAACACACACCAAAATGATATAATTGACCACTTATATATATCCACCATCAAGAATTCAATCACTTCAAGTCGACCTCAACAAAATAAGAAATATTCACAAATTATCAGCTCAAATCATTCATAACATTCAATGCACATCCTTAAGAGTCAGCCACAACATAGTGAGGACCCAAATCAAAATGATCAAACACCAAAATAATTAAACAATAATCCCTCAAATATCTACGACACACCATATTCACCAAGTCGACTTCCATATACTAATAAACATGAAATTAGTTCACCGGACCTTCTAACTTCCACCCAAATTGATATGAGGAACCAAGATTTATAGATAACACATATTATCCATCGAACAATACTCCCTGACATGCATAGCATAAAATAATAACACAAAATATGCATATGTATCGAAGAACACAAAGTTACCGAATGCTTTGTTCTAACTAAATAGATAACCACTGATCTTCAATCTGTCTGCCAGTATGAACAAATTGCAATGCACAGATCAACTAGCTGACAATGGTTTCCATCAATGAAAAAACCAAAAAACATTTGCAGTGTCTCTTGCCAACAATCTCCCCCTTTGGAATTGATTGCAACACTTGGTGAAAAATAACTAAGTGTTGGATCAGTACCAACAAAAATACACTGCCAACCAAAACTCCAAAAAGATCTTTATCCATAGTTCAAAACTACAACTCCCCCTTAGATGAATATACATTTTTCATTGATCTATTCTCCCCATTTGAAATCAATGGAAAAGATGGGGAATCTGCATGCAAAACTCTTATAACCAAACAAAAACTTCAAAATTGCATATGTACAGACTTTGTTTCAAACAACTTACACAAACTTGAAAGTATCTACAAAATTTGTCTTTAACAGGTTGAAGCTTGTGTCCCAACACTTCTTGAGACTTTCCAGAATAGTTATGTCACCACAAAGTAAATAAGATTGCACTTCTGCAGATTCAAGATTCACTGGATCACTGACTGCCATAACATCTTGTGCTTCTTTCAAAGCATTCAACATGGTCTTCATCTTTAGACCAATTAGCCCTCTAAGTTCACTAGCTCTTTCCACAACTCTATCATTATCGCACTTCAAACTCTTTATTTTGTCAAGTAAGGATATAAATTGACCTTCTTGCTCTCCAATAGAAACAATTAAAGGATCGAAAGAATCTGAAATAGTAGCAACTCATTTTCATAATGCTTAACCTTCTTCTCATTTTCCTCAGTAGGTTTGGACAGAGACAAACACAACTTATGAATCCTTCCACCTTCTGATAATGTGCTTTGAACATTTTTCACACAAGTAGCTAACAAAGATTTCTCATTAGCTATCAATCCTTTTAATCTACTAAAATTTTTGGCATCAAACTCCTTTTGCACTTTGACTAGAGTTGACTTCTCAAGTGACTCAAAATTAGTACTTACCAAATTTATAAGTTTCTTCAGCTCACCAGAGGAAGAACCAGATGGATCTTTAACATTTGTAGGAATGATCTTCTCTAGAATACTTGATGCAAGATTTGATAACTCACTGTCCTGAATGTGAGACTTCAAAATTTCTTCCCTAGCCTTAGCTTGTGCAAATGATGGGACTTTAATTTTATGAATTCGGGACAAGGTAGACAAATAAATAGGAGAATCTCCCAACTCAAAAGAAAATTCATCCTTTTCCTCTTCTAGAAACTTTATCACTACCTCTGCAGTGTCTCTTGCTTCTACTGGAAATCCTTTAACTTCAACCTTCTTTTCTTCGAGCAATGCTTCCTCAACAACATAATTTTTCTTGTCATTTGGAACTTCAACTTCTTGAACTGATATCTCCTTTTCATCAATAGATAAAATTTTTGGAGCTTCGGTCTCCAAAGGTTCTTCTGAATCATGCACTTTAGGAGGACATTTGAGTATCCTCAATTGTAACCTCTTCATTTACTGGACCAGATGAAATGTCTTCCACATGCTCTTCTTCATAAACAACATCAATTTTTTTTCTTTAATAGGACTTTCTTTAGAATACTTTTTGTTTATTTTTCTACTTCTTCAGTCTTACCTAAGATAAGCTTGTTTATTCTTGTTTTGATTTTTAAATTTCTTTTTTCTTCTTTTAGGATTGACTTCATCTCCTCTATAGACATTATTAGACATATATTTGCAAGAACCCATTATCTCAGCTACTCTGCTTCAGTTCTGGCACTAACTCTTCTCTTTTTCAAAATATCATATAATTCCTTGGGCAATTGTGCCATTATCTCAACAAGAGTCATATTGAAATTGTTCAAATATTGTATTGCAGCTTCCTCAAGGACTCTTTGACCAATAGTATCAAAGGTACCATACACTTTACATAGAGGGTTAATATTTCCATCCTTAATTATACCTCTTTTAACTTCCTCTAGTGACATACGAGGTTTTTAAGGCTTCATCTTCTTCTTTGCTTTGTTATCTTCACCAGAGGGGTTGACTATAGTTATTGTAGGGGTGGTCATATGCTTTATTTCTCTAACTTCTTCATCAAATTTTGTCTCTTCATCTTTTGAAATAGCTTTATACACTCTTGTGCTCTTATCCTTCTTGATTTTACCAGATGCCTTAACTTGAGCTTTTGCAAGGGCTGATTTCTTTGCATGACCGAATAGGGGTGCTATGATCCTTGTTGATCTAGTTTGAGTAGAGGATGTTGCCAGACTAGAAAAATCAATTTTAGTAGGCTCTTTTCCTTTTTCACTTTCCGCTTGTTCTCTTTTCCTTTGTGCTTCGCTTATAGCTTTTGTAGGTATGCCCATGCTCTCTACAAAGACTTCCACTTCTTTCCTCACTCTCTCAACTATCATAGGTTTCTTCAATTGCTCATGGACTTTCATATCCTTCTCTACATATGTTCCAAACCTTTCTTTAGACGAATCCACAAGCTTACTTAATAGATGTTATGCATATAGCTCCAATATTCTCTCCTCAACTTCATAACCCATAGGCATAACCCAAACAATTCTGGGTTCTACCGCTTCCATCAAGCACTGATCAATATCCACCATAAAAAAATTGTATCCTTATACTTCTCCACAATAGAAGTGGAATTTTTTTCCCTTGCTTGCATTACATTATGAAAGTTTTTGAGATATCCCCAGATTGCAGTTTTCTTGGCTTGCAAATCACCAAGGTCGAACATCATGTCTCTAATATGAATAGCAACAGACTTATCTCTTTGCCAATGCACCTTCCCTACTCTTAGAACTTTTCCCATGAAATAAAAGAATAGACACAACAAAAAATTACTATATTTTAAAAAAAATTCTCCTTTCTTTATCTTGCAAAGATTCTCCATAAGCTTAATTTGAAGCAATTCACACAAATCATACTCTACATTCTCCTTTACCATTTGATAGGTTGAATATATGGTTGTACTGGATACAAAATTTTCTTGGCTTGAGTGATATGTGTTATAACCAATGACCATTGAAGAAAATTTCACACCCACATCAATGATGTTATCAATTTTCATCGCTCTTCTATCAAATACCGAACCAGTTGAATCAGTGATCATTTGATTCTTCATAGACTTCAAAATCAACAATTCACCAGAGGAATTTAAGCCTGTAACAACACTTATAGCCTCTTTTGTAATTTTGAAGGGTTGATTTAACCACATGAATTTTGCATGAACTCGACTTAAGATGTACTGGACCCATTCGCTTTCATCAAATATGGGAAATTTCATAATCTGCATTAATTTCTTTTCCTCTAGAGTTTTGAATTTGGGCTTAACATATAAATCCTCTCCAACAATGTGTTTGGAATACAAATTTAGCAACTGTGAGCTTCCTAAATCCTCAATATTGGCATGAATGTATGCCCTAATATCTTCAATGTGTAAAATTTCGTACAAAACAAATGAAAATGCACCTAAGGGATTGGTCTCAATGGACTTGAAAGGATGCCATTTAAACTTTAGACAAGGTCTGCCCTTGACTTCAACTACCAATGGAGTAGCCATTTTTACAAATTCATAGGTTTACAAGTTTTCCCAAAAAATACCTTTTAGTCGGATTAGTGTTTGAACTCTGAATCTCCTTCACACTTAAATTCTCGCCAAATTTTTCCAAAGTTTGCTTCTGAGCTCTTCAAACTTCTTCTTCTCAAAATTAAAAGTGACAAAATGATAGATAGAAATAACCTTTTATCATTCACACACCTATCCTTTTGACACAATAAATGCTTTTGTCCTAACTCATTCAGATACCCTATTACCATACACTGTAAAAGATAACTCTTCTACAAACCTTCAATACTTTCTCCAACTATTGAACATCTGAAGATCATCAATGCAATCACTGAACTCATTCACATCCTAGTGTCGATCACCTGCAGGGAGTTTGGAGGATTTTCTTAATAGTTCCCCCTAGGCCAAAGGCCTCAACCTAATTCCCGGAGGAATTACCAGATGCTAATTCTAGTGCTGGCTCATTTCTTGCAATAGAGGGACTATTCTTTACTCATTTCTTCTTCATCTGCTTCCTGATTTGATCTGTAGTTACTTCCCCTTTTCCTTTTTCATCATTCTGCATGTTTCTTCCTCTGATTTACTAGAACTCTTCTACAAAATCTAGCAATATGACTAGTTTTGTTACAATTGTAGCACACCCTATTTCTTTATCTAGGCCAGTTGTTCCACTATATTTTCCTTGATCTGCATTGGTTAGCAATATGGCCAAATCTATTGCATGTATAACATCTAACATTCCTATAAAAGTTGTTCATCACATTTTTGCATTCATTTGACTTATGACCATACTTGTTACAATTAAAGCATTGACTAGAGAATGATGGACCATTTGAATTCATTCTACTTTTGCATTGAGCTACCATATCGCCAAATTTATTGCAAACATAATAGATACCATTAAATTTGTGAAAATTAGGTTGTCTTTCCGCATACCATCCATTGTTGTTCATCTGATTTCCTTTGTTCTTGTCTAGATCCAGAACCTTCTCCTTCTTCATATCCAAGACCTCGCTTGTCACCATCAATCCTCTGAATTTTAATTAGTTCATCAAGCTTGGCTGAGATAATCTTGAACTTCTCCTTGAATTCATTTGTTGTAGCAAGTTCATCTGTGAGATCAACAATGTACTTTTCAGCTCTTCCTCATTGTGTTTGGTTTGTTCTAACTCTAGTTCCAACTAAATTAATCCATTAGTAATTCGACTACATTCTTCATATTTCTCTTTCAGTGATTGGGCAAGCTTTTCTTCATTATTCTTTCTATCTTCAATTTCCTCAGTCATCCCCATCATGATAGATTCCATCTCATGCTTCTAAACTGTATTATTCCTAGCAAGCTTTTCACAATCATCTATCTTTTCCTTCTGAGTTTGACTTAGCTATTCATCTACAATGTGTTTACTATCTTCTTGCTTGATTTAATCATATATTTCCCTCCTCTTCTCCCTAGGCTTGTTGATTTTTTCTTTCAATGACTCAATGAATCTCTCAGCATTCATGATATTTGCTTGTAATTCCTAGACTTCAGATTTTTCCTAATCAAGATGATCTAGGGCCACCATAAGTTGTTGTTGAAGACTACTTGAATCCATTGAAACACTTTCCAAGATCTTCCCCAAGCTTTTAAGCTTCTTCTAAGCAACTGAGCTCTTATACCAATTGTTGGAGTCAAGCAACACTGAGAAGGGGTGCGAATTAGTGTTGTGCAAATTCTAACTTTATTAAACATATTCCTAAAGTGTTGATAACATTCAATGAAAATAAAGATGGATGCACATAATACAAATAAATAAAACACAATAAGACAAAGCTTTTTTATGTGGAAACCCTGTTAGAGGAAAAAACACGGTGGAGGTCAATCCACAATATTGTTTTGAGTATACTCAAAAGAAAGGATTAAAAATGGGAATGCACTTGCATTCAGGCACACTGCATAGAGCTCACTACTCAAAAATAGAAAGGCTCACTTCCTTACAAAAGTTTGGAATACTTCCAAGGATTTGAACTGATAGAGTAGCATCTACAAATTCCTGATTACTATTCTAGTTAGGCTCAACAACTGGATTTAGGACTTTTTGACTGATTATGCTCTTTTTCTTTATTATGCTTCAATTCACACCAAAATTCCTTAATGTGCAAGTCAAATTGTGCATAATCACTCTATTGACCTTCTGACATTCACAACATACATCAAATCACATCAAACACACACCAGAATGATATAATCGACCACTTAGATATGTCTTCCATCAAGAATTCAATCACTTCAAGTCGGCCTTAACAAAATAAGAAATATTCACAACTGTTAGCTCAAATCATTCATAACATTCAATGCACATCCTTAAGATTCAGCCACAACATATTGACAACCCAAATCAAAATGATCAAGCAAAGAAATACTTAAACAATAATCCCTCAAATATCCGCGACACACCATATTCATCAAGTCGGCTTCCATATACTGATAAACAAGCAATTAGTTCACTAGACCTTCTAAAATCCACCCAAATTGATACAAGGCACCAATATTTATAGATAATGCATATTATCCATCAAACAATACTCCATGAGATCCATAGCATAAAATAATAACAAAAAATCTGCATATGAATAAAAGAACATGAAGTTACCAGATGCTCTGTTCTAACTAAATAGATAACTATTGATCTTCAATCTATCTGCTGGTATGAGTAAATTGCAATGTGGAGATAAATTAGCTAACAAGGGTTTCCATCAATGACAACACCAAAGCACATTTTCAGTGTCTCTTGCAAACAAGGAAAACCTATTCCCTTGTCATATTGATTAAATTTCCTATGTACAAATAACACAGCTGAATATGATGGATTAATTGCTAGATTACACATTGCTTTAATCATGGTTGCCAAAGATATTAAGATATTTGGTGATTCTCAATTAGTAATCAAACAAATAAATAAAGATTACTAAGAAAAAAATGACAAATTATTAAAGTATAAGGATCTCATAATGACCTTGTTGGAAAATTTTTAATCATTCACCATTGATAACATCCCACGAAAAGGTAATCGGCATGCAGATGCAATGGTGAGTGCAACTTCTCTTATATCACCCCAAGATCCTTCAAAGGATTTCACATTTACTATTCACCCAATCATGAAACCTTCAATTGTTGATAAATTAGAAGAAGTGTTCACAACTACCAAGCAAGACTCAAGAAAATGGTATCATACAATGTATAACTATTTCAAAGATCGTACCATTCTTGAGCCAACAACAACGAACACCCAAAATTTCTTACAAAAGATAGTAACAAATTAAATAATCCTTCCCGATGTATTATATAGAAGATCCTTTAACAAAATTTTACTTAGGTGTCTTAAGAATGCTGAAATCACTATAGCACTTGAACAGGCCCATGTAGGTGCTTGTGGAGGTCATTTTCGAGGATGATCTTTAGTGCAAAAACTTGTTCACATGGGATATTACAAGAGACACATGGAAAAATATTGTTTCACATATATTAAGAGATGTCACAAATGTCAAGAACATAGTAATTTGATTCATGATCCTACTTCTAAGCTTCATATTCAAATCCCTATTTGGCCATTCTTAGTGTGGCAGATGAGTCCAGTTTGTAACTCAATTTTGGTAGAATTTTATAGTCTATTTTCCATAGTTGTCATAGACTTTGATGAAATCTTGGATGTTTATCTTTTTATGATATTTTCCCCAAAAATGATAGACTTTGGGCATAAGCTTATTTCTACAATCTTTAATGACATTAGCATGCTATATGAACTATCTATGTTGATTTTACATGTGGATTTATGAATGCTAATTTAAGATAGTTACAGATATGCAATTTTTGTTCATACTAATATTGTTTTGGAGATATAATTAGCAATCTACAAAATTAAAGAAGATTTTTCTAGTTGGTCACTCACCATAACGGTCAACAAGGTGGTCATTCAAAGGTCAAAAAAGGGAAGACTCTCTATGATGGGAGATTGCTTATTCAAATCAAAGTTGTAACTGTCTTGTAAATGGTCTTAATTTTCTGTTGAGTGAATATAGGCATTACTGTTGTGCTAAATCTGCATTGAGGCAAGCATGTCTAACCAAATTATATGCATGTGTAACCACCCCTCCACTTTTTATGCTTTCCCTAAAGTGGCATCCTCCTAATCTATTGGAGTTGACCACCTTGCTAGGTGATTAGTTAGTAGCTTTTCTCCCTATAAATAAGAATCAGATGCTCCTTCAAAAGATGTTTCTTAATCTAATTATGCACTCACATTCTTAGTTTTTCAATAACACAGTCATGATGTTGTATTGTACATGTGTTTTCCAATGAATAAAATGAGTCTATAAGTTTGTGCATCTAAGTTTACATTTGTCTTAAGGGATACTCATCCAAGGGGGCCCACTTGGTGAGCATTCCATTCTTTAGCTTAGTTGTTACTTTTTGTTTAGTAGGTAGTTAAAAATCCGACACTGACTATTCTTGTAGCCACTAGAATTCCATTATGTGACTATTCTTGCTGCCAAACCAGATAGAGTAGTTTCGTGTTTGTTTGCTCATATTTTTATTTCTATCATGAATTTCATTTTAGTATAGTTTTTTATTGATGCTCAACACTTATCTTATTTATTTCCAAGCAATTTACCTTTAGCATTATTTTTTTCTTAGTTGTAGAATGAATATGGCTACTTTGGATCCTTAGTGCACATACTGTGTTGAACCATTTCAAGTTCATGTCCCTGGGTTGACAAGTTAAATGCACCTTCATGATGATTGAAATAACTATTCATATTAGATGTTCAATCTCTAAATCACAGTTGTAAGGGCTTAGTTGTTAGATCATTGTAGAAGGCCAAAATTTTGGTGTTGCTGCCAGGGATGGTATCAAAATAGGGAGTTCTTTGGAGTCATTGATAATTTTCTTGCTGTATTATTTTTGAAAGTCTATTCCTAGTATACCCCTCATTTAGGAAATTAATGATCCACCATTATTTTGCTAATTCCTTGTGTGAGTCGGCTAATAGTGAGTTGATATTGTATACATAGAGGAAGGAGGAGAGATGCTCATGGGAGATTCCTTCCTAATAACCTTGATCCATTCCAGCTAGATGAGCATTTGAATCTGCCAAGAGAGGAAGAAGAAGAAGAGCCAAACCCCTTTTCTAATGCATTTCCTGATTTGACTAGTTCTGAAATTTCCTCTGACGACCAAAATTAGCTTGAAAACCCTTTTTCTTTGGAAGATATATCAAGCGAGCATGGGTGATGCAAATAGAAATAGACCTAACCAACTAGATTTTCCTTTCCCCATTTCCCATCAGAATGAAGTTGACAACCTCAAAAATATCCCTACTTCAGTCCTTCCTAGGTTTTATGGACTTGTCATAGAACATCCTGATACTTTCTTGTTCAAGTTTGACATACTCTGCAGGAGTTATGACTATACCATCGATGCCCATAGGCTTAAGCTATTTCCTATCACCTTGAAAGATCTTGCATTAATATGGTTCATGAGCCTATGAAGAAATATTGTGGAGACTTGGGAGGACATGAAGACAAAGTTCCTTGAGAAATACAGGGAATATTGTAGGGGTAGTGACATGAGAGGAGATGACATTTTCAAAATGCATAAAAAGGAAGATGAGAGCCTGGATGATTACATTGCAAGGTTTTTTCTTTTTCTGTAGAAATATCCACACCATACACTTAATGAAGAATCACAAAAGCTACTTTTCTTGAGAGTAATTAATGACAGCTACATTGATGCCTTGTACTTGATGGGAGGAGGAGATATCACCCAAGTTCCTTGGGAGGACATCAAGAAGATATGTCATAACTATTCTAGGGTAGCTTCAAAGAAAGGGAGAGCTTATGAATCCTCTATGGGTAATTCATCTACTAATGGAGTTTCAAGAATGGAGATTACTCACTTGCTGGAAGATTTCAAGCAAGACATTATAAACAATCTAGCTACTCAGTTGGATACACTTCAGGCCAAAAAGAAACAAGAGGAGGTAGAGGCAACATTGGTAGAGTATTTCCCCCATTGTAGACAAAAGAAGAAGGATTGTAGATGCATGATGATAGCTAATATTGAAAGCAAGAAGATTCCACGTGAGTTCAAGCCAATCTAGGGTGGAGATGACCAAGTCTATTACATTGCACAAAGGTATGTCATAGAAAAATTGCCCCTTGTCATTTTCATGGCATTTTAGGTCTTTTTTCATGGTGTTTGATCTATTTTTCTTTGATTTCATGTTGTGTCATTGCTTGAGCATGCATATTTAGGTACTAAAATTCAAATAATGACATGTTATGAAGGTGTTGTGAAGTGTTGTAAGACATTTCTACATTCTTCTAGACTCTATTCATTACAATTCACCTAAAAACCACCTTTTCATCATTAATCAAGTCCTATTTTGAAGTGTTGTAAAGTCTTTTAACAAGATTTCATGCTTTTCTAGGAATAACTTCACTATCTATCTCTTTCTTATGCTTTATTTGACCCCTTTATGCCCTCATATGATTTAATTAAGTGTATTTTTGAATATTAGCCTGACAAACAACATTAAATACAATATAATTCCCAACACCTATTTTTAGGTCCTAGGTGGGACCCATTCACCATGGGTGGTGAATGAGTCCCCCTTGGCTCAAAATTCAAAATTTTTAAATTTTCCTTTTGCATTTTTATTCAAAAACACTTGATGTCAGCCTATGATGAGGTATGAATAGGTAACTAAGGCACAAGATTGTATAATTAAGTGATTTTCACCTCATTTTACATCCCCTACAATCTCCTTATTCATTCAAGCATTCAAGCATCTTACAACATCAATTTGAGCAATATTCAAGCACTTTGGAGCATCCATTGACATTACTACAGACTTGCATCATCAAGGGTTTGGTAAGTTGATAGAAATTGCATGCTATTAGTTTATCATCCGCATTCTTTTCATTGTTTTATTAAGGGTTTGATTACCAAAAGTGGGGTTTGACCAAGGAAAACCCCTATTTTCTAACCCTCAACCATTTTTCCCCTATTGCATGTGTGTTTGCAGACTTTTGTGTGTAGATTTAACAAGCTTTTTGGTGTTGAAGATTGGTCAACAAGTCAAATAGGTGCTTCAAGTCAAATCAACTCTATTTCAAGCTTGGAGAAGGTTTAATGTTAGTTTCCTATAGAATTGACTTTGACAACCCAACAATCAGAGATTTCTAGATCTGGTATTCCAAAGTTGTCTCCTGATTTTTTAGAATTTTGGGAGAGGAGTGATTCGCCACTAGTGGTGAATGAGTCCCACCTTAAGACTGAAAATCTGAATTTTGTCAGATTCTAGATCCTGATAGTCAAAAACCAGTTTTCGACACTTTTTTACCAGTAGCAGGACTAATTTGCCACCCAGGGTGAATGAGTCCCACTATGAAATTTTAGTAATTTCAGTCAGCACTCACAATATTCCAAATTCATCAAATCTTGCCCAAGTGCACTCTGTTTCATCCTATTTCTTTCTATTTTGCATTATTTCATCTTTTAGTTCATTGTTTGCATATCATATTTCAGCTTTCTAAACCATTTAATTGCATTTAGTTTACTTCATTTAGCTTAGACAACATTGCACGTTCATAATTTGAATGAACCCTTAGCATTTTTGGCCCTATCTCTCTCCTTTTAGGTGAAAAACCCTAGAAGAGCAAGAGAAGTCATAGGAATCAAAAAAATCGACGGTTCAAAAGGAGGCCATGGGCTCCAAGAAAAGGCATGCCACTAGATCCACTCTCTTTTGTTGGGCCATATTTCAATTCCTATTCATCTAGTAACCAATGGTAGCCCCCATATCCATCCAATTATAGAGGATATCCACCACAACCTTGGAGTAACCCTTCAACTGCTTGGCCTAATCACCAAAACTCTCCACCCCGATGGGAGAAACCTTAGGGGAATTGGTAGCCACCCCCAGGAAATTGGCAACAAACATCACAGTGGAAGGGAGGACAACAATGGCCAAACCAGCCAAATAGTTACATATAGCCATGTTCTTAGCCCCAACAACCTGCTATAATGCCTCCTCCTGCTAGCTCAAGTTCAAATGCACCTAAAATTACTTAGCTACCAACTTAGCCCACAACCAATTCAAATAGAAAACCACAAAAACTAGTATAATCTGTTGATCCAAATCAAATCCCTCCATATGATATGAGTGTAAGTGACATCCACTTACGTTCAGGAACTACCTTTCCAACTCCTTCCACACCTATTATCACTGAGCTTCTTGTGGAAGAAGAGGAGCCTCTGAATACCCCCATTTAACCCAATGCACCTAAGAATATTGAACCAGTCCTAGTCAAGAAAACTGCATGAACACCCCCATTTCCTCAAAGGTTGGAAACTGTGAAAGAAAAGGAAGAAAAGGAGGACACAAATCTTAACATTTTAGATCAGTTGAAGCATATATGTGTCTAGATACCTCTATTTCAGGCCATAAAATATGTTCCAATCTATGGCAAGGAAATTAAGGAAGCATGGGTTAAGAAGCTAGGCAGGAAGAAGAAAGACTACACTATGGTTCATGTGGTGGGACAGCTAGCTGACATCATGCTTGGGAGAGTGATCATTCCCAAATATAATGAACCAGGGAGTCATGTGGTAGGAGTTTTCATAAATGAGATCCAGATAAAGAATTATCGGATTGACTTAGGAGCAACAATAAATGTAATGTTGAAGGATATCCCACAACAACTAAATGTTGCAAGTATGAGACCTACTCCTACTATCCTGCAGCTTGCTGATAGTTCAACTATTAAACCTGATGGTGTAGTAGAGGAGCTTGTGGTAACTCTAGACTCATGGTAGTACCCAACGGATTTCATGATTCATTCTCCTAAAGCCACACTAGGAAGGTACCCTATCATTCTTGGAAGGCCATGGTTAGCAACAACAGATGCATATATTGGATGCAGGACATGATACATGACCATTTCTGATGGAAAGAGCACCAAAAGCTTGTTCTCTACCCTCTTGCTCAACCATCCCATGATCTTGATAATTCTATATGGCCACATGTTGGTGAAGAGGTTGAGGAAGCTAATTCTATGGCACAACTTATGATGGTAGGTAGAAGCTCTTTCATGTAGCTTGAAGATGAAGATGAATTATTGTCTAACATAATTTACAATCATTGTGAAGTGGAGGAAGCATCATCCTCTCATTTTGTTGCTCCAGTCAAGACACTTCCGCCTGCTCTTCTTGTAGCCACTCTTCCTATAGTAGAACTTCCTGTAGCAATAGGTATGTCTCATACATTGCTTCCACATGAACTTAAGGTACTAATAATTAGTGAAACAACTATGGCAGAGATAATTGCAAAAGTGAAAATGACAAAATGAAAATATCTGCACATCAACAACAAATTGAGTGAGGAGCAACAGATGTCATTAACAAACTTACTAAGGACTCACCAACATGAATTTGCATGGGACTATCATGATATGAAGGGATTTGACCCTAAGATTTGCACTCATAGGATTTACATCAAATATTATTGTACACCAGTGAGGCAACCACAAAGAAGAATTAACCCTACACTAAGAGAATTTTTAAAAGGAGAACTACAAAAATTGCTAGATGCAGGATTCATCTACCCAATCTTAGATAGCTAGTGGGTGTCTCCATTGGTGATTGTGCCCAAAAAGGGAGGGAAGTGGTGAGTTTGTGTTGATTACAGGGAGCTTAGTGCTACCACCAAAAAGGACCATTTTCCCTTACCTTTCATAGATAAAGTTCTAGATTCACTTGCATGCAAGCAATACTTTTCATTTCTAGATGGATTTAGTGGCTATAACCAGATCCAAATTGCACTAGAGGACCAAGAGAAGACTACCTTTACCTATCCATGGGGGCCTATGCCTACTCAGTACTTCCATTTGGCTTATGCAATGCACCTACAACTTTTTAAAGGGTAGTCACTAGCATATTTTCAAATATTTCTCATAATTGCATGGAAATTTATATGGATGATTTTACCACCTATGGTGCTGATTTCAATGAAGCATTGGAAAATCTCAGGAGTTTCCTACAGAGATGTGAAGACAACAATCTGTCTCTAAATAGTGAAAAGTGCTTAATGATGATGTAGGAAGGTATAGTCCTTGGCCACTACATCTCTCACAAAGGAATTCAATTAGATCCTACAAATATTGAGGTGATCACAAATTTTCCTACACTTGCAAATAAAAAAGATGTTAAGAGTTTCTTGGGACATTCAGGCTACTATAAGAATTTCATCAAGGAATTTAGAAAAATAGCAGCACCATTATATACTCTTCTCACTAAAGATGTTGAGTTTCAGTGGATTGAAGACTATGACAAGGCATTTTTTGATTTGAAGGCAGCTTTGACATATGCTCCTATACTCAAAGGTCCTAATTGGGAGCTTCCTTTCCACATCCATACAGGTGCATCAGACTATGCCATAGGAGGAGTCTTAGGGTAGAAAGAAGGAGCTATTGAAAATGTTAGTTATTTTGTCAGCAAAATCTTGCAAGGAGCTAAATTCAATTATACAGTGACAAAAAAAGAAATGTTGGGAGTAATCTATGCTCTCAACAAATTCAGGCACTACATAACAGGCTATCAAATATTTGTGCACACAGATCATGCAACCATTAGGTATCTCATGAATAAACCTTTGATCTCAGGTAGGCTAGCAAGATGGTTGTTTTTGATGCAATATTTTTACATAACTGTTGTAGATAAACCAGGAAAGGCCAATGTTATTGTAAAATTTCTTTCAAGGCTAACTATATCAGAGGATAATCAGGTCATAGATGACTCTTTCCTTGATGAGCGTTGATTTTCCATTAGTGTGCAAACACCATGGTATGCTAACATAGCTAACTATCTAGTCATAGGGAGAGTTCCTCCTCACTTCTCTCCAAAAGAGAGAAGAGTGCTCATTGAAAAATCATTTCCTTTTTCATGGATTGTAGGATGTTTTTTTTATACTAGACCAGACCATGTCATGAGGAGATGTGTGAGGAAGATGAGACATATGATATTTTGCATGCATGCCACAACAAACCATGTGGAGGAAATTTAGTAGCCAAGAGCACAACTATGAAAATTTTAAATACAACACTTAAAACATATGAGGCATGGGCCAATACTTATAAAAAAAAAACCTCCCAAAGGGAGTTCAATGAATTTTATATTCATAGCTTTCGGCGACTACCAGGGGCATTTCACCTATAGAACAAGGAACCCAAAATTTTCTCTACCTTGTAGACTAGAGCCCCATCCATAATACGATGAAGTTAGAGCTTGGAAAGAGCTACTTGTAGAGGCAGCCAGTCGGCCTCAAATGGTCTCAATATATTACATAGATTCTCTTGGGCTCCACTCAAGTCGAGAATCTCTTTATAAGGTAGCGCCACAGGTAAACCGGTATTGGACTCAAATTGGAAGAGTAGCCACACAATCAGATGAGTGACACCTTCAATATCTATTGCGGTAGGGGGTTAGCTAAAGTTCTAGAAAGTGAATGTGTCCTACTGCTTCTCTTCAATCTTCACAAAAATCTACTCCACTATGGCCATCGACTAATCTACAAGGAATGGGGAGGGTAGGCCCATCTGAGTTAGCAAGAAAAATTTCTCCCACATGCTATCCATACTCTAGTTCAAGGTGGGTATGCATGAGTTAGCACGAAGGATAGCTGAGTAGAAATGGATGATTTTTTTCACCGTATTGTCGTCAAACATACAATCCTTGATCCCTACCTTTGCTAATTCTTCGTCTAAGACAATGTATAACTTACTTAGAAAACTTTTTGTCTCAGGAACCCTCTTCCCGATAAACTGCGAGAACTGCTCAATTGCTCCATGGACCTCTCTGCTCAATTTTTTCGCCTCCCACATATATTGGAGCATCGACTGTAGTATCAGGCAGAAGAGCTTAACCTTTTCCTAGTACAAAACATATAGTTGTTGAGCCACTGGAACAGGGAAAACTTTAGTGGTGAATCTTCACCAATTGGCGAATAATTAAAATTGAGACCTCCAAAAATGGTGAATAGTACAAGCTAAAAACGATGTAGAATCGCCAAGTTTTTACAAAAAATTATTTCATGTCGATTAATTCACCTATGTAAATGATGCTTCATTGGAACCGATTCGCCAGTAGTTTATACTATAATTACAAATATTAATTAAATTCACCAGTAATATTATATTACTACCATTAATTTCAAGGAAATATCACCACAATAATAAATTACCATTTAATTTTAGGGCTTTAATTTATTGCCATCAAATCATTGATTATCGTTTTAATCAGATGGCTACAAGTTGATTCCATGCCCTAATAAGCACGTTCCTCTTAAAAGGCTTGTTGAGGATCAAAAATTGTTTTGGTCCATGATTAAACCTAATCGTGTGGACCAAAACAATTTTTGGGCCTCAACAAGCCTTTTAAAAGGCACGTGCATATTAGGGCGTGAAATCAAACCAAAACAAATTTTGGGGGTCAATAATCCTTTTAAATGGAATGTGTGTATTAGGGCACAAAATCAACTTGCAACCGTTTGATTAAAAAGCTAATCAATGGTAAAAATTTCACTTTTCATTTACTCTTAATTTTAGAGTGATCTTTTAAAAAAATACTTAATCCATGTGTGCTCCAATGCGATTACGATATGTGTCGCTATCCCCAGACCCCACAAGGGGGCTCTGCCCCCTTGACCCCCGCAAGGGGCACTGCCCCTTGACCTCGCCAGTGGCTGCTGCCCTGAGCCCCTACTTCAATATTAGAAAAAATAAAAGATATATGGGGGAACTGCGCCGACGTACTATGCAAATTTTTAAAGGGGAGAATCACCATTGTAATTAATATTTTTAGTGATTATTCGCAAGGATTCGCCATTGCGATTATTATTTTTACCAATTATTTATTAAGATTTGCCAAGATTTTATAGATTCTTTTCATATTGTGCATAGATTCGCTAAGAAAATTAATATATTTTTTCAAATAAAAGGAAAGATTCACCAGAATTTTACACCTTCGCCGAGGGGGGGGTTTCTTAAAGTTATCCTTGCACTGGAATGAGGTCTGACTAGGTAGCAGGAGCTTGGGGAACACTCCTTAGAAGGGAAATTTATGCATCTTTCAAGTTGATACTTTGTTTCAAATCCGTGATACTTTTGTTTGTAGACATGTAAGTTGTTATGACAAAGTCCTCCATTTTCCAATCCATTTTTCTTCGGCTTGGCTTTTGTTTGTTGATTCTACTTCAAGGGAAGAATTCATCTCATGTAACTAATTTTCTAATTGGACCTTTTGGCTCCTAAAGTCTACATCCTTCTGTTGCATTTGTTGCTCAAATTAAGCACAACATCATTCAAAATCCTCACCCATTTGCTGCACTGCCTGCTCCACTAGAGCTAACTTGCTCTGATAGTCTCAGTTCCTCTTCCACAGTGCATCGACGAGGATGGGGTCAATGGATTGGAACATTGCAAGTTCCTACCGAAGTTTATTCTACTCTACCTCTGTTTCTTGTGCTTTCTCTGATAAGCGCACAATTTCTACTTCCATCACTTTGTTTGCAAGAACTCTACCCTATCCTTCACAAGTTTCAATTCCTCTTCTCTCTTCTTTAGTTGGTGGCTAGACTTGAGGAAGTCAATGGTCACCACCTGCTGCATTTCTTCCATGAGCTCAACTTTATCTTGCAATTGGGCTATGCTTAGATCGAGTCCAACTAATTGGATGATTGCAGTTCCTAGCTTGCCATGGCCTCCTAGCTTGTTGCAGGTGCTTATGAACTTTTCCCAGTAATTGCTTATGTGCACTGCCATTTGGTGGGTAGGGAGTCTTCCACCTCTACGGTTTCTGAATGTTGTTGAGTTGTTCTTGTCCTTGTTGTGGTCCAAGTGAGTGTCCATGAAGCTCTTAATAGGTTCAACCGCACATTTGAAGTAATCTGGCTAGGCCACTCCATTTCCTTCCTCTTTTGTTGAGCAGAGGCCGACAACACTTTTGATTCCTTCTCCTTTCCTTTCCCCACATGATCTTCAAACCCCTCACCTAAGTCATCATCCTTACCACCGTTCACGTCAAAATCCATGTGCAGCTCATTCCATAATCTATCAAATTCATCATCCAATGCCACACTTCCATAAGGGGCCTCGGGTTGCTTGATTTCTTGGTGGTACACCCAAAAATCTCTGATCTTTTCCTCTTTCCATCCTTCCATTTTTGATAATTTGTTTCAAAGCCCTACTTTTATCTTGTGCTTCTCATCATACTTCACCATGGTGAAGTAGAAATTATGCCATGATGGCCTACTATCCTCTGTAGGAATGTGAATCAAATCAACCAGTAGATCATCTAGATCTTTCAGTGGGTTCTTCCTCTTTTCCCAGTAAGGCTGGGGACTATGCGTTGCCTTTACATAATTATTTGGCAAGTCATTTTTGGTGTTGTAATTTATCACAAATCATCACCAACCCCAGGTGAGCCAACTTATCTTCCAACAACTTGTACATCTGTTTCTTATTCATGACCACCATTTTAAAACTTAGTGGGCAAGTGAAAAACCCCTTTTTCTTGGCCTTTCCCCCGCAAAAGGTGTAGTTGATGATGGACACTTGTTGGAACATTTTAAGGGCCAACACCCAATTCATGACACATGCCAGAAAGTGAAATGGTTCCTGGGTGAAATCACACATCTGGATGAATGTGAAATCCACTCTAAGAAACTACTCACATTTGGGAGTGAAGTTCTGCATATACCCTATCTACTCCTTGGTGAGATGGTCGATACCATCATCTCCCTTTAAATCTTGCAAAATCAGAGTCGAGAAATAATCTGAAAATGCATAATAATCATAAGTAGAGGAGAGGACAAGAGTCCATATAGAAAGTGTCCTCCTTTTGCCAGATCCATCAAAAATAGACAAATTCACACGCATCTTGAAGAAATCAAGGTTCTGATGCAAAAACATATAGGAAAGGAAGGAACGAAACCTAAACCTCCATTGCATTTGGTAGTCCCCTATTTTCCTTATCATCTCATCAATGAAAAAATATGCAAAATCATATAAGAAAAAGGAATGTTCCTTGCGGAACTGAAATCCTGGACCCAACTGAAACTCGTGCACATCCTTTTCAGTGTCCAAGCTGCAAAAAAATTTCAGCATTGAGAAGGCCTCCTACATGTCCATTGGGAAGGAATTGGGGGACGTTGAGATCTTTGGTGGCTTTTTATGATCTTCCTTAGTCCTTTGGGTTTCTTTGTTATAAAATTCTAGAGCCTTTTTCATAGTCCTCCATATTTACTCTCCTTTTGCTGGATTGAATGCCTCTATTTCTTCTAGTCTAGAGCGTTGGGAAAGGATGCATAGCATATTCCAGATAGCTCCCAGGCAAATATTCACTTTCAACTCTTAGCCTTTGATGGTGTTGGTGCTCGGGTTGAAATGCTCAATGGTCACATCAACTAGTTTGAGGCAATAGTGCACAAAAAGTACCATATATTGTGGGATCCCGTTGAACCACAGCTTCTACGCCATTGAATCTAGGTCGGTGAATTTCTTCATTCTCTCATAGGCTGCCTCCCTCAAAGACTTAGGGTTCTTTGTGAGAATGGGATCATGAATATTATCCTAGTCCTCCTTGATTAGGCTTTGATTTCTATAACTTTTGGGCTTGTCTAGGACCCATGTGTTTACCCATTCTGGCTTATCCAGTATACCAGGTGAGGCATAAGAGACGTCTTCAAACACATAGATGGAAGATGTTGCACACATAGCATCAAACAAGCTCTACATTTCCTCTCCCTGCGTCTCTATTTGTGTCTCTGCTTGTGCCTCTACTTGTGAGCTGTCTACCATTTTCCTTCTACTAGAGACTTCCGATTGGTTCAAATTTTGTGTAATTTACCTTGGCTTTGGTTGCACTCAAAACTTATTTTGCTCTAGGTAGCATGTTTGAAAATATTTCACTATGCTAGCCTTTTACATGCGATACTTAGTTATTTCCTTCTTTGCGTGGCAAACAATGCTCACCTTCTAGCATCAAATTCAGCATGTACCACCAGTTATTTGTTCATGTGAAATGAATTACTTTCCATTTTGAAATGACAAGAATTCATAATGGCCTTTGGTAATGATGTACTTAGGTGTGATTTTCTTAGAACTTGAGCTGACAATTTGAAGGAAGCTCAGGCGATCATGTGTCATGGAAATTAATATCCCAAATAGAATGATTAAGACAAATATGCAATAAGTGCCTGGAAAGATTTGTGTTCCTTTTTGGAGTTTGAAAAGTGTCTCGGTATGTGCAGGATCATCATGGAAAAAATAGGCCCTTAAGTGGCAAAAAATTCAAAAAAATCAGAGTTAGGCAACTTGGCATAAAAATTTGAATACGTTATCTATATTATTTCAAAACTATGTAAGAATAAAATTTGTAGCAAATTGAATGTAGTTTCTAAACTACTAGGTTTATTTTTTATTTTAAATCTATTTGGTGAAAATTTGAAATTTCAATGCAGTACTTAAATTTTAGGAAAAAATAAGAAGTAGGTGTCTGCTAACCACCCTAACCACAATAAAATGATAATATTTATTTTAATAAGATTTTAGATATAAGTAGAGGACTCATATCCCGTGTGAGGCATATTTTTTGTAATTTTTCCAAGTAAATAATTAATTATGATTTTTTTATTACAACTTTGAAAAATAAAAAACTTGTATGTCTAACCACCTTAACTTAGTCAAAACTTCATGAAATTCATTTGTTCTTTTTTTAATCCTATAGTATGTGAAGCATAGAATGTGACACATTTTTCAGATTCAAAAAA
Organism: Sequoia sempervirens; assembly: GCA_007258455.2. NCBI lineage: Eukaryota > Viridiplantae > Streptophyta > Pinopsida > Cupressales > Cupressaceae > Sequoia > Sequoia sempervirens. The sequence goes on along the minus strand of VDFB02292527.1, from coordinate 26,376,187 downwards.
TGTGATACTATTTGAAAGCTATAAATATTTTTCAATCAGCCTATCAATAAGGACTTTAGTTGTAATTCAAATAGAAAATGAATAATAATTATTTATTAAATTTAAAGTAAAGTATAATTTATATTGGTGGAGAGCTGAGAATCTCCTTTAAAACCCCTTTTCGTTTCATCAATTCTGGGTAAAAAGAAAGTCGTTAGCCACATACCCTACAAAAACCCATCATATTGCCACTTTTTGGCCCATCATGATCCTGCACATACTCATCTGCAGAATGACACCTCAGTGTTCGACTATATGGACTACCATCAAAGACTGCCACCACCTTATGCTAATTAATTAGCTCCTCCTAATCCTGCATGTAGCAAATCATACCTAGCAGGCACAACTGGGTGGGAAATTTGAGCGAGCCTTGGTGCAATTTATGAGATGGTACTTGATTAACCTCATGCTTATCCTGGCCATTTCTATAAATAGGTGCTTAGGCAATAAAAAAATCACCGTTAGCTCACTCTTAGCAGAATTAGTAATAGGAAATTGGCTTAGCGTTCAGCGTTAGTAGTTGCGTAGAATTTGCATAGAGCTTAGACTTAGGAAATTTGTGTAAAGCTAGTATTATATAGTTGCATAGAGCTTGTCACCATGAATACCCCAATCAGGCTAGTATGCAAGAAATCCCAGACAGATTTTATTGGTGAAATTTCAACTAGGCTTTGTAGCCCTTTCATTAAATTTTTAGCACTAGGTCCCCGCATTTTAGACCTTGGTCTGAAGATTTCTTGTCAAACCATCTTTTAACCACTTACTGTGATTGGACATGGCTATCAGAGCCTTTTCCCTTTTTTCCCTGCACTTCCAGCAACTCAGCCAACTGAACCTTCACAACATCCTTTTGCTCTACCTGAAGAGATTTGAGCAATTACAATGCTAGAATCTGCATGGAGATAGGAAATAGTGCTTCTTTTCCATACACTAGCTTATACAATGAAGTCTTGAGGACTTACTTATGAGTTATGTGGTTTGCCCAAAGTGTCACCTGAAGGTTTTTATGCCACTTTCGCTGGTGCTTGGAACCGATTCTTTTGATGAGTTAGACTAAATTCTTGTTAGTCAACTCTACTAGGCCATTCCCCCGTGGATAGTAGTTTGACGATGTCTTCAATAATATGCCATGCGTGAGTGAAAATTGACATATCTAGCCTTGGCATTTTTGGAGATGATGGTTTTGGGTGGGTCAAATCTCGTCACCAGTTCCTCAAGGAAATCCACTATCTCTACCTCCATTGCATTCTTTAGGGGCATTGCTTCAGTCCACCTGGTAAAGTAGTCTATGGCTATTAGGATCCATTTATGTCTGGCACTGGAGGCAAGATTGATCATTCTAATGAAATCAAGGCCCCATTGTGTGAAAGGCTCATCAACCAGAATCGGATTGAGAGGCATTGTGAAATTCTTTCTTCTCCCTACAAAGAATTGGCATTCCTTGCAAGCTTTTACTAGGGAGTATGAGTCGTTAAACAATGTAGGCCAAAAGTACCCATCGTACATGATTTTGATGGTGGTGGTCTTTGCAGAGAAATGCCTACCCACAGGATTGTTGTGGAAAGTGTCAAGAATCTACTTCACTTGCTCTGTGGTGGCACACAACAATAGAATGTCATTGAAGTTCCTTTTAAAAAGGACCCCTTCGATGAGAACATATCTACTGTGTTTTGTAGTCAAAAAAATCTTCTCTTTTGAGAAGGTTGGGTGGATATTTCCTTGTGTGCATGAATCTCACTCTATCCACTAGCCAACAGCCTTCAGATTCAAACTCATTCATTAGAACCAACTCCAGTTGCTCTTCCTTGGCTGTCATTTCCTTGTCATGCACCAAATATTCACATAGTCATCTTCCTTGGATAGTCTTTGTAGACTTGGCCTCAATTTCATATTTGAGGATCTTAGTGATCCAATTAGCCCTCTTTTTAGTGATTTCCTCTTCCACGATGTATTCACGCACACTATAATGCGTGACATAAACAATAACCTTATTGCAAGATATTAGGTGTCAGAACTTCTTAAGTCCCTTAACAATTGAAAATGCTTGCCTCTCAATGAAGTTGTAGTTCATCTCATATTCCTTCAAGGTTTGGGAGTGAAATGCTATCGGATGCTCTCCCTTTCCTTCATTGTCCTTTTGAGTTAAGACAGTAGCAATGATTTAATTGCTACTGAATACATACATTATGAAGTCCTTCGATAGGTCTAGATTGACCAACACCGGAGCTAAAGAAATAACATCCTTAACCTTTTTGAAATATTCTCTAGCTTCTTTAGTCCATTTGAATAATTGATCCTTTTCTAGCATCAAGGTGATCAGTCTGATTATCCCTGCAAAATCATAAATGAATTTGTTCACAAAATTTACCTTCCCTAGGAATGATTGGACTCCTTTCTTGTTGACCAATTGGGGAATTTCTTTGATTGCTTTCACCCACTTTGGATCAATTGCAATTCCTTATTTGGACACTACATGTCCCAATAGCTTGCCTTGCGACACTCTGAAGACACATTTTTTTGGGTTTAGAGATACCCCGAACTCTTGGAATTTTTTTAAAATCATCTCAAGGTGATTGAAATGATCATCCTTATGTTTGGAGAAAATAGTTTGATCATCAAAATAGATGAGGATAATCTTATTGATCAATTTGCTAAAAGAAATATTCATTTCCTGTTGGAAATTGGCTCCTGCATTTGAAAGGTCGAAAGGTATTTTAGCATATGTGAACATTCCCCACTTGGTAGTGAACATTGTTTTGTGTTGGTCCTCTTCCTTGATCTGGATCTAATTGTAGCTGGAGAAGCCATCCAACAAAGAAAACATTTCTGAACCTACCACTGTTTGCAAGATTGTCTCCATAGAAGGCAACATGTAATGGTCCTTTAGGGATGCTCTGTTCAGGTCCCAAAAGTCAACACATAGGAAGATGTCTCCATTATTCTTTTAGACTAGCACCAGGTTTGATAACCATGTCATGTTCTTGATCGAGAAGAAAATCTAAGATTGAATTAGCTTTGTTAGCTCTTGTGCCATCATGGCTTTGATCTTCGGATTCACTAGCCTCTGTTTTTGGTAGACTAGTTTTGTCCCTTCCATCAGCTCTATTGTATGTTGGATGATTTTGGGATCATATCCCTTAAGGTAAATATATGACCAAGCCATCACTCATTCATCCCTCTCACATAAGTCAATAAGCCTTTCTTTGTTGTGATGTGGGATGTCTTTTTTGACTTTAATCTTTCTCCCATCTCCAACCTGAAGCTCCGCATAGTCGCTTTTGTCCACTACAAACTTCATTTTGTCAATTCTTGCATCATCACAATCAAAAAAAAATTGAGAGTGACAAGTCCCTTTGGAAGCTTATTAGACCTTATTTGAATGATTTTTCCATCATAGGCCTCAACAATCTTTGATTGGAGTTGGTTGGAAAACTCTATCGAAAGTTAGATGAATGAGGTGATGTGTTCATCGCTACCTACTAGTTATGATCATTATCTAGAATTTTCTATCAAACTATCACTTGTACAGAGTGTTTGTTATGCATTAGGTCAGAGGTAGGTTCAATCTAAGATCCAATTGCGGCCATGCGATCCACATCAACATTTTATTCTCTGGGCGCTGTCTAAATGCTGAAGGCTTCAAAACCTTCTATCAGGTCCCAAACTCTATGTTTGTAGGATCTCATGCCAACATTCTTAGCTACAGAAACCTCTCAAACTTGGTTGACCACTAGTTTGAAATCTCCAAAAACCATTAATTTCTTAATACCCATCTACTCAACAATGCTTAGCCCTTGCACTAGGCCTTCATATTCAACTTCATTGTTCAAAAAAGTGAACTGGAAGTGGAAAGATCGAAGTTTCTTTCCAGTGTGTGTGGATATCAAACATATCCCAGCTCCTATGCCCACTTTGCATCTTGCTCCGTCAAAGTGTAGCATCCATAGCTCTAAAGTTTGGTCACCCTCAGGTTCCTTCAAAACCTTCAGAAGCACTTGATCTTCATCATAGATGACATAGGTACCCAGCTCGGTAGCATGATAGTTATCAAAAGGGTCAGCATCTATATATTCGCTCAAGAGGACTTATTCTTTATCGGTCTAATCTCTGGTCACCTTTTCATCTTCTAGCAACTCAGTACAATATGTCTCTTCCTTAGTGAAAGAGGTATGGGTAGCTTCAAAGTTGATCATATATTCATTGGCCACATGTTCCGAGTGTAGAGCTTCAGACACTATTTTCATTTTAGCTCCATGCTTGGTCCTTAGGATCAAGTGTGACCAGTCCAAAGAAAGATACCCTCCTATCTTTGAAGTGAATTCTTAGGATAGGCAGAGGCCAAACATAGGGGGGACATCTATGATCATAGCATCTTGTAGAACTATGATGCTAGGGCAGGAGAACAGAGTCAAGGGGAGGTCATTGATGACACCTACAATTTTGACTTTATTCCCATCAAGTTGCATAACTCCCTTCTTTAAAGGTTCATAGCTAAGTCCTAGGGGTTCAACTATCTGCTTGGGCATGATTGTACTACTAGCGCTGGAGTCAATCATGGCATTATGCAATAATTTCTCTCCTACAATGAGGGTTAGGAAGAAGGGTTTCGGTTTTGGATTATCTTTAACCTCGATAGGGGCTTCCTCCATGATATTCATGAGACTTTGATAGGAGGTGATTGATCAACATCCTTTCCTTCGAAAATTTTCTCTATTGGCTTAATGATTGAATCCTCCTAGAGACCCTTCTGTAGAAATGTCTTATGTTCTAGAATAGCTAAAATATCCCACAGGAACACATTAGCAGAGGATTTTTTTAATTGTTCCACCACATTGAATGGTGGCGGATTTGGAGGCTTCTGCTCCTTAGCTCTTGTTATAACAATTTATGTTCATAGTAGACATTGTTGAGACACTACGGAGGTATTGGGCGTCTAATCAGAAGCACTTTTGGGTGCGGACTAACTAGTTGTGGAATGACCGATTCGCCCATGAATCTCCTCTTTGAGCAAGTGTTGTAATTAGACTACACTTGCAGGATTTTTGATGTGCATGCATCATTTGTGAACACTCCCTCTTCTTCTTCCATCTATGAGAAGAGTGTGTGATTGGGAACAATATCCAGTTTTTTTCTTGAAGGACATCCCCTACATTTGTGTGCTAAGCACCATGTTTTCCATTTGCAAAGAGGCATATACATAACCTCCATGTTCTGATGTCATGCCTTGACTATGCTGCTCTACCACCTTTTGTTGTAGATTTTCTCACAGACAGTTTTGGGGAATATGTGAGTTGCCGCTAGGGAAACACTAGGGGTTGGTTTCATCAACTAAATTTTTTTTCCCCGTTGTTAGCTCTCTGCTTGAGCTTGGGTTAGCACTCTGCAACGAAGAAGGCAATGGTACTATTTGATTAGTTTTTTGCACCTGCAGATTTGTGTGAGTTCCTCCTTAGAAATAGTTTTTTGGTAAGAAGACCCCCTACCTTGATAATTCTGATAAGTTGGCTTTGGAGGTACGGCCTGGTTCCGCTTGATCATAGATATCTCATTGGCCATAGCCTGTAACATCTCCTTGACGTCACTTATATCATCCTTTGAAGAACCAAATGTGGAAGCAACATTCTAGGGTGCACGTAGGTATGCATACATGGATTGAGGAGGATCGGTTGCACTAGTAGATGACATCACCTGGGTAGGAATTGATATCTCAGAAAACACAGGCATGGCAGGCCAAGGTAGCAACTTTCCAAAATTTATCAAATTGTTCTCTACTTTAACTATGATGCTATATTCATTTGGTAGAGTGGTTCCGCCGAGTGACTGGATCATCATTGAAATGTTGGAATTGATGGACTTTAAGTAGAACATGAACGCTAAGTCGGGTGGCGGGCAGATTGGAATCTGAATTCTTTGCCAAGTTATGTAAAACTAGGCATTGAAGATAGTCATGGATTTATATGGGACCTGCTTTATGATCTCCAACTAGTAATATTGTGAAGATGTGTCTCCGTTGTTCAAAAATATTTCATAGAAAGGTTCTCCAAGTTGATACCAAGTACTACTAGTAATAGCTTGCAGCGTATGGTACCAATCCAGTGCTTTACCTCTGAAAGAGGCCATGAGTAGCCTTTGCACTATGTTTTTTATGTAACTCCATGTACCAGACATACATCCGCAACATCTTGTAGATGTTCAAATAGTTTTCTTAAGCCATCTCCAATGAACTTAGGTATGGCTTTTAGAGCAGAGACTGGAATAGGGGCCCAAATAGTAGGTGCTATTTGCGCTACAAGAGGACTTTCAACGTCCCATGCCACATAATTTCTATTGGCAGCAGGAAACTTGGCTAGTGGAAGGGGTAGAGGAAGTGAAACATTCACTAATTGGGTTGCAACATGTACTTGGTCATGTGTGTTTTATGCACTTCTCAACATAGGTAATGCATAGGTGCATCACCTCTCTTGAAAGACAATCTTCTACAATCAAATTGCAAAACACTATCCCATAGTCTCTAATGTTAGGTCTTGACAGTGCTTGGAATACCACAATTGATTCATGTGATTTGTTGGAATCACAAGGCGAACTTACGAATGAGTTAAAAATCTTGGGAAGTTGGGTCCACAAATGGAGTTCTTAGGATGTAGATATTGTTGCTCAGTTGTTGCAAGTTCAAAACAATAGTCTAGAACTCACAATTCAACTTCAGATTTGGCTTTACAATGTGCAATGAACCTTATCTTAGGTTACTTATAAAAAAAGGAAAAAGGGCAGGGAAGAGAGGAAGTTCCTAGACCTGAAACTATGCATGAAAAGTGATCATGGAGGCTGCTACAATAGAAAAAATCTGTAAACTGGGTTTTGCTTGGCCAAGAGGATCCAATAGTTAGACAAAACCAGTGCAATCTTCTAAGGACTGCATATTTCCAAATTTCACATGCACATCATGATCACACAATTGAACTAAGTTGCAACATTGATTAAAGAAGCCAAGGCTAACTTTACACAGTATTTTGTCATCAAAAAGTGCTAAAAGTATGGGCTGAAAGTTCATCATATACCATAACAACAACCACCATCATCAGTTCCATTCAAGAAACCAACAACTAAAATTAACATGGAAGTAAAACCATGCACATATAATGAGAAAACTCAAAAGTAACACCCATAGATCATGCAATGCTACTTTCTATTGTTGTAGAATGTTTTTACATCAGCTCTCCAACCATTTACAAATGAGGGGGGGACCCCTATTTATAGTGTTCCAAATCCCAAATGAATGGCTAGGATTGAATTACATTGCGTGGCTCAGATTTGATTGCACTAGGGCTTCACCTACCCCTCATTATATAGCAATTAAAAATACATTCCTTGTCTTTTCTCTATTTTGTCCTATAGTGGCCAATCATTGTAGCAATTTTGTCTTCCAGTTGATTGCTCTTTTGTTGTAGTTGAAACTATCCAGAAACTACCTTTTACTTGATGTGTTCGTAATATCCCTCAATCAATCAAATACACCTCGTTTGTAGATTTTCATCATTGTTAAATGGATCAGATGATCTGATGAGACAACTCGTGATAGATCATGATCATTTGTTTGGAGGGAGGAAATAGCCGCTCCCTCCCACCACCTTCAAGGCCACCCTTTATAGATTTTTCACTGACTTCCTTGACATATGCCTCCTTCTAATGTCATCTCTATTAATGGGTGCTAGGGGGAGAGGCAAGCATAAAATGAATGGTGAAAGGAGCAATGTGATTTTTCCTTGTTCAACTTTCTCAATGTGTCTCCTTGATTGACCTATGGTAGGTTCCTTGAATCCTACATACATAAAGTGTCATAAGTGCTTTCATAATATTAGAGCTTCTAAAATCCTAATGGAGTTTTCCTCTCCATGGGTCTAGTCTACCTCTTTGAAAAATCCTTGTTCTCATAGGTGAGTAGCATTTTATTCATGAAAGCATGTAAACGTTATAATTTTGGGTTAACCTTCTCTGTCGGTCATCAACCCCTTAAGTCATCTCTTGAGCCATTTGGTACATTATTCTACCGACCCCATTAGCCCAAAGAACCGGTCAGCACTTTCCCACCATATTAAGTTTTTCCTAAGGTCAGGTTTTAAATTTAATCTAATGACTTATGCCTTAAGTCACTAACCCCAATGGTCACATCACTGTTGGCTAGACTAAGTCCATCCATTTAATGCTAACGTTATGTCATGTGTAGATTTCAAGATTTGAAAATCAAGGAATAGATGTCAATTGCACCTTACCAACCCATGGGTGTAAAGTGTCATTGAGATAAATGAAATGAGGTTGGCGAGAAGTTGACGCATGTCCATGTGATGTGCGGGACCACTCCCCACTACCACTCTCATGGTCTGACATCTTCAACAAACAATTGAGATCAATCTAGTGGAACAATATTCACCATTCCCCATTGGCTCACTAGGTGAAAGTGAATAATGGTTAAAACCAATGAGATCAGTGAGATCTCGACACTTGTCTCAATCTACTTTGTTGGTGGAGCCCCCACATGGCAAAGATGTTAGTTGACATGGATGAGAATGATTGGTTGTGGAGCACATCAGTGAAGCATTGCTGGAAATCAAAGGTGGTCAAACAAAGGTTGGCTATCTGATCATCCATAAGGGAAAAAGATCAATGGATAGTATTCAAAATTGGAAAAATAACATGTGACGACCATTTTTACTCTGTGTAACCAGCCTGCATTAATGGCCAACATCCTACAAAGTGATTGAGTTGATCTTAATTCATGTGGAGATGCAAATGTTGGTTATCATGAAGAATAGTCTATGAATTTCCATGCAAATGGGGAGTTAAACGGTGACAGTACATCTGCCAACGATTTGCCAGGGTTACACATGCATATTAGATATTGATTGTGAACATCATCACTCCAAATGATACATATAAAAGGAATGATTGTTATTCAGGTCATTTACACTTAGCATTCAAAAAGGTGATTGATTAAGGAAAGGTAGTGTGAGCAATTATCAGAGAAGAAAATAAGAAAAATAGTAAAGAAATCTACTCGCTTGAGTTCCCTAAGGTCTGGTTTTGATGCACCAGAAGTTGCTAAAAAGCCCAGACTTGTACCCAGTAGGTGCAGTCGAAGGCTACAATTCCAAGGTGATGCTGCAGGAAAAGCGGATGATAAAGGAAAGAACCTATTACGGTCTCCCATACGAGCACAAAAGAAAATGAGGTATGGGCGTGGCTCCTATGGACGCCAACACTCACCCATCAACCTTATGAGCAGTGCCTCTAATTGTGAAATTGAGATCGACTTTTCTTACGGTCGGTATTTAGCTCTTTTGAATGATGGTCTTCCCTCTGATGAGGAAGTGATATATGTTGTGCCATTAGTAGTTAAAACCTCGAGTGGGTGGACTAGAACCATGTTGGGTAAAGAAAAGAAAGAAGAGGAAGCTGAGGTTTTCTCTCCTCCTCTGGCAACAACTAGGAGTGGTCATGTGTATCGTGGGCATGGAACTGGTAAAGGTGGGGTGACGAGTAATTAAGAATTTCTTGTGTGTGGGGTCTAGAGTTTTGTGTTGATGGAATTTTCTTGGGTGGTCCTATTTTTTGCATATGTGGCACTGTTTCGTATTCAACGTAAGTTGTGTGCCTTCGTGTAATTTTGGGTTCTAGGTTTGTTGTGGCAGAGATGGCGACAAAGGGAGTCTTGGAAGCAATTTGCATTTCCCTTCTCTGGTGGCGGTTACATTTTGGCTTTCCCCACTGGCACCATGTTCTAAAGATTCAACATGTGGGGGTTTTGAAATGCAAGTAAGATGCACTTGAGATTTTGATGAAATGAAAATATGTAATGAAGCTTCATCTAAGCCCAAAGCTTGTCACTTCCCTTGTGCTTTAAAAGGGAAACCATGAATCATTTGCAAGAGATAATGAAGGATGAAAATTCTTGCTAGGTTTTGGTCGAATGTATATGGATAGATAGGAATAGAATAGCTCATCAGTTTTGAGCTTTATGAATGAACTCATAAAAGCAGCTTAAATTGTTTTATAGATATGACTTAAATATAAACAAGTATATAATTTTGATATATTTCTCTCCTTCTGCAAGTCTATGTGAATTTTGAATAGAAATATTAATGGTATTTTTATTCTACATTGAGCATCCATTCAAATGTATACATTCTCTATTATTTGTTTCGATTCAAGCCATCTCATTTTTACTGGTTCTTGTATGTGTGACTCCATTTTTCCTAATAAATAGGACACTGATCTGTTCCTTAATGATTTGCCTAAGGGGTTAAACAAACAATCATTTAGTGACCAATTTGATGCCATGTTTTAAATTCATTCAAAATTCATGAATTCCAATGCTCATGTGCAACAATTCTCATTACATTACAGGTGTCTTCATTTTGATGAATAGATAGAAAATTACTTAGAAATAAGCCAATTTCGCAGTAATTGTTGCAGAATTATTCTTCATCAATATTGATATGTGTAATGATGTGTTCTACAAATCAAATCTCAAATGAACACACTAGGAATACTCTCCTTGGTCCTAAAGAGCCTAAAGTGCAGAAGATATCAGCCATTCACTAGGTCTTGTTAGTTGGCCATTCATTTCAAGAGTCTTGAGCATAACAATTGGCTATTCCTTAGAGATGTCTTATGTGTAGTGGAAAACACCAAAACATACAAAAATCAAGGAAAACATTAGTCAAATCTTGCAAACTCCTTGTTAGATCCATCCATGCATCATCAAAAGATCATAATATTCATATTTGGAGCTCATGTGGACCACAAGCATAAATGTGGGCTCAGGGGTGCGGGCACCATAGGGTGGAAGGATGGTGCATGGAAGATGGCGGGTATATGGTGCATGGAAGGTGGGCGGTGGATGAAAGGCAGATGGTGGACGAACATAGAGGGATGATGACCTGACAAGGAAGTTCTAAAATGGCCATGGAGGGACAACAACCCGACAAGGAAGTTCTGAAATAGCCACATAGGAATGAAAGCCTAAGACAGAAGTGCTAAAATGGTCATAGAGGGACGAAAACCTGACAAGGATTTTTCAAAACAGCCATAGAGGGAAGGTGGCCACACAAGGAAGTTCTAAAACAGCCATGAAGGGACGACGAACTGACAAGGAAGTTTTGAAATGGCCACAGAGGGATTACAACCCGACAAGGAAGTTCTGAAATGGCCACGGAGGGATGATGAACCAACAAGGAAACTCTAAAACGGCCATGGAGGGATGACACCCCGACAAGGAAGTTATGAAATGACCATGGAGGCATGGCAGCCCGACAATGAATTTCCAAAACTACACAAAACTTAGCAAATTTGAGATTTTTCAATTTTAGCACATGGGAAAAGGTGTAGAAAGAGTGCTAAGACATACTTCCTTAAGATTTGACTCATTCTAAAAAATGCAAAAATTTGGAAGGGGGCAGTCGGAGGGTCATTGCCCTTTTGAAACAACAATAATCACACAACATCCCAACATGAAAGTTTCAATGGTGATGAAGGGACGGCGACCCAACAAGGAAATTCCAAAATGACCGTAGAGGGACGACAACCCAACAAGGAAGTTCCTAAATGGCCATAGAGGGACGACGACATAACAAGGAAGTTCCCAAATGGCCATGCAGGGAAGGTGTCCTGACAAGGAAGTTCCCAAATGGCCAGAGAGGAATAACGGCTCGATAAGGAAGTTCCTAAGGGTATGTGTAGGATCATCATGGAAAAAATAGGCCCTTAAGTGGCGAAAAATTCAATAAAATTAGAGTTAGGAAACCTAACGTAAAAATTTGAATAAGTTATCTATATTATTTCAAAAATATGTAACAATAGAATCTATAGCAAATTGAATGTAGTTTCTAAACTACTAGGTTTATTTTATTTATTTTTAAATCTATTTGGTGAAAATTTGAAATTTCAATGCAATAGTACTTCAATTTTAGGAAAAAAATAAGAAGTAGGTGTCTATCTGACCACCCTAACCACAATAAAATGATAATATTTTTTTATAAGATTTTAGATATAAGTAGAGGAATCATGTCCGAATGTGCTGCATTTTTTTTTGTAATTTTTTTCCAATTAAATAATTAATTGTGAATTTTTATTACAACTTTTAAAAATATATAAGCTTCGTATGTTTGACCACCTTAACTTGGTTAAAACTTCATGAAATTCAACTTTTTTTTAATCCTATAGTATTCAAAGCATAGAATGTGATGCATGTTTCATATTCAAAAATGTGATATCGTTTGAAAGCTATAAATGTTTTTCAATCAACCTATCAATCAGGACTTTAGTCATAATTCAAATAGAAAATGAATAATAATTATTTATTAAATTCAAAGTAAAGCATAATTTATATTGGTGGAAATTTGAGAATCTCCTTTAAAAACCCTTTTCATTTCATCAATTTTGGGTAGAAAAAGAGTCGTCAACCACTTACTCTACACATACCCATCATATTGCAACTTTTAGGTCCATCATGATCCTGCACATACCCGCAAACGACCACGGAGCGACGACGACCTGAAAGGGAATTTCTGCGATGTCTAAACACATGGAAAATTTGATCCAAACCCCTTTAGGCATGTGAAGTCACTCACTTTATGGTCCTTGATGACAAAAACTTAAAGTTTGTGCCCATTCCAAAAATGCAGAGATTTGGAAGGGGGAAGCCGAAGGGTCGCCGCCCTTTCGAAATGGAAATGAGCAAACGATGAGCCGAAAAGGAAGTCTTGATGATGACAGAGGGACCGTGGCCCAACAAGGAAGTTCTGACGGCTATAAATGGATGGCGGCCCAAGAAGGAAGTTCTGACGGTGACAGAGGGATGGCAGCCTGACAAGGAAGTTCTGATGGCAATGAAGGGACAACAACCCAACAAGGAAGTTCCAATGGTGACAGAGGGATGAAGGCTCAAAATGAAAGTTCGAATGGTGATGGAGGGATAGTGGCCCAATAAGGAAGTTCCGACAGTGACAGAGGGACGATGCCCTGACATGAAAGTTCTGACGACGGCAGAGGGACGACGACTTGACCTGAAATTTTCACAACTTCCCAAAACTTAATGAAACCTTGTAAGTTCACTTAGGCATCACAAAAACATCTCAAATCCATAAGCAACTTGTCCCCAAAGTCAAAAAATGAAGGAAAAATTGAATCAAGCGATTAGGGACCAAGTCAGCAGGAACAAGGAAAAAGGAGGAAAAAGGAAGGGGGAACTTTATTTCTCCCCATATTTGAATGCCCCAAGTAAAATGAAGGGCTGAGAACAATGTTTATAGGCCTATTTCCATTAATGGCATGCATTGATTTCTTGGTACGACAGACTTGGGTCAAGTGAGATGCGGGAACCCACGCTCGTTTGGATTTTTGGTCAAGGCTCGAACGAAGAAACTAAGTGTGGACCCCGCCATGTATGCTGAATTTGGGTGTCAATCACTACTTAGTGGTGAAATATGAACAGCGACTTGCATGAGGTGACCTGTAGTTGTGGGTTTGTGAGGACTAGAGGATGACAGGTCAACAGGTAAAGGGAAACCCATAGGGGCACTTCCGCGAAGGAAAAAGACTTAGCAAAATTCAGGTAGGTGAACATGTTTAAGTGAAAACTGATCATTCTAAGGCATGTAACCCACTTGGAATCAGAGTAAGGATGTGCAAAGCGAGGCGAGATTGAAGCAGCTTGTCAGGAGCAAAAAGAGGGGGTCCCTACCTTCGACATGGCATGTGTGAAAAACATGCACAACAAATGGCGACTCACTAGGGAAATGCTCCAGAGCATTTCAATGACAAACTAGAATCACAAACCCATAATATCTGGTTTTAATCTTCATGCTAGGGAAAACAAGCTAGACGCTTGACTAAAGAATCAAAACCACTAGCCAACCCAACCTTCAGTATGCTAAAAATCCAAGTGTGTGCAATTGTGTTAATTCCCATCTATTAGTTGTTGCAACAACCTAAGCTTCGTCAAGTTAATATGCATAGTTTATTCTAACTCCAGAAACATATGGGACATTGCCTCATTGCTAGTCAGGTGTCCATAGCCTCAAAAAGGTTGTCGTTGTGATTCTCTTGAACATTGCTCTACTGTTAGCCAATCGTCCATAGCCCTAGTAGAGTTGCTCAGATCCTCTTGAAAGGTTGAATTTCTTCTTTCTTTTGATTTTCAATTTTTTTCTTTTCTTTCTTTTGTTTCTTTTCTTTTGATTTTTTCTTTTCAATTCCTTTCATTTCAATCTAGAAGCAATGAAGCTCATGTTAAGGGCTAAGAATCATAGTGGTGCTGAAGTAGAATTTTAGATTTTTCACTTAACTAGACTTCACAAAGAACCTACAACAACCTCTGGATTCTTAAAATATGTGAGAGATATAAGATTCCAAAATACATTAGAATTGGACCAACTAACAACTTATCCTCTTTAAATCAAATGTCCAAATCACTTGACAAGTTAACATAAGACCTTCACGAATCACTCTAAAAACTTGATTAGAGTTTAACAAATAAATATGTAGAACAACCCCAGGTAATAAGAATGGTTGTTGTTTGCACATATGTGCACAACTAAAAGTAGAGGGAGCTTGAGGAATGCAGCAACAAAGCGAAAGAAAACAAAAAGAAAACACCTAAACTAAGCAAAGCAGGACAACAAAAGAAAGCAACAAAGAAAATACTCTAAATCAAGCAACCTACAACAAGCCAACTAACCTAAGGAAAGCAAGAAAGTAGAGTATTTACATAAAACCTACACTACCCAAAATGAGCTATGTACAAAGATACTTACAAAACACTATGTTCAGGGAAGGAAAAATAACTTTTATGCTAGTTGGAATTTTTAAATCATGCACAAGAAAATGGGAAGTAGTTATAGTTCTTGACCATGTAGATTCATCCTTATACTCAGAAAAACAAAGTTCAACATTGCAACATTCAAATTTAATCACATAGTCCCAAAAAATTAGTAGTTGAGGAGGTTCGTCAAACCTATTGTTGATCCATAAGAAAATTTTCCTTCCCTCATCCCCATAATAAAAATGATAACCACAGTTGTAAGAATTCACAAGAGAAAGGAGAGATAGAACCTGGATGTCATCATGTAGATGTGACAGTGTTTGACAGTCGAGAGTGAGCACTGCATCGTCGATCATCGTGTCGATAGCCTCGGGTGGGTGTAGTGGAGGGTGTAACATTCCTAGCTTTGGGCATGGATAGGGATGGGAATATGGGAAAAAAAACACCTCTTCCAAACCTTGTGCCCCCATTGGTAGTTCTTCAAAAAGAAATACTTCTCCACATTGATCATCTGCAACTTGGTACCCACTTGGTTGCAGTCCTCAAATGGCAGTATGTTGTCCCATCTCCTTCCCCAACTATTAACCTAATTTTGATGATGTTAAATGTAATGGTACAATGACATGCATGAATCTATCCTATTACATCCCCTTGAATTTGAAGGAGGATCAACAATTACCAAGGTGGAAGGACCACTAGTTAAATATTGCATTTGACTGAGCATGTCATGTTTGTTGGAAGCCATCGAAACACCTCCACCTTTATCTTCTTCTTTTTTCATTTCAAACATCTCACTAGGATGTTCAATCATTTCTTCTTGGTCACTATTGTTGTAAATGGAGAAGGAACCCCTCTCATATTCTAGAGGTTCCAATGCTTTACCACCTGTGAGTTCTGGTAGTATATCCTCATCACTAACTGCTTATGCAATGTGCTCTTCCTCGGTGTCACTATACCTTTGTGGGACAATTCCAAGTAGGAAGAAGTATGCAAGGGACACTAGTCCATCAAGGGGATTGATATATGATGAGAGATCCACCTCCAGATGTCCTCCATATAGCCTATCATCCCTTGTGTACAATGCTCTTCAAGACAGAAAGGTTCTTGATGTCCTATGGACAACGTTTCAGTTTGATCCACTTCATCATTTGAAAGCTTTAGACTTATTTGTTGTCCTTCTTCTATTGCTGTCCCAACACCTTCTTGAGGACCACCTCCAACTGATTTGTAACTTTATTAGGTTCTTGGATTTCTCATTCAATCCTGAAAGTAGTTGTAGGAGGTGGTGTACTAGGTTTCCCCAATTGTTCTTTGACTTGTTCGATGGCCTCTTCACATAACTCGCATGTGAACTCTAAGTACAATGAATCATGGAGCCTACACCAATTCAAGAGTAACAACACCTCTAGATCCACTTGATATCTTAGTTCGGACCAATCCCTTGCTAATCTCGAGATGAGCTGGTTGTCTCTTTCCACTATTGGGTCCTCATCATCACTTGGGACAGAAGTCTGGTAATAGACAACCGCAGCATGTAGTTGATCCCACTGCTCCAAATATTCATTTTTAGATGCTTGATCATTGCCATTGTAGATGGAGAGCTCCTCTAATTTGATTTCACTTATGCCTTCATCATCATTTTTTGCTGCTCCAAAATTGTCAACGTCTTCCTCTTTCTAATTTTCAACATCTTCATTGGCTACCCTAGCATACACTATTGCCGACTTTGCTGACCCCTCCTCAACTACCAATGGCTCCTCTTCTAAATTGGAGGACTACTCTTTACTGATAGAGGAAAGGCTTTCCAACTCCCTTCCAACTGAATTTTCATCACAACTTTATGTTGCCCTATTGAAATCAGCTTCTTCCTATGGGTTCTAATCCTCTATATCTGTTGTCCCATTGCCTTCTTGTGTCAAATTTCTTGGTTCATCTTCAATGTGTTGTCCTTCAGACATTGAAAACTCTTTGCTCTCATGGGATGACTCGTCCTCATCAAAATTTGGCTGCCCCAACTCATTCAAATAGCCTCGGGTTTGAGTGATAATGTTCATGCATGATGAGCAAGTGAATTCAGAGTGATGTGCATTGTGAAATCTACACCAAGTAGACATCAATACCTCCTCCAATCTTGGTATGTCTTTTCTTCCCAAACATTCATGGATCATCTCTTTGAATGTCTTAGCCACCATGGTTTGCAATTCTTCCTCTGGAATTGCTATGGCTAAAGGTTGATATATTTCCCAAAAGGGAATTTCTCCTTGAAGACTTTCTCAATTATACTTAAGAAAGTCAGACACCCCAATTCATTGAACTTGCGATTCTAATGAATCATGCACTTGTCCACCAATGTGAATTGTTGCAATGGTCTCTTCAACCTCTTGTTTAAATCTGCATGTAGCTGAGTGATACTGATTTGCATGTGTTGCTCCATTTCAACTCATCTTTTGTTTTCCTTCAAAAAATTTTGATTTTAAGTTTTAGCATTAAAAGAGATCTCCTTATCTCAAATTTCTTCTTGAAAGTGCTCTTTTCAACTTCCAACTCTTAGCTTGGTAGCCTCAACATGCTATCCCTCTTTCTAGCGCCAGTTCTGTTGATGTGTGTTATATGCACTTCTCAACACAGGTAATGCATAGGTGCATCACCTCTCTTGAAAGACAATATTCTACAATTAAATTGCAAAACACTATCCCAAGGTATCCAATGCCAGGTCTTGAAATTTCTTGGAATACCTTAGTTGACTCATGTGATTTGCTAGAATCACAAGGTAGACTTACAAATGAGTTACAAAGCATGAGAAGTTGGGTCTGCAAATTGAGTTCTTAGGATGTAGAAATTGTTGCTTAGCTGCTATAGGTTTAAAATAGTCGTCTAGAACTCACAATTCAACTTTAGATTTGGCTTTACAATGTGCAATGAACCTTAGCTTAGGTTACTTATAAAAAAAAAAGGAAAAAGGGCAGGGAAGAGAGGAAGTTCCTAGACCTGAAACTATGAATGAACAATGATCATGGAGGCTGCTACAGTAGACAACTCCGTAAACTGGGTTTTGCTTGGCCAAGAAGATCCTACAGTTACACAAAACTAGTGCAATCTTCTAAGGACTACATATTTTTATATTACGCATGCACATCATGAACATGCAATTGAACTAAGTTGCAACATTGAAATAAAGAAGCCTAGTCTAACTTTACACAATAGTTTGTCATCAAGAAGTGCTAAAAGTATGGGATGACAATTCATCATAAACCATAATAGCAAACACCATCATCACTTCCATTCAAGAAACTAACAACTAAGACTAATAGGGAAGTAAAACCATGTACACATAATGAGAAAACTCAAAAGTAACACTCATAGATCATGCAATGCTACTTTCTATTGTTGCAAAATGTTTTTACATCAACTCTCCAACCATTTACAAATGAGGAGGGGACCCCTATTTATTTATTTTTCCAAAGCCAAAACGAATGGTTGGGATTGAATTACATTGTGTGGCTCAAATTTGATTGCACTAGGACTTCACCTACCCCTCATTATATAGCAATTAAAAATACATTCCTTGTATTTTCTCTATTTTGTCCTGTAGTGGCTAGTCACTATAGCAATTTTGTCTTCTAGCTGATTTCCCTTTTACTATAGTTGAAACTTTTCAAAAGCTACCTTTTACTTGATGTGTTCATAGCATCCCTCAATCAATCAAATAGACCTTGTTTGTATATTTTCATCCTTGTTAAATGGATCAGATGATTTAATGAGATAGCTCCTTGTAGATCATGATCATTTGTTTGGAGGGAGGAAACAACCACTCCCTCCCACCACCTTCAAGGCCACCCTTTATAGATTTGTCACTGACTTCCTTGACATATTCCTCCTTCTAATGTAAGCTCTGTTGATGGGTGCTAGGGGGTGAGGTGAGCAGAAAATGAATGGTGAAAGGATCAATGTGCTTTTTCCTTGTTCAACTTTCTCAATGGGTCTCCCTAATAGACCTGTGGTAGGTTCCTTGAATCCTGCATAAATAAAGTGTCGTAAGTACTTTCATACACAAATCAAGGAAAATGTTAGTCAAATCCTGCAAACTCCTTGTTAGATCCATCCATGCATCATCAAAAGATCATAATATTCATATCTGGAGCTCATGTGGACCACAAGCATAAGTGGAGGCTTAGGGATATGGGTGCCATAGGGTGGAAGGATGGTGAATGATAGATGAAAGGCGGACAGTGGCAGAAGGTGGACAATGGATGAAAGGAGGATGGTAGAAAAAAGGTGGATGGTAGAAAAAAGGTGGATGGCAGACGACCATGGAGGGACGATGACCTGACAAGGAAGTTTTCAAATGGCCACAGATGGATGAAGGCCCAACAAGAAAGTTTTGAAATGGCCAAAGAGGGTTGGCGTCCTGAGAAGGAAGTTCTGAAATGGCCACGGAGGGATGATGACCCGATAAGGAAATTCAAAAATGGCCACGGAGGGATGGTGCCCTGACAAGGAAGTTTCGAAAAGTCCATGAGGAATGACAACTCGACAAGGAAGTTCCAAAAATGGCCACGAAGAGACGACGACCCAAAAAGGAAGTTCTCAAATGGCCACGAAGGGATGGCAGCCTAATAAGGAAGTTCTAAAATAGCCACGAAGGGATGACAACCCAACAATGAAGTTCTAAAATAGCCACAGAGGGATGGCAGACCAACAAGGAAGTTTTGAAACGGCCACGGAGGGATGATGACCCAACAAGGAAGTTCTAAAACGGCCAGAGAGGGATGGCGACCAGACAAGGAAGTTCTGAAACTTCACAAAACTTAGAAAATTTGAAAATTTTCAATTTTAGCACATGGGAAAAGGGGTAGAAAGAGTGCCAAGACATACTTCCCTAATATTTGACTCATTTTGAAAAATGTGAAAATTTGGAAGGGGGAAGCCGGAGGGTCGCCACTTGTTTGAAACAACAATGAGCACACAATGACCTGACATGAAAGTTCTGATGGCAACAGAGGGATGGTGGCATGACAAGGAAGTTCCCAAATGGCCACGGAGGGACGACGGCATGACAAGGAAGTTCTCAAATGGCAATGGAGGGATGACGGCCCAACAAGAAAGTTCTGAAATGGCCACAGAGGGATAGTGGCCCAACAAGGAAGTTCCCAAACGGCCATGAAGGGACGACGACCCAACAAGGAAGTGTCCAAATGGCTACGAAGGGATGATGATCCAACAAGGAAGTTCCCAAATGGCCACAGAGGGACAACAGCCTGAAAGGGAATTTTCATGATGTCTAAACACATGGAAAATTTGATCCAAACCCCTTTAGGCATGCGAAGTCACTCACTTTATGGGCCCTAGATGATGAAAACTTGAAGTTTGCACCCATTCTAGAAATGAAGAAATTTGGAAGGGGGAATCTAGAGGGTCACCGCCCTTTTGAAATGACAATGAGCACATGGCGGCCCAACAAGAAAGTTTCGACCATGACAGAGGGATGACAACCCAACAAGGAAGTTCTGATGGCGACAGAGGGACGACAACCCGACAAGGAAGTTTCGACAGTGACGGAGGGACTATGACTCGACAAGGAAGTTCCAACGGCGATGGAGGGATAGTGGCCTGACATGAAATTTCCAATAGCGAAAGAAGGACAGTGGCCCGACAAGGAAGTTCTGATGGCAACAGAGGGATGACGGCTTGACATGGAAGTTTTGACAGTGACGGAGGGACGGTGACCTAACATGAAATTTCCACAACTTCCCAAAACTTAACAAAAACCTTGGTAGTTCACTTAGGCATCACAAAAACATCCCAAATCCATAGGCAACTTGTCCCCAAAGTCAAAAAATGAAGGAAAAAGTGAATCAAGCGATCATGGACCAAGTCAGCAAGAACAAGGCAAAAGGCAGAAAAGGGAAGGGGGGACTTTGTTTCTCCCCATATTTGAATCCCCCAAGTAAAATATAGGGTTGGGAGAAAAATTTATATGCCTATTTCCATTAATGGCATGAATTGGGAGTAAGGGCGTGCAAAGCGAGGCGGGAGCAAAGTAGCCCGTCAGGAGCGAAAAGAGGGGGTCCCTACCTTCGGTGGGGAATGTGTGCAAGACATGCACAATGCTACTGTCCCTAACGATGGTACTAACAAAATAATATTATTCATTATTTGGGACCTAGTAATAGGGAGATGGCTCAGACACCCTCTTTGAATTTAGATTCATTTAAGAAATTCCCAATGGCGTTCTAGAAAAAAAAAACTGTTGATGCCAAAAATTAGAAAGGTAACAACCTTTATGGGAAACTCAGTTAATGGGGGGACAAATTGTGTTAAACTGAGTGACCTCTAGGTTTTTAAAGAAGTTGACTTCTTCTATAATTGGGGTTTTGGAATGGAAAAAGGAAACAGATATATAAAAACTAAAGATCTAACTAAGACAATGCGCCAAGGGGTAGATATAGACATGGTAAATATATATTTAGGGATTCAATTTAAGGGCCTAATTAGTAATCTGCTATGTTCTAGAATTAATAGAAATCAAAGATAAAGATCTGAATAATTCATCTGATTACATAAAATAATTTTTACACTCATTTACTAAAAAGATGAGTTAAAGACATGATCTAAACCAACAAACTTGTATTAAAATCATAGAAGTTTTGCAAATGAACAATTCAGGACAATAATGGCACATTATCATTTTTTTATCAAATAACATAAGAAAAACACAAAGGTCGAACAATGGCACAGTCTAAAAGTCTCATACAATAATCTAAAAGAATAAAAAAAATGCTTGGTGTCTTTCTCTAATTTTTTTGCCTCTTTTGAACTCATTTTCCAAAGAAAGAAGCAATATATATAGCTAGCAATCCCACCACCTAGCAGGCCAGTAATAGAAGAGATTTTGTATCTTGAGCAATGATGGCAGGGACAATTATTTCCCTTGGTCATTGTAATAGAAAATATTTGGGCCATAACATGTAGTCGCTCCCCAGCCAAATGCATCCCCTGCGATGATGGTAGTGGTCCCAAAGAAGTCCTACATGGACAAGTGTCATTTATCTATTCAGGTAGTTAGAATACATGGCAACACGTCGCAACGTGTTGTTCACTCTACCCTTCCCTTTGGTAGAACTCCCACCAAAAGGACACATGGCGGTAGGTCACAGCCTGTGGTTCATTCCTCCCCTTCTTTGATAAAATCTTGTGCTAGGAAGACATGTGGTAGCATTCCTTACTATCGGCACTGACTATGGGATCTGCCAAAAAGTGCATGTGAATGAAAGCTATGTGGCACACAAATAGGGCCCAATGGAAAAATGAATAGGAGTAACTATGAATAACCCACTGTGAGGACATGTGTAAGCATGGCAGGAGCCGGTGGAAGAGCAAAGGAAGAATTTGCTACGATGAGTTCCCAAAAAACATGTGGCGGTGACCGAAGGAGTTTAGCAAAAAGCGGCCCGATTGAGAAGCGAAGGACGACATTTAAAACATATGAGGTGCGGGCCAGTACTTTGCAAAATAAAACCACCCGAAGGGAGATTGAGGAATTTTATATTCACAGTCACAAATTTAACTAGTTCCACATATGACATAAGGGATTTGATAGTGAACAAAAATTGAAATCTAGCTGTGAAGTATGCAGCTATGATGATAGGATACAAGCTTTACTTCACAAATAGAGATAATTTTGTATTTTCCACTACAATAAACATTTCTTATGAAATGGTGGAAAAAGGAGTTGACTATGATCTTTGTGAGTTATGAGACAATAAAAATGGACAATTTGGATTAGACCAAGGAAAAGAAACATGCATTTAAGTATAATACTTTGATTTTTTTTCTACTTTTCTACTTTTAGAGAGAATTGTATGGTACTAAAAGTGTGACATGGCTGAAAGTAAGACCTATTGCTCATCATGTTAGGGACTTATTTTATGATCATGGTGATTGAAAGGCACAAAAGGAAGAACTTGAAGCTTTCTTTGCTACATTTCAAAAGAGGATGCATAAAAGAGAAATAATTCCTAAGAAAATGGTTGAAAAATATAAGGATGAAATCATATTCATGGTTTCAAGTGATGAATGCATCATTCAAGTAGTTGAAACAATGACAATGTGGATCCCAGCAATGGGATATGAGATTATTGAACAATAAATTATTGCCTCGGCTAATTTTATGCTTAGCAAGCCTAAGGATACCACAAAAGGAAGAAATGACACCTATGAAGAAAAATCAATGAAGATGCATCTCAAGATGTAGAAAAAGAAGTAGAGAAACAAGTGAGCACCCATAAGATGTAAAATGAGTTGATAGAAAATACTACAAATACTAGTGAATCTTCTAGTACCTTTCAAGATTAACTGAAAAACTTACTAAGATTGAAGCTCAATTTCTAGCCTATTGTATCACCATAAAATGCTACATTTACTTATGTAACATGGGAATGTGGATATTGAAAAAATTCCCCCCTCCACAAGCTTCAATTGGGAGATGTATGCCACACATCTACTTAGAATGAAATTATGCAGATCCATCAAAAGAGTGGAGAGCTAATGGATGAAGCAATAAAGGCTCTTCACGAGCCCATACTTGGTGCAAACATTAACACTTCACTTTCTAGCATGGACACTTTAAAGTTATTGTGACCACCAAAATTGTACTCCCTTCTTGGAGATAGTACAATCCTTGGTCTAATTTGGAAATATATTGGGTACCCTTGCATTAATTACCCTTTAATATAATCATTTATATGCACCTAACACCCATTATTTCAGATCTCGAGGGTCATTTCACTCAAAAATCCCATAAAATCACATAAATCCCCAAAAATCTCAAAAACCCACCTCAAAAAGCTAACTTGGGACTCATTTTCCACCTTGGGTGAATGAGTCCCCTTAGGTGGGACCCATTCACCAAGGGTGGTGAATGAGTCCCATTTGGGGACTTTTTCAATTTTGAGTGGGAAATTTATGTTTCTAATTCAATTTTTTTATGGATGTCACCCTCAAGATCTAAATAATGGTCAATTAGGTGTTAATTCTTATAAAAGAAAGTTTTTAAGTCATTTTTATCAACTCTAAGCATTTTGGGAAAGTATTTTTCAAGAGATAAGCATCAAGAATCCTCAAGAAATATTTCACAAGAGAATTCTAATTCCAAAAGAAAGCAAAGTTGAAGCATCGGAGCAACATTCAAGTAGTTTTTTATGTATTCAAGCTCACTTTCAATCAAGATCTAGCATTTTCAAGGGTTGGTCATGGTTGTCTATGGTGAATCATGATGGATTCTAGGTTGGGGTGATGCAACTAGCCATCAAGCCAAACCTAAAGACTTGTTTCCTAAGTGATTCCATCTTCCATTGTCACTCTACTTGCAGCATAAAGAAGGTAAAAGCATCATTGGAGCTCATTTGGGGTGATTAGAAATCACCACAAGTGATTCATTCATATTTACATTTCCATTCTTGCATCGTATTCTTGCACATTAGAATAGGATTACAACATGTTTCAGATTTATTAGTCTTATACACATTTAAGGCTAGGGGTTTTCATGCAATTATCATTATTTCTATTAAGGTTTAATTACCAAACTAGGTATTTGACCGAGGAAAAACCCCCATTAGCAAATCAAGGTGAATTCTATTTTGCAGGTGTATTTCATAGATTCGGATCTGAAACTCAAGTTGGAAGGAAAGGGCAGGTGTTGGAGTGCATATCAGAGCTTTCAATTTTTGGAAAAGCAGAATGAGACTGATTCACCAAGAGTGGTGAATGAGTCCCACTATAGTTGTTTTCCATCTATCTATTTATAGATTTTGATACCCTTTTTCTTGAAACAGACTCTCGTGCAAAAACTCAGATATGGGACTAATTCACCCAAGTTGATGAATGAGTCCCAATTGGTTGGAAAGTCAAAATTTATAGAATTTTAAAGTTGTTTCCATTCACTTCCAGGTTTCTAGGTGCACTTTTCTTACCTTTCTATCTTTATGTTTTGTTTTAATTGCATTTGTAAGGCATTTTCTAAGTCATTGCATTGAATTGGGGTTATGTCTTACAAATTGCATTGTATTGTCTTTTCCAAGTCTAAACTTGTTGGTTAACCCCACATTAGGTCATATTCATTCTTAGGACAACCCTATTGCAAGATCTATTTCTCTTTTGCATTGAGATCTCTAGTGTTATCCTTGAGTGGAACATCTTTGAAAGTGGGTGTGAATACATCATCATTCCCAAACCATATTTTTCATAGGTTCCATTTTGGTGAACCTACATTTAGGACATCATAATTTTGATTTGGAGTGCATCTTCATCCTAGATTTAGTTTTCATTAACATTGCATTAAGTCTTTCATTGGTTAATTTTCATTCTAGGGTTTCATTTATTGCATTAGTGAAAGCTCATCTAGCTTACATTTTTGTCCTTAATT
This sequence comes from Sequoia sempervirens, assembly GCA_007258455.2. NCBI lineage: Eukaryota > Viridiplantae > Streptophyta > Pinopsida > Cupressales > Cupressaceae > Sequoia > Sequoia sempervirens. Next base: position 26,350,907 of record VDFB02292527.1, on the reverse strand, counting down.
TCATTGAAAATTATTGGAAAACTACATTTTTATCTTAGACTTGCACCATACAAAATGGAAAACATAAAAAATCAACCATTTTTGTATTTTTTTGCAAAAACCCCTACTAGGACTCATTCACCACCTTGGGTGAATCAGTCCTAGTGCAAATTCTACACTGTTGTTTATAGAGTTAAATTTCCAATTTTTAAACTTATGAGTGTTTTCATTACTTTTCTATTTTAGTTTAATTGCTTTTTGTTACATTGAAATCATTATCATTTACATTCATTTCAATTATGGATAGAGTTAGACTTTTTCACTTTTCATTTTCAGCATTTAGATTAGATAACATTAGATATAGATCACCAAACATCACCAAAACAAGACCAAAACAACTAAGCCACTTGGAGAAAGTATAGTTATTTTACTATATCAAATCTCTCTTTCCATATTAATGTAAACCTCAAGCCTTTTAGTAGTGATGACTTTGATATGTTAGATGAATCCCTTGAGGATTTCATCTCATAAGGCTCATACACTAAGGCTTGTTATGAGAAACCAAAAACAAGATATGTTAATGTTCACAATTCAACCTCAACTCATCCTTTACCAACCTTTGAACAAAACTCAAACTCAAACTAAAACTAAACTCGTCATTACCCACCTAAGAATAATTTTTTGTAGCAACTGATTCATAATACTATTTCTCACACATATAACACTAGGAATAACCTACAACCACAACAACCAACTCCCACAACCTTACCTTTTCCTAGTCCCCTATTGCCTAGTGCTCCTCATTTTCCTTTGTATAGTGGGAAGGAGTACGATCTTGTTGAACAACATAAGAATACTCCTGCAAAGATATCCCTATGGGACCTCATTCATAATTCACCTAACTATCACACTATACTTCAAACAACCTCACAACAACAAGTGGTTCCTCCAAGTACAAATACAAATGATGTGGTATCTCTAATAAAAGGAATTAATATAGTTAATGTAGACATTACCTTTCACCAACATGAGCTGCCTCCCTTGGAATTGAGAAATAAAAATGAGGCCTTCATGATAATAGCCCAATTCAATAGAATAGGCATAAAAAGGACCCTTGTTGATAATGGCTCAGCCTTAGCGTGTGTTGTGTGAAAATCTTAGATAGATTGTGTGTAGAAAAATAAAAAATCTAACCCGACTCCTTATCAATTAGAAGATTTGACAATGTAGGAAAGCAACTAGTCAGTTTGATTATTTTATCTATTACAGTCAGAAAGGCTACCTTACAAAACCCTATTCATGTCATGCCTCATGACCTTTCATACAATCTTCTTTTGGGAAGACCATGGATTCATGAGATGCATGTGGTTCCTTCAACCATTCATTGTATCATGAAATATGTCTATAACAACAAGGTATACCAAGTTGAAATAGAACTTGAGCCTGATAGTTGCTTGCAAGTTGAAAAAGGAATGACAAGTCCTCTAAGCACATTAATTCCAAAATCCAACATAGAACCTATAGAGGTTGACAAACAAGAAGTAGAAATAGTTTCAAAATTATTGAATGATGATTGGGGTTCCTTGGAGTTCACACCCTCGTTTATGGGAGAATATATAATCACAAGAAAATAAGATGACAAAAAAAAGAAACCAATGGTCATGCCAACTTAGAATTGGGAATAAAATTCACACGCATCTACCTCATCCACTCTTGAATAGGATACATGTTATAAAACTAACTTTGATGAGATAGATTATCAACAACCACAAAACCTGAAAGAAATGGAATAACTTTATGGGACGGGTTATGAACTTGTTAAACAATCAGGTTACATTGGTAAAGGATGCAAAAAGAAAGAATAAGGCATTTGGGTTCCTTTAAAGCCTAACACGTAAGAGACAAAAACTAGTTTGGGATATTGTCCTAAAATTACACAAGAAACAAAGAGACCATTGTTAAACATGAACACTATCATGTGCAAACCAAAAATTAACCTCCCTATGAAGCATCCTTACTTGCTTGATATGGATTTACCACCATCATGGGAGTACTTTAAAGATGACGAAGCCTTGAAGAAAATGTTAAGAGTTTATGAAAAGTCACCTACTACTCCTTAAAAGAAAAGAGTTACATGTGCTATGATCAATACCAAGAAAAAAGATGCATAAGATGAAAGTAATGAGAAAGACATAATTATGGAACAATACAACCCTGAATTTCCAAAGTCAAATGCACTTCCTTTAGGAGATACAATTGATATACCAATCGATATAAACGATAAAGAGAAAGTCATTAAGATAGGGAAGTGCCTTGATGATGGAGAACAAGAGGATATTACAACCTTGCTTCATGACTTTCCTGAACTTTTTACTTTGACTTATTTAGACATTCTTGAAATTGACCCTAATATTGTAACACACAACATAGTTCTTGTTGAAAATGGTAAGCCCGTTAGACAGAAGATGTAAAAAATGAACCCTAAAATAGCCTTGCTAGTTAAGGATGAAATTGAAAATCTCCTTGAGGCTAGTTTCATAAGACCTATAGATTATTCTCCTTGGATCTCAAACATTGTCACAATCACAAAACCTAACAATCATATTAGGATGTCTATAGATTTTTGTGATTTGAACAAATCATTAAAAGAGGACTTTCCCCTTCCTAATATAAATATGATAGTGGACTCGATTGTGGGACATGCTTTGTTGTCATTCATGGATGCATTTTTTGCATACAATCAATTTTTTATCAACCCTCAAGATCAATATAAAATAAAATTTACATCTATTTGGGGAACATTTTGTTGGGTTATGATTCCTTTTGGATTGAAGAATGTAGGAGCAACATATCAATGAGTTATGACACTAATATTCCACAATTACATACATAAGATTTTGGAATATTATGTTGATGAAATTCTAGCCAAATCAATAACAAGACAAGACAATGTGAATATCCTTTAGAAAATCTTTGAGCGGATGTAAAAATACAACAAGAGATTGAATTCAAAAAAATGTGTCTTTGGTGTAGATAGTGGGAAACTTCTAGGTTTTATCATATCTCACAGAGGCATCGAGGTTGATACAAAGAATATTGATGCTATCATCAACATGCCACCTCCTAAAAATATTTCTTAATTAGACATGTTACAAGGAAGAACTTAAGCCATCAATCATTTTGTTGAATCTTTAGCAGAATGAACATTACCATTTACACATCTTCTCGAAAAGGATGTGCACTTTGATTGGAATGAAGTTTATAAACTTACTTTTGATAGTTTGAAGGAATTCCTTGCATCTCCACCTATTTTACAACCCGCTATGCAAAAAAATTATCTATACTTTATATAGCCACATCAGCTCATGCTCTTGTAGCATTGTTGGCTTAACAAGACAAAAATGGTAAAGAGCATCATGTTTATTACTTCAGCAGAAGCTTGATTGATTACGAGAAATGATACACAACAATAGAAAAACATTTTTTTTCCCTTGTATTTGCTACCAGTAAATTGTGACACTATTTATTGAATGTACAAATACATGTGATGACCAAATTTGACCCTCTCAAACATCTTTTCAATAAATTAGACTTATGAGGACATCTAGCTAAATGGGTAATGTTGTTGACTGAGTTTGATCTAAAGTTTGTTTCACAATAATCAATTAAGGGCCAATCCTTGACTGACCAATTGGTTGATTCTCCTTCTCCTTTAGCATTACCTAGTAATGACACTTTTCCCAATGACAATGTGTTGACAATTGAGGCTAATACATGGGAGTTATATTTTGATGGATCAAAGTGTAGAACATGATCTAGTGTGGGATTTATAATAATACCACCTACAAAAGAGCTTATTCCCTTGTCGTATTGGTTAAATTTCCTATGTACAAGCAACACTACTAAGTATGAAGCATTTCTTGCTAGATTGTGTGACACTTTAATTATCGGTGCACAACACATTAAGATCTTCGGTGATTCAAAATTAGTCATTAAAAAAATAAATGGAACATATCAAGAAAAGCATAACGAACTATCAAAATATAAGGATCTCACATTGACTTTGTTAAAGAAGTTTGAGTCATTTATTATTGATAACATGCCATGAAATGATAATCAAAATACAGATGCAATGGCAAGTGCAACTTCCCTTATCTCCCTTCAAGATCCTTCAAAATATTTCACCTTCATTGTGCATATGGCCATGAAGCCTTCGATCGATGATAAATTGGAAGAAGTGTTAGCAATAACCATGGAAGACTCAAGTGAATTGTATGATACAATATTTAACTATTTGAAAGATGGTACCTTTCTTGAACCAACAACCAAGAACATCCAGGCTCACTTGCGAAAAATTGCATCTAAGTATATAATTCTCATCGATGTGTTGCATCAGAGATCATTCCATGGTCTCTTACATAGATGCCTAAAAAAATCTAAGATACCCACAACACTTGAACAGGCTCATGTAGGTTCTTGTGGTGGCCATTTTGGAGGAAAAACATTAGTTCAAAAACTTATCTACATTGGATACTATTTGAGACACATGGAACAAAATTTCTTTGAATATGTAAGAAAATGCCACAAATATCAAGATCATAGCAATTTGATTCACGCTTCTACTTATGAATTCTAAGCTCAAGTCTCGATATGGCCCTTTGTAGTTTGGGGTTTAGACATTATAGGAAAGATATCAACCCCCTTCTTCTACTAGACATACATTTATAATCACTACAACAGATTATTTCACAAAATGGGTGGAAGCAATTCCCCTTCGATCAACAAAAACTAATGTGATATGTTGTTTCATATTGTAACACATTATTCACTTTGGCCTTCCTTATGTGTTAGTCTCTGATAATGGTACACCATTTAAGAATAATGACGTGAAGAGATTCTTAGAGACATTTAACATACAACATTTCTTTTTGACACCTTACTACCCACAATCTAATGGTCAAGTTGAATCAACTAATAAGACTATTGAACAAATCCTAAAGAAAATCATTAACATCATAAGGATTGACACACACAATTACAATATGCATTATGGGCCTATCGCACAAGTGTCAAATCATTTACAGGAACTACACCTTATAATCTCTTCTATGGGAGTGAGGCAATAATGCCCTTGGAGTTAGAGATTCCTGCATTAAGAATTTCTCTTCAAGGACTTATTGATGATAAAAAATATAAAGAACAACAATTGCATCAACATGAAATGCTTGATGAACAATGCATCAACGGTCTTGCGCATCTCCAAGCTTATTGTAAAATAAGACAACAAATTTACAATGAAAATGCCATCCCTCACATATTCAACAAGGGAAACTTAGTTTTATCTAAAAATAAGTGTAACATTAATGCCTACTTGAATGAAAAAGGAAAATTTAGTCCTAATTGGTTAGGACCTTACATAATTAATGAAATTTTTGGGTCTGGTGCACACACATTAACACAAATGGATGGCACAACTCACAAAGACCCTATCAATGTCATGCATTTGCATTGGAATTATGTCTAATCCATTTGAGTAGTATGAATGATAAAGCAGTGATGTTAGAGTTAGTAGATGATACCCCATATGCTCTTGCATTGCTTCATTCTTGACAAATATAGTTATGTGTGTGTTTCAAACACTAAAGCGATTATTTAATTCATTTTTAAGTAATTACTTTAGGTTTCAAGTAATTCAAGTTCATCTCTTGTATTATGTTAGATTAGATCCTTATATGCATTTAATGTTCTTTAATTATACCATAGGTGCATTTAATTTAGCATAACATACTCATCACAATGTTGCATCTAAGAGAAACTATAATAAGTTTTAATTAGATCACATAGGGCATGTTAAATCTTGAAGACATTCATTAAATAATCTTACAAAGGTTATTTAATTAATCAAATTGACATTTAACATTCAACAAAAATAATAAAATGTCAAGTGCTTATATATATATAAATCAGAGTTTTGTGTACATGTCATCAATATATACAATACTACTAAGGCATGTGACTACTAGATCCTTCGGGACCTAGTGGTTGCATCTGTCTAGTAGTAGTCTGTCGTGAGATAGTGCTATATGATCATGGTTGTGATATGCTGAATGTATTGAGAGAAAATTCTAAGCCTCATATCTATCCAAGCGCCTCCCAATGTGCTCCTACTATCTGATCTCTCTTCACCAATAGCCTAGCTACCTCTGCCTCTAGTCTTTTGAACTTTGGTAGGGTCTGGGATGACTGTCCCTTTGGGGCAACATCGGCTCAGTGGATGCACCTCCTCAAACTCCAATATGTTTCTTGTAGTCTAATGTATGGCATGCACAACTCTGGGTCCTAATCTACAATGGCTGGGGGTGCATAGTCTACCTCTATGGCCTCCTTGTTGACTAATGGGGGCACTATATCTATAGCCACCTATCAATAGAGATCCCAAAAGTCTCTCATAAATCCTGCAAGATAGAAACAATAAATAATCAGTACACATCATGACATATATATATATATATATATATATATATATATATATATATATAAACCATAGCCATAAGCATAAGCATAAAGCATAACAATAAACAAAATATCATCATGTATAACTCTAGTAGGAAATGTGAAATTATCCTCTTCGTGTGTAGTGGGCCTAGAGGATGTGCTAGCCTCCCCATGACTATGGGTATTGGTGCTTGCTACAAATTTTTCTCATGATCTAGTCATATGTATGGGAGAGGGCTCTCCCCCCTCATTCCCTTCTAGATCCTCATTTGTTGCCTCATCAACCTCACTCATGGGCCACTTCTCCTCCTCATCCTCCTCATCTTGGTCCTTGTTTCCTCTATCTTGTCTATCATGGTCATGATCTGCATAATCATCGTACTCCTCATCTATGACATCTGTAAATATCTCTGCAACCCTATAGTGTGTCTCCTTGGCCCTTTCCTCTACCTCATCTCCCTCATCTAGGAGTGGTCCTGCATCATCTATCAGCTCCTCCATAGAAACATGGGAGCTAATTGTGATACTATCCACCACTCCTCATACTCATCTATATCACCAACATCATCTATGCTGGAGATCGGAGGCATATTTTGATCCGAGTACCCGAAGTCATTGTAGAGAGCATCATTTGCAATGAACCATAAAGAATCACCAGGTCTCCGAGCATTCCGTATTGATCTCCTAAAGAAGGGTTGTTCCCTATGTGCTATCTAGATCTATCCAAACTATCGCATGACTTGATTGTAGTACAAAGCACACACTACATAATTGTGTCTTCCAATAAAAAAACCTGTCAAGCTATAATCTCCTCATCTGTCGAGTGTGATCTAGTGATTCAAGCATAAGATGATAAGGTCTCTAAACGATCTTGTCATCTAGTCAATCAAATTGCACTCTCCAAAAGTGTAAATCACCATACTGCCAAAATTTTTGTTGAGGATAGCTGAAGGCCGAAGGATACCTCAAGACTCTCAAACATGAGAAGCCAATAGGTCTGGTACATGTAATATGCTCAAGGCACCAAACATGCAGAAGCATACAGTGTACCATACTATCCACCTCTTGAAAGACAAACTGTCCAAGATCATAATATAGGTGCACTAGGATATAGCGCCCCAAGCATATACTATCTGGTGCTCCACCATCCCTCAAATTAGGTGTACTAGTATGCACTCCCTATCCATTAGGGATGAGTACTAGTGCAACTATAAGCATCATAATCTAACTAATGGGGCTCATGAATATAGTAGCATCACTAGATAAATCTGTGTCTTCACTCTCTCATCATGCACCGATCCACAAAGGTAATACTACATGTCATATTTCATCTCATGGAATGTCCGCTCCACTCAGAAACATACTCGCTCACCCAAAATAGGAATTTGGATTATGTGATGTATGTCCTCCAGTGTGATCATCATCTCACTAGTTGGTAGATGGAATGTGCATGTATCAACATCCCAGCACTCTGCTAGCACCATCATCACATCATGGTACCTCATGGGGGCATGAGGTACACCTAGTATAGTCCTATAGTTTTTAATAGCTCTTATCCACCACTGAAAGAGTGGGAACTAAATCTCTAAGAAGTTTTATTTTCTTTCCACCCAGATGTTGATGCGAACGGGTGGGCACCTAACAAATACAAGAAAAAATATGTCCTATAAGTAGTCTAAACTCTTCACCTATAGCCTAGCTACCTCTGCCTCTAGTCTTTTGAACTTTGGTAGGGTCTGGGATGACTGTCCCTTTGGGGCAACATCGGCTCGGTGGATGCACCTCCTCAAACTCCAATATGTTTCCTGTAGTCTAATGTATGGCATACACAACTCTGGGTCCTAATCTACAATGGCTGGGGGTGCATAGTCTAACTCTTTGGCCTCCTCGTTGACTAATGGGGGCACTATATCTATAGCCACATATCAATAGAGATCCCAAAAGTCTCTCATAAATCCTGCAAGATAGAAACAATAAATAATCAGTACACATCATGACATATATATATATATATATATATATATATATATATATATATATATATATAAACCATAACCATAAGCATAAGCATAAAGCATAACAATAAACAAAATATCATCATGTATAACTCTAGTATGAAATGTGAAATTATCCACTTCGTGTGTAGTGGGCATGGAGGATGTGCTAGCCTCCCCATGACTATGGGTATTGGTGCTTGCTACAAATTTTTCTCATGATCTAGTCATATGTATGGGAGAGGGCTCTCCCCCCTCATTCCCTTCTAGATCCTCATTTGTTGCCTCATCAACCTCACTCATGGGCCACTTCTCCTCCTCATCCTCCTCATCATGGTCCTTGTTTCCTCTATCTTGTCCATCATGGTCATGATCTGCATAATCATCGTACTCCTCATCTATGACATCTGTAAATATCTCTGCAACCCTATAGTGTGTCTCCTTGGCCCTTTCCTCTACCTCATCTCCCTCATCTAGGAGTGGTCCTTCATCATCTATCAGCTCCTCCATAGAAACATGGGAGCTAATTGTGATACTATCCACCACTCCTCATACTCATCTATAGCACCAACATCATCTATGCTGGAGACCGGAGGCATATTTTGATCCGAGTACATCCGAGTACACGAAGTCATTGTAGAGAACATCCTTTGCAATGAACCATAAAGAATCACCAGGTCTCCGAGCATTCTGTATTGATCTCCTAAAGAAGGGTTGTTCCCTATGTGCTATCTGGATCTATCCAAAATATCACATGACTTGATCGTAGTACAAAGCACACACTACATAATTGTGTCTTCCAATAAAAAAACCTATCAAGCTATAATCTCCTCATCTGTCAAGTGTGATCTAGTGATTCAAGCATAAGATGATAAGGTCTCTAAACGATCTTGTCATCTAGTCAATCAAATTGCACTCTCCAAAAGTGTAAATCACCATACTGCCAAAAATTTTGTAGAGGATAGCTGAAGGCCGAAGGATACCTCAAGATTCTCAAACACGAGAAGCCAGTAGGTCTGGTACATGTAATATGCTCAAGGCACCAAACATGTAGAAGCATACAGTGTACCATACTATCCACCTCTTGAAAGACAAACTGTCGAAGATCATAATATAGGTGCACTAGGATATAGTGCCCCCAAGCATATACTATCTGGTGCTCCACCATCCCTCAAATTAGGTGTACTAGTATGCAATCCCTATCCATTAGGGATGAGTACTAGTGCAACTATAAGCATCATAATCTATCTAACTAATGGGGCTCATGAATATAGTAGCATCACTAGATCAATCTGTGTCTTCACTCTCTCATCATGCACCAATCCACAAAGGTAATACTGCATGTCATATTTCATCTCATGGAATGTCCACTCCACTCAGAAACATACTCGCTCACCCAAAATAGGAACTTGGATTATGTGATGTATGTCCTCCAGTGTGATCATCATCTCACTAGTTGGTAGATGGAATGTGCATGTATCAACATCCCAGCGCTCTGCTAGCACCATCATCACATCATGGTACCTCATGGGGGCATGAGGTACACCTAGTATAGTCCTATAGTTTTTAATAGCTCTTATCCACCACTGAAAGAGTGGGAGCTAAATCTCTAAGAAGTTTGATTTTCTTTCCACCCAGATGTTGATGCGAACGGGTGGGCACCTAACAAATACAAGAAAAAATATGTCCTATAAGCAGTCTAAACTCTTCAATTTTTACATCAACAATCATAAAAGTGTACTAAATTGATTCTAGTGTGCTTTCCTAAAGGTCCTAGGAACTTTAGAACCCTTTTGAGACACTTCACACAGAAACGAGACACTTTGCGAAAAAGTGGGACACTTCACAAACAAAAGAGACACTTTGTGAAAAAGGGAACACTTTGTGAAATTTTTTTCCAACGCCCTAAATTAACCTAAAAATGTGTAAAAATCATAAAATAACTACGTAAGGAGAAATAAAAGGTAGAAGAATCAACTCACATCATGCTAATTCTTGTCCCGTGCCACCTGGTCCCGCAACACATCCAGTCTTGCAAGCATGTAATCTTGTCTGCTAGGCATCTTTCACTCTTCTTCAATCACTTTTAAGCTACAAAAAGGTAAATGATAAAATAAGTTAGAATTTAAATCACTTTTTTCTCTTATGTAAGTTAAAACTAGCGTTTTTACTATATTAGGGTTAAAAAGTACATTGCATTCAAATTAACATAACAGGTGATAGAGAGCTCTGTTGTTGATGTTTTCTATTGTATTGCAGTCATGACTCCACCCTCAACATCATTCAAATTTCTATCATTATGTGGAATGGTACTTGGAAATTCCCTATGATATGATTCATCCTATTCAATGTGGTTAGATTGCTACCTTGATTCCACCTCATAAAGCAAGTAGAATCAATGGGGGGAATACATCTACCCTCAAATGTAATTTCTAGAAAGAAGTTAGGAAAAAAGGATTCCTGGATGACTAATGAATTGGTGTTGCAAGATGTGGTTCCTAATTTTGTGGTTTTGTAGATGAATACATTGGGGGCTTCATTCTCCCATATTGTGAATAAGTATCATTTTATGAGATAAAGTGTAATGTTTAGAGCCCTTTAGCTTGCATAAGCATGTAGAGTTATATGGCGCTAAAGTGGGGGCTAGCTGTGACCACCTAAATTGTACTCCCTTCTAGGAGATAGTACAATCCTTGGTCTAATTTGGATCTATCTTGGGTACCCTTTATGATCATCATTTATAGGCCCCTTAGACCCATTATTTCAGATTTTGAGGCTCGTTTCACTCAAAAATCCCATAAAATCACAAAAATCCTCAAAAGCCACCTCAAGAAGCTAAGGTGGGACTCATTTGCCACCTTGGACGAATGAGTCCGCTTAGGTGGGGCCCATTTTCGAAGGTGGTGAATGAGTCCCATTTGGGGACTTTTTCAATTTTGAGCAGGAAATTTATGTTTTTAATTCAAAATTTTGGTGGAAGTTAGCCTTTGAGATATCAATAACAATTAATTAGGTGTTAGTGCCTATAAAAATAAGTTTCTAAGCCATTTTTATTAACTCTAAAAATTTTCAGCAAGCATTTTTCAAGAGATGATCATCAAGAATCTTCAAGCAAGCTTTCACAAGATCCTTCTAATTCCAAAAGCAAGCAAATTTGAAGCATTGGAGTAGCATTTAAGTATTTTTTTAAGGTCTTCAAGCTCACTTTCAATCAAGATCTAGCATTTTCAAGGGTTGGTCATGGTTTTCTATGGTGAATCATGATGGATTCTAGGTTGGGGAGATGCAACTATCCATCAATCCAATCCTAAAGACTTGTTTCCTAAGTGATTCCATCTTCCATTGTCACTCTACATTCAGCCTAAGGAAGGTACAAGCATCATTGGAGCTCATTTGGGGTGATTAGAGATCATTCATCTTTACATTTCCATTCTTGCATCATATTATTGTGCATTAGAATAGGATTGTAGCATGTTTCAGATTTCTTAGTCTTAGACACATTGAAGGCTAGGGTTTTTCATGCAATTATCATTATTTCTATCAAGGTTTAATTACCAAACTAGGGGTTTGACCAAGGCAAACCCCCCATTAGAAAATCGCGTTGAATTCTGTTTTGCGGGTGTATTTGGCATATTTGGATCCAAAACTCAAGATGGAAGGAAAGGGAAAGTATTGGAGTGTAGATTAGAACTTTCAATTTTTTGGAAAAGTGAAATAGGACTGATTTTCCAAGAGTGCCGAACGAGTCCCACTATAGCTATTTTCTAGATTTGTTTGTAGGTTTTGATACCCTTTTTCCTGAAACAAAATCTCGCGCAAAAACTTAGATCTAGGACTAATTCACCCAGGTTGGTGAATGATTCCCAATTGGTTAAAAAGTCAAAATTTCTAGAATTTTAAAGTTGTTTCCAGTCACTTCTAGGTTTCCAGGTGCACTTCACTTACCTTTCTACCTTTTTGTTCTATTTTACTTGCATTTCTAAGGAATTTTCTAAGTCATTGCATTAAATTGGGGTTTTATCTTACAACTTGCATTGCATTATCTTTTCCAAGTCCAAACTTGGTGGTGAACCCCTCATTAGGTCATATTCATTTCCTAGGATATCCCTATTGCAAGATCTCCTTGGATCTTTTGCATTGAGATATCTGGGGTTATCCTTGAGTGGAACATCTTTGAAAGTGGGTGCAAATACATCATCATATGCAAACCATATTTTTCATAGGTTCTAATTATTAATTGATTCTTTTAAATAATATACCTCTGGTCATAGAGGACAAGTAGAGGATTAAGTTCAAAATAATATAAATGGTAACAAAATGATAGAGATCACTGAGAAGTGTGCACTTGCACACAATAAGTTTGAAGAAAACCTTAAGGATGCATGATATTGTGTGAATGAAGCGAAGACCCTATTTAAATTTTGTATGAAGTGGTTCAAAGCCACAAAAAGTATCACAGATGAAATTGACTTAATTGAGTACTAGATTGAGAGAGCTTCTAGTGTATATGATTCAACACAAGACTCATGTGGAGGCATAAGGTCAGCAATCGAGGACTTGTATGAAAAGTATTTCCAACTACAAGGACAAAAGTAAAAGATCATCATGCAATTTGGGAGCATTAGAGACAATGAAATCAAAGTTTACATTAGTTTTTAGTGCTCTAATGTGTGTTGAGAAGGCTATCAATATTAGTTTGGTACCCAACACATCAGAATAAGGAGAAGACACATTAAAGGATCTAGAGACTCAGTGTAGAATGCTTTGAATAGCTAAGAAGATCTAGGAAAAAAGTAGTAAAGAATGGAAACTTCATGTTGCAAAGCTTCAAGAGGTAACCTACTTTGGTTAACAATATTTGTATCTTCTTTATGAATTTTTAGACTTCGGTGTACATATACATATGCTATATAGAATGGTTCCCAATACAAGTTTTTGGTTTTTCTCTGGTACATAGCTTAGGGGGAGTCAATTAAAAATTTTAGTATATACATATGTATATATTTATTAGGGGGACATTTGATATGTGTTAGAAATTTTTTTTTATGCATCCTTTTCCTTTGATGTCAAAGGGGGAGAATATTTCTAGAGATGTTTAGGCATGTTTCCATCAGTGAAAAGGGGGGGATTATTGGAAGAATGAGGATATGTCATTGATGTTGTTGCTGGAAACATGAGCATGTGGGAAAAGCACAAGGTAGATGTATTTATGCTTTACAAAGTTTTCGTTGATGTCAACATTGTATCTTTCTTTAATGATCATGGTGCAGATCATGTTGGCTGGATCTAACATGTTTTAGGATTTTTCCGTAAAAAAAATTGCAAGAAGGTTTGATCCAATGAAAGCATCTATGATGGAAAATGACTAAGTGTTTACACAAGTGATTCTGTGTACAAGGGATCTGGTAATTGGGTCCATAGTGGTTCACTATTGAATATTTTTCCTTGTGGTTCTAGTATAATAATTTTGGTTGATAGAAGCATTTGATTCTAGAATTCCATCTTGTTTTAGCTCTTGGTGTGAAAGTTATAAGTAACAAAAGTTTGGATTGATAGTTATAGGTTTTTTCTAGTTTTGTGTATATGAGTTGGAGAGTTCACACTTCTCTGTGGATTGGATTTTTACTTTGCATATTTGAGGATATTTTGATAGATGTCATATGAATGTGAAACCTAGTTGGCATGATTTTTTGAGTTGTGTGTCCTAATATGAATATACAGTTGGAGAATTTTTTGTGTTAGGTCTCCTACAGTGTCGACCTAATAAGTTTGAAGGTATGTGAAGCTTATTTAAGTATTGCAAAGTTATGTGGGAGCTAATATAGGCCCATTTCATCCTATTTTAAATTGTTTTAAGATTTGATTCTTGGAGTGCAACATGTGTGGATAGCTCTTGAGCCGACAAGTTATATTTTGGCAGGTGTCATATGAGTGTGAAATCTAGTGGGCATGATTTTTTGAGCTATGTGTGTCCTAATATGAGTATATAGTTGGAGAAATTTTGTATTAGATCTCCTACAGTGCAAAACTAATAAGTTTGAAGGTATGTGAAGCTTATTTAAGTATTGCAAAGTCATGTGGGAGTTATTATAGGTCCATTTCAACATATTTAAAATTGTTTTAAGATTTGAGTCTTGGAGTGAAGAGTGTGTGGATAGATCTTGAGTAGACAAGTTATATTTTGTATATTTTGAATGATACATCTAATTAGGCCTACCTAATTGATATTATGAGTAAATATGATATATAAGTTAGATATTTTTCAATATTTTGAAGATGATGAAATATAAACTAAATTAGTGAATGTGAATTGTGAAAATTTAGTTTGAATGTAGAGTAGACGGGTATGTGCAGGATCATCATGGAAAAAATAGGCCCTTAAGTGGAAAAAAATTCAGAAAAATCAAAGTTAGGCAACTTGATGTAAAAATTTGAATAAGTTATCTATATTATTTCAAAAACATGTAAGAATAGAATATGTAGAAAATTGAATATAGTTTCTAAACTACTAGGTTTGTTTAAAAAAAAAATCTATTTGGTCAAAATTTAAATTTCAATGCCCTTTACTTAAATTTCAGGGAAAAATAAGAAGTAGGTGTCTGCTTTGACCACCCTAACCACAATAAAACGATAATATTTTTTAAAAAGATTTTATATATAAGTAGAGGACTCATGCCCCAATGATTCATATTTTTTGTAATTTTTTTCCAAGTAAATAATTAATTATGATTTTTTATTACAACTTTTAAAAATATATAAAACTCATATGTCTGATCACCTTAACTTGGTCAAAACTTCACGAAATTCATTTTTTTTTTTAATCCTATAGTATGCTAAGCATAGAATGCGATACATGTTTTGGATTCAAAAATGTCATCCCGTTTGAAAGCTATAGATGTTTTCAATTAGCCTATCAATTAGGATTTTAGTTGTAATTTGAATAGAAAATGAATAATAATTATTTATTAAATTCAAATTAAAGCATAATTTATATCGGTGAAAGTTGAAAATCTTTTTAAAACCCTTTTCATTTTATCAATTTTGGGTAAACAAATAGTCGTCAGCCACATACCCATCATATTGCCACTTTTTGGCCCATCATGATCCTGCACATACCCAGAGAATAGAATTGAGTCTATATTTTGCACCTCAATGGAACTATATTCTAGTATATTGTAGATGCACTTTGTAATAGTTAAAATTTTGACTATGTGCCACAATATCTTCTATCTATTTTATTTTCTGAGTGGAAAGTGATTCCACCTATCGTGACCACTTTTGTAATATACTATAACTAGTTATAATATATTGTGAGCTAATCCTCACCGTGGTTTTTCCCATTTTGGGTTTTCCACATACAAATGTTGGTGATCATGTGTCATGTGATATTGTTGGATGTTTTCATGCTTTCTTTCATTACTGCAATTGAATATGCTATAAGTATTGTATGTTTAAATGTTTAAGCAATTCAAAAGAATACTAATTCAACCCCCCCCTAGTATTTTGGGTGTTCAATAGTTTCTTCCTCACCCCTTGTCTATTATATTATATATATTTGAGTAGCTTCTCTAGGAAGAAGGTGTAGGCTTATTCAAGTGCTACCCATGTTTTTGCTAATTGGTAAAACTAAACAATATAAATAAGATCAAAATAGATATAAACAATGAAAATATCATAACCAATATGTTGGACATATAGGGTTGGCTTTATGTGGCTTCTACCAAATCCCTTACTTGATAAAAAACTATCAATCCTTGCATACTAATCATGAAGATATTGCCTCAACTTATAGAGAGATTTCTTCAACTTGTAAACCAAATATTATTTTCTTGAAATCCCATATCCCATGGGTTGTTAGACATAGAATTCCTCATCTATATAGCCATTAAGGATGGTTGAATTTGCATGCATCTAATATATGGGCCACACATATTTTACAACAATAGAATATCTTATCTTGATTGTATCATGTATAGAAACTAATATAAAATTTTACAAATCTCTTTGAAAATAATCTAAGTTGTAATATTTCATTGAACCATTAGTATGATATTTCACTTTATAAATCAATTAGAAAAGAATCAGTCAAGTTTATCTTTGGGAAGATGCATAGATTCCCATGTATTATTTTATCAATGGAATTCATCTCATCATTCATAACATCAATCCATACTAATTATTTTATCACTTTTTTATACACAAAGGGTTCAACTTAAATCATACTAAGCAAAGAAAAACAAATAACTAGATTTATATTAGTAATTTCCTCTAATAAGCTTCAAATAAACTTCATATCTTTCTTGAGGAGCCTAGACTTGATGCTAAACATTAACTATTACCCAAATATATGTTATCATAAGAACTTGCTTAAATTAATTTGGAGGACTCAAACTTGAGCTACTATTGGAGCTTGAACTTCTACTTGAGCGTGTAGTGAGAGAAAGAATGCAATCATATTGTATTTCCATGATTATTTTTGTATTTTCATGTACACTTGTAATGATGAAAATTGCACTCCCTTCTTTTAGATGGTACAATTTCTCACTTAATTTGGACCCATTTTAGTACCCTTGCATTTATAACCCTTTAAGTCATCATTAATAGGCCCTTAAGACTCTTTATTTATGATCTCAAGACTTATTTTGACTAAAATCTCAACAAAATCAATAAATACACCTAATTTTTTTACAAACCATCATTGGCCCACCCCGAAAAACTAGGATGGGACTCATACCCCACCTTGGGCATATGAGTCCCCCTAGGTTGGACCCATATGCCACAAGTGGTGTATGAGTCCCGTGTGGCCCATTTTTAAGGTTTGAGAAAGAAATTCAAGTTTTTAATTCAAAATTTTGGTTGATGTCGACCTTTGAGATCTAAATAACAATAAATTATGTATATTTCCCATATAAAAAATCTTTCAAGTCATTATTTCCATCTAGAGAAAGAAATTCAAGATCTAAGCATTCACATGCATTCAAGCATTCTTTCACAAGAGCATTCAAGTTTTCAAGAGCAAGAAAAGTTGAAGTCTTCAAGCAACATTATAGCACTTTTCACAAGTCTTCAAGCTCACTTTCATTCAAGATCTAGCATTGTCAAGGATTGATGATGGTTTCCTACAATGAATCATGATGGATTCTAGGTTTGGGAGATGCAACTAGCCATTGAACCAATCCTAATGAATTGTTTCCTATGTGATTCCATCCTCCATTATCACTCTAATTTCAGCCTAAGGAAGGTGCATGCATTGTTATCACAACTTATTAGGGTGATTAGAGATCTCCCTAATTGAGTCATTCATCTTCATGTTGCATTCATGCATCTCATTCTAGCACATTAGAATAAGGTTGCATTGCATTTCAAATTTATGAATCTTAGATACACTTAAGGTTAGGGTTTATGTTCACATTTATCTTCAAGATCCACTATTTCTATCAAGGTTTAATTAGAAAACTAGGGCTTTGACCGAGGTAAAACCCCCATAAGAAAATCAACACTATATTCTATTTTGTGGGTTTTTTTATAGGTTCAAATCTAGAAATTAGGTCAGGAAGAAAGAGCAAGGATAGAAGAATAGATTCAACCTTTGACTTTTTGAGAAACTAAAACGGGACTAATACACCACAGGTGGTGTACGAGTCTGAGTATAGTGAATTTTCCAGATTTTTGGAGATTTAGGCTTGTCATCACCAAATTCCTGTTCCAACCTAGAAACCCTAGTCTAGGACTGATACGCCTAGCCTGGCATATGAGTCCTAGTGTGCCCTAAAGTCTACATTTTCAAAATTTCAGACCTTATTCTAAGCATATTCCAGTTTCTAGGTGCACTTCTTTGATTTCCCAATTCTCTATTCTATTCTACATTCATTTCTAGGTCATTTATTGAAATCTTACATAGCATTAAGTTTCATAATTAGTTCTTGCATTTTATTAGTCCTTTGAAGCCCTATCTTGGTGGTGAACACCCTTTTAGTTCTTAATCAAACCCTAGTACAACCTTTAGAAGTTCTCTCTCTCCCATATAATCATTGGATTGAGATCTCTAGGGTTTCCTTGAAAGTAATAAGAGTGAAATAGGAACCCTCCCTCATTATAATCCATCTCCTAAAAGGTGGAGCACCCTGTTTCCATCATTACAACACCATTTTTCAACTACCACACCCCCCTTTCATGAAAATGTACATCTCAAATAAAAATCCATTACTTTTTATTAGAGTTATAGAATATGTACCCTTTAGTTACATCAAAATTATCCACAAGGATACAAATTTTGGATCATGTATCTCACATATCTTTCTTGAAAAGTAGAATATGAACATATGTTGGACAACCAAATAGATGAAAATGAGCCACATAAGGCTTATGACCACTCCAAGATTCTTTTCAAGTGATGTTTGGAATTAAACTTTTAGGGCTTTGATTTAGAATGTGTACTATTTTTTACATTGCTTCTCTCAAATAGTAATTTGAAATATTTTTTACTACTACATATAATGGTATGGTTATTTCTTTCGATAATACCATTTTTTCAGTTGTATAAGTTTTAGTAACCTATCTCTTGGTGCCATTATTATTGTAAATGAAAAAAATATTTAAAAGTGAATTCCCCTAGTATTTGTTCTAAATATTTTGAGATAATGCCTACTTTGTTTTTCAGCCATAGTTTTAAATTCTTGAAGCATTCAAAAGGTTTAGATTTATATTTAAAAAATGAAAACCATGTGTGGTGAGATAAATCATCAGTAAAAGTAAAAAATAAAGATTATTACGTAAATATTTCTCTTGCATATCATCACAAATGTCAACATGCACAAGATCTAGAGGAAATATTTTCCTCCATCATTTATTCACCATAAAACTATTATGATATTACTTTCCAAGTCTACACCTTCCACAATCATATTTTTTGCTTAAATTGTAGGAAGTCCTCTCACCATATTCTTCTTGTAAATCAAACTTAATCCTCAAAGAAATAGATGACCATAATTTTGGTACCATAACCATGAATCATCTATGGTTTCTTTGAGGGCATGCCTCTTAGTGGAATCTAATGTAAGAGAACATAATCTAATCTATCATGCTACGAGCTTCCCAATACTTAAAAGATTGTGGTATAGTTTTGGTAGATGCAAAGTATTATGAATACAATTATTTTCTCCTTGATTGTTCTCCACCACAAGCGTACCTTTTACAATTGAATAAACCTCTTTATCATCACAAAGTTCTTAGAGAATCAAAGTGATAAAACTTATCTTTCATGTGATTTGAGTAGCCTCTATCCTAGAATCATGTATCCTTTTGATGTTATTCTTTCAAATTGCATTTGAAAAATGTGGAATGCTTTGAATCTTCAAAATAGTTGTCTCTTAACTTATTCAAATGAGATTCCTTTTTTCTACTTTCGAATTGATAATACCAATAATATTCATAATATCTACACTAAATTCTTCTATGATCCACACAAATTCTTCCTATTCCTTTACTACTTCCTATCACATCCCAAGTAATTAATCTCATAGAATGGAAGTCAAAGAGAGTAAAGGTGGGAGTATGTGTGCTAGAAAAGAGGAAAATATATGGTGCACTTAATAAGGCATCACACACTTGTCATTTATCCTTGAATGTCAAGTGAAGGTATTCGCATCCATTCTTTTCCATGGGAAGGCTGCAGGATATGGAAAAGAGATAGTGCCTAACAACATTTAAACCCCTATGACCCCTTAGTATGTAGATTCATACTTTGTTTTGGAGAGAAAAATTGCATAAGGAGTAGAATCGCATGGAGAGAGGAAATAAAGAGATTGGACAAGAGAAGGTAAGAGGAGGTTAGTGAGAAGAAAGATGCCCTCATCGAATACCCTGATTGCAGGTTATGCACAAAATCAATTTGTTGAAATGGATTTAGAGACTTTGAAGCAAATTCCATTGGCAGGTGTAAAAGCCACGTTTCACAACAATAGCCAGTAGTCTCTTTGCCTATTCAAGGAGGAAAGTCTGAATAAGCTACGATCATCCATCAAAGTCAAGAAATAAGGAAAATATGGGAGATAAGATGAAGGAATGCAGATGCCTTAAAGAAATGTGATGGAAAACCTTTTGAAGAAATCCATGGCCCAGAATGGGTAAGTGCAATTGCATCTCAGTGAAGGAAATGATTGTTGTGTATACACATAATGGGTTGGTTGAAAGATATTGCAAACTTTTAAGTCGATGCCATTGTTGGCACAAAATCCAGACTTAATAACCTTTAAAAACATCCTCACTGCCTGCGATGAAGTGGGCTGCTCAGAAAGTAAGCTACAAATATGTAACTTCATCGCCTAGAAGGGTATTTGTGTTATAAGTATATATTTCTATTATGGGTGTATGTTTTGGTTTCAACAGCTGTCCATCCAGTAGTTGCATATCTAAGTCAGCTACGGGATGTAAGGGTACTGGTTTTATAGATTTTGTAGCCTGAAGATAGAATAATATAGATTATATAAATTCATAACCGGAGAACCACCGCCTCTCCTCTGTCCATGCACTCCCTAAATGATAACATATGTATGAATGGGAAACATAAATTGGAAACATAGGGTGTATGAAAAAAAATGCCTCCAGGAAATATAGTTACTTGAAATGCCTTGGCCGTAGGGTGAGTTGCATAAGGGAATTGATAGTTGAGCATTGTAAACCTTCACGCACATGCAATGAGCACTTCCCCGCAATTCTTAAAATGGAGATTTCGAGGAGAGCTGGCACATTTAGTATATTTAATATTGTCATCGAAGTTAAGTTGTTAAGTTGTTAAAAGAAAGTGTGTGTATATATATATATATATATATATATATATAAAACTATATAACTCAGCATGTTTAGGTTCTCCAATTAAAAAACTAATAAAGTAGAGCTTTGACACTATTATGTTAGATTTGGTATCTAATTTATCACAATAAGAAGTATAGATTACATCATAGATCATTCAAATTTTAAGAAATAAAATGGGTTTATCAATAGCAAGCTGTAGCCTTATCACCATGATTTTATGGTCAAAAGTCTTGTGATGTATATGACAGTTGTAAAGACCAAATCCTTTAACAATATTTGAGAAATATTATGAATGTTGTAAACCTTGTCAACATTAAGGTGGTAATTAAACTTGTTGTAGTTATGATTGTTTACGATCTACTTTTAGAGGTTGCATAAATGCACTAAATGTTTTAGTATGTTCTTTATTCCTTGTTGATCTATAAGTTTGATCTATACTTAAACTAATATTTAAGAGATCCTTGTGTCAAAGAAATCCTCTAGAAACATGTAATGGTTAGAAAGTGAAAAGAGTGCAATGATTATTGTTAAGTTTATACAGTCTTTATTAAAAAGTGTTAGTCATATTGAGAAGATATTAAGATGCATGTGATTATGGAAAACTTTGGAAAATTCTATTGCAATGGAAATATGTGTAAAGTGTTCCTTTAATGTCATTATATCTTCCTTGCTAAATGCAAAATTTAGGCATGCTATATAATGTTAAAATGGTATTTGGGTAATGGGGTAAAGGTTAAATATGACTACCAATTATCTATTAACCACTTGAGTAGAACCTCAATATTGAATCTATTATTGGAATTTCAAATGGAAGTATTTTCCTATAGCAATAGGGTTAGCTTTCCTTGTATGTTGTTAAGCATTAGTTAAAAGAAACCCTATGTGGGTAATGATTAAGCTTGACTTATATATATAGAACCCTCTTCCTATTAGCTTCAACCTTAGACAATACCACAATTATCGTAAGTGTTGGCACTAACAAATATAGCATTTCATCCCTTGAGGAAACTCTTACTAGTTGCGTACTCCCACATTGGGGTATCTGTGATTAATAATCCTTTCAAGTTGGGGAATTATTAGACATTGTAACGTCTAGAAAGTGCAGAAAGAAAAGATTAAAAGCAAGCATGCAATGCAAATCTAAATGCAATCTAATGCTAACCAACAAAGAAAAAAGGAAAGTAAAAACGTAAATAAAACTTGAACAATCTCACCAAATTTGTACGTATTTCCATGATTCATCTCGATTGCCCTTCTCCATTTTTCTGTTGTAGTATAATTGTCCTCAGATTTTAAAAAGTTTGTGCAAGTATAGCCTATGATAATGATTTAGCAAAACATCGAAGATTCAAGATAGGTGCTCCAAAAAGTCATAAGATTTCGAGAGAGATTGGAATGATGAAGACCAAATCAATTTATAGAAAATTGATTATTTGAACGATAGGCCATGATTGAAAGATCAACGAACGGTTGAGATTGACTGATTAGTCATGCATTCTGATAATAGTTAGTAATGACATGAGTGATATAAATTAGAAATAGAATTAAAGATTAAATAAATGATTTAATCTTCCAGTTTGGTATTCAAAAACAGAAGAATTATCTTTGCATGACAAAGATAAAGATGGATTAAAGCAACTCTTTGTTTGAATGCACACACAAGATTAAATTAATTAAATAGGAATATTTAATTAATATGCATGTACACACATTTGAGTTAGAACTGGATGATTGAATGATTTGACGAAGAGATTACTCGAGAACGCCACTCAGACATTAAATCAAGAGTTAACTGGGCGATTTGAATAGATCTTTGAGTCGAGTAAAAGTGAATACTTAGACAACTCACACAATTTATCTAAATATAGAGGAATGTGTTAAAATAGAATTCATGAATTAAATAATTCATTTAATTCAAGATTTGATATTTGAAGAATAATTAAATAAATAAGATTTATTTAATTAAGTGATGAAGGGATTTAAATGAATAATTAAATAAATAAAGAATTTATTTAACTATAGTTGACATATGATAAAGGGGAAATTAAATAAGAATTTATTTAATTTGACAAGAAGAATAAGGTTAATTAGTAACATAATTAAATAAAAAGTGTTTATTTAATTAATCATATAGAATAAAGAAAAGTGTGAATTAATTAAATAATTAAGATTATTTAATTAATAGAAGAATGAAGACTATAGAGAATAATTAAATAATTGACATTATTTATTCATGACCATGAAGAATACAAATTATGAAGAATATTGAAGTCGCAGGCTTAAACCAGATTTCGGTGTCTACATTTTCCCTTCTTTGATACAATGTCATTTCGGCGTTGTGTCAAAGAAAATCGATAAGAAATATGTCCTTGTAATGCCCTAGTGTAAAACAGGTGAAGGTATGCCCCCTCAGGAAAATTGACAAGTTTTCAAAAAAGTTCAGAAACATTTGAAAATAATCCTGATTAGTCCATTGGATAGCCAGAAATGGAGTGGAGTTGACGGAATTGAAGTCAGACATGGTACGAACATGAACGATTCGATTGAAATTGGAAGTTAACGTGGCTATTAGAAAAGAATGCCACCAAAACCCTAGGTATAAATAAAAATTGGGGTAAAAACCAATTCATTTTCACCCACCTAGCTTCGAGAATTGAGATTTTGCTCTACACCCATAGCAACGATGTCTCCTGTTCCGAACACCCACCATCGAGCTTATAGGATCCAGACCTTTAGGTGGCCAGCCGACGTGGACCCCCCGGTATGTTACTCAAACTTGACTTTTGAAAATTTCAATTTGTGCATGTTTTTATGCATTTAATTTGAATTTTTAGTATGTGTCAGTTTATCAAAACACAGCATGTGAATGTGCAAACGACGCATTTGCATACGGATCAACACAGATGTAAGATCATGTAGATAGGTAAACTAGGTTCTTGCACAGTTCAACGCATTTTTAGTTTAGTTGAACACATGTGTTATAAAACATCGCATATGTAATTTAGTTAGCCGCATCTGTATATTGTTCAACGCATTTGATTTTACTTCGACACATTTGCATTTATTTCAACACATTTGCATTTCATCTACACAGTTCCAAATAATAATTATTTTCATAGACGCATTTTTTATTATGCACACATATGCATTTTAACGTTACACATTTGACAAATAGTGACGCATATGTGTAATTAAATGACACATTTGATTTTTATGCACCACATATGTAAAATAACAACACATGTACAAAATAATGACACATTTGCAAAACAATGATGCATTTGCAAAACAACAACGCATTGGAATAGCAGTTAATTGAGTCATTTTGCACTAGGATAGATGTTTGAAGCTGACATGAGGCATGTATAATGTCATTGCAGGTTGTGTTGGATAGTGTATATACGTGAGAGTCGAGACCAACAACATTTCGCTTTAGAGACAGCCTATGGAGCGCAGAGCGACGGTTCCTATGACACCTAGGTCTTCTACACGTTATAGATATGCCCCAGATTCAGGAAAACTGGGGTTTACTGACTGCCTTATGTGAGCGGTGGCACTCGGAGACATCATCCTTTCACCTTCCGACTAGAGAGGCTATAGTGACATTAAAGGACGTCTATAGGATTTTGAGACTTCCTATCAAAGGCATGCAGGTGAGCTATGATACCCAAAGGGGTATTGCCAAGATGTGCCAATAATACTCACATGCTGATGTCAGACAATTAGGGCTGGATCACTATGAGATTAGATGGCTTGTATTAGCGCAGAGGTATAGGCAACTGGACTATCTATTGTGTACATTGATAGGTGGCATAGTACTTCTTAACCGTCGAGGTCATTTTTTTACCATGGGGTGGGGGGAGATGCTTATAGGCATGTTAGAGTGGTGAGTGGTATATGCTTGGGGTCTCTGTCTCCTTGGTATGTTGTATTTTCACTTACATGATATTGCCTACCAAGAGGCACAGTCCATGAGTTGTGGTACCATGCTCCTGATGGTATGGGCATGGGAACACATTGCGATCTTTCGGCCACCAGTGATAGTAGATGTACCGCACAGAGCTTGCTATGCCTTCTGTTATGTGGGGGAGAACACTTAGCACCACATAGGAGATACAAGATACTTTAGGCATGACATAGATACTATGGTTTAGTTTGCATGGAGACCATACCTGGGATGTGCAGAGTGGTCGGATGAGGATGAGCACTTGCCTTTTTGTCGATAGACACAATACTTGATTGGGCGGACAGTTTCACATGTCCGCATCATAGAGCATCACTTGCTAGATCGTGTCTTATGACATTTTGGAGAGGTACAGGATGTGCTAAGAGGATGGGCTGAGTTTGCGAGGTCATCGCGAGAGATCCCCCTGTGGGGTCCAGAGATTCTAGTAGCTACAGCTGATGTAGACATTGATGCATTGCAGGTAGTTCCTTGGGGGTGGAGAGATGGTCTGGCATACCCTGGTACCACAGAGGAGTATGATTAGTGGTGGGTTGTGCATAGGTTGATTCCCTTGACAGATCCCGAGCAGCCAGTGCTGATAGAGCGGTGAGGTACAGGACCACGAGGTAGGCGTGGAAAAGGTAGAGGTCAAAGAAGTGGAGGAGGCCAGGGTGATGATGGAGATGATGGTAGACATTGTCGGCGAGGTGGTAGGAGAGGGAGATGTGGACGGAGGGGATGAGGGCCACCATTGTCACCGATTCGTGAGGAGGGACGGCAAGAGGAGGATGTGGCCATGTCGGATATTGGCAAAGATGGGGAGGAGGTTCATGTAGAGATTGGCAGAGAGGAGGCCATTCCAGTTATTCTTGTAGAGGAGGAGGTAGAGTGAGAGGAGGCAGAGATTGATGCCCTGAGCTTGCTGGGTGCTTATTCAGGAGGATGATGAGGAGGATGATCATCATGAGAGAGAGATTTAGGACCAGATTTTGGAGGATTTGGATGAGGAGGAGGATGGTGTACTGAGGGCTAGATAGGATGATACTGGGGAAATTGATCCCAATATAGCTACATTGCGTGCTCAGGTTGCATCCTTGGAGGAGTAGATGAGGGTCCTAATGTCTGAGAGAGATGTGTTACGGATGGAGAGGGACAGAGCCATCATGGACAAAGATCAGGCCATAGGTCAGAGACAAGAGACTGAGGAGAGATTCACAGAGCTCTTAGGGTTATGTACTGGGCCTGCAACCGCATTTTCCAAAGACCTAGTTAGAGCTGGAGAGAGAGACTTACTATCATGATTTATATGAGGCAAAGGTTCCTCTAGAGAGATGGGCTCCTAGTTTCTCGTAGGCACATCGTAACAGGTCACAAAATAGGACCCACACCAGGTTAGTTAGTATAGAGGGTGTGGAGCAGCCATGTAGATTAGGTCCATATGATAGGCCTCACTCAACTCACAGGTCATCAGGTTCTCAGTATCAGTCATCTGCGCACTCCAGTCATGATAGTAGCGGTAGTTCCAGATAGGTACATTTCTTGACATATACCGAGACATTGTATTATGATTCTATAGCCTGTGAGCTTCCATGTTTATTAATACATTATGACATTGTGATGTGACACTATTGAGCAATATATATATATATATATATATATATGATTTTGGCAGTGATTCTCATGATATGCATTTCTATTTATTGATTATGCAGTAGTTTATTTATACATGTGATGTTTATATGATATGCCTATGTGATGGATGATCATATCTATTTTATGATGTGCTTATGCAGCTAATGATATAATGTTGATTTTATGTGATGTTGATTCTATATATGATGTATGCAGTTTATAGTTATGAGATGCAATATGATGTTATATGTATAATGCTTTATACATGTGATGTTATACAGATGTAATGTGATGCATATATTTACATTTGTTTTGTACATGGAATGTTTATATGATGATGAATGTCTATTATGCCATGATGTCCTAGATATGATAAATGCCTATATGTATGTATTTTTCTAACATGTATGCGTAAGCAGGATGACTCATATGGTTGTGTGTCACATGACTCCATCATAATGCAAGAAAGAAGAACTGTTAGTGTAGAAAGAAAGATTGAGAAATAATAAAAGAAATGAGATGGATGTTAGTATTAGCAATCGTCAATGTTTCGTTGTATCACAAAAGGTATTGCACTTTACAATCATTGGGCAGGACTAATACAAATGGATAAAAACACCATGATATGACATAGATCAAGGTGTGCAAGGTCATCCACTTGCTAAAGACAGATAGTCGCAGACAAGGATTATCATTAACTCATACTAAGGGCACAAGTTGCCCCAGTCTTTTTGTTAATACAAACCACAGACAACAAACAAAGTAAAAGATGGGTCATGAGACGTCATCGCTCCTGTAAATCCTTCATGGGACATCCTTGAGGAAACTAGTAACATGACTCAAAATCCAATTAAAAAGACAATTGATAGACAACAGTCAAAGAAAACAGAATTTTGATACATCGTTGCTTCTCTAAATCGTTCATGGGACAACCTGGAGAAAGCTAGTAACATAAATCCCATCATAAAGTCAAATGAAAAGATAAAATAAATAAGTCAGAAAGTCAAAAAGCCAATAAAATATTTTCCAAAACTTGATCTGTTTGTTTGATTTGTTTTGATTAATAGAATGATTGATTGATAAAGCCTGATTTTAGGAGATACACATACCAGATAAGACTGTGAGTTTGGTTTCGATGTTATGACTATCTGTATAAGGCATGAAAAGGCCTGGTTTCAGAAAGACATGTATCGTATAAGACATTGAGTCATATGTCGTTGATGTAATAACCTGCATAAGGCTATGTTTGATTGTTTGACAATGTCGATTATTCAGGAAGGACTCATCCTGAATAAGACAGGGGTTGATTGTTTTGATGATGTCTATCTCCAGGAAGGACACATCCTGTATCAGACATTAGTTGATTTGTTTTGATGATGTCTATCTCCAGGAAGGACACATCTTGTACCAGACATTAGTTGATTTGTTTTGATTGTTTGCTTTGGCAATTTGTTTGATTTGACTTAGAGACATTGTTGACTTGTTCACCAGATTAATGCATGACCCTATATGATGTGTGGACAATTAACTGTGTGTGACGAAAAACCCTAAAGGACTAACCTAGTGCGGCCTCGGGGGCTCATCGATTTATGGCCTTGCCTACGTTATACACGCAGAGACCTCGTAGTTCAACTTGACTTTGACTGACAAGTCTGACTACAAATAGAAGATGCGTGTGAAAGTGAATGTGATGAACCCTAATGGACTAACCTAGTGTGGCCTTAGGGGCTCATCGATTGATGGCCTTGCCTATGTTATACACATAGAGACCTCGTAGTTCAACTTGACTTATGACCTTTTCATATAGACATATGAATTGAAGCATGATTTTATATAGACAAACCTAAACAGACTGACCTAATGCCTCGGGGGCACATCGGTAGATGGCCTTGCCTATGTCTAGTCATAGAGGCAATGTAGTTCAAAAAATGACAAAGACTGACAAGTGCGACTGACTTTGACTCTATTTTTTGGATTTTTGACATGTTTTGATTTTTTTGTCTTTTTGAAGTTTTTTGATGTTTTTGTGTTTTCTCAGGACATTTTGCGATGTTTGTGGATTTTTCTATGGTTTTACGTCTTCAACATAGCTGATGTAAGAACCAATATGACACATGTCAAGTGTTTGCCCCTAGTAGAGTATAATACTAATTGATTATGAATAGGGTAAAATGGGGGATATGAAATGCACTTGATTTCAATCGTTCCAGGCTATGGGAAAGACTACCACTTATTATGAATGGTATATACAAGCGATGGATATGAAAGATAAGGGATATGTACAGGGATAGGTAGTATGTATAGGGCTAAGGGATATGTACAAGGATAGATAGTATGTACAGGGAAGTGGACTATGTACAGGGAAGGCTAGATTAGAATAATAGTAGACAAAGGAGCGGAGTCAAGTACACATGGCGCCTGTTTGCCAGGTTTTCACCATGGTATCTATCCAAAGCACCACTGAAGTGGTTTTCACTATTGGATGAATTATTTGTCTTTACTATTGTCTGGATTATTTTTTGGTGTTACCAAGACACCTGTTTGCCAGGTTTTCACCTTGGTAACGATTTTTTTTATTTTATGATTTTTTTTGTATTTTTGCCAATTAAGACAAGGCTCTCATAAGCTATTCGTAGAAATTCTTTAGATGCAGACTATTGATTGGTGAGGACAATGGTTCCCATTCAAGAGTAGAGAGTTGGTACGCTCCTGATCCAAAAGCTTTTGTAACAATACAAGGTCCTAACCAATTTGGTTCAAACTTTCCTAGTTTGTCTCTTTCTGCTTGATTCTTTGGGTTCTCCATTAAAACCAGGTCACCAATGTCAAAGTTTCTATTCAAGACCTTCCTATTATAGCTATGATGAAGGTGATTCTGATATGCTTGGAGATGGTCTAGTGCATTTTGTCTTCGCTCATCTAGGAATTCTAGCTCATGGAGTCTCGATACTCGGTACTCTTCATCATCAATGTGGCCTTTCAAAGATACCCTTAGGGAAGGAATCTCGACGTCAATAAGAAGCATAGCTTTAGAACCAAATACTAGTGAATAGGGAGTGGAGCCAATGGGAGTACGGATACTTGTGTGATAAGTCCATAAGGTAGGATTAATCTGTAAATGCCAGTCACGGCCAGCATCATTGATAGTCTTTTTGAGGATTCTAATAATGGTTTTGTTAGATGCCTCTGCTTGGCCATTACCTTGTGGGTAGTATGGAGTGGAAAAGTGATTTTGAATATGAAATTCATCAAAAATATGCTGGACTTCTTGATTCTTAAATGGGCGGCCATTATCAGTGATTATGGACTGAGGGACACCATACCAACAGATGATATAGTTCAGAATGAACTTTGAGATCTGTGTGCTAGTAATGTATGTCATAGGAATAGCTTCAATCCACTTTGTAAAATAATCAGTGGCAGTGATAATGAATTTGTGGCCATTAGATGAGGGTATGTGCAGGATCATCATGGAAAAAATAGGCCCTTAAGTGGCAAAAAAATTAGAAAAATCAGTGTTAGGCAACTTGACGTAAAAATTTGAATAAGTTATCTATATTATTTCAAAAATATGTAAAAATAGAATCTGTAGAAATTGAATTTAGTTTCTAAACTACTAGGTTTATTTAAAATAAAATAAAATCTATTTGGTGAAAATTTGAAATTTCAATGCATAGTACTTAAATTTTAGGAAAAAATAAGAAGTAGGTGTTTGTCTGACCACTTAACCATTAAAATTTTTTATAATATTTTATATATAAGTAGAGGACTCATATCCATATGTGATGCATATTTTTCTAATTTTTTTCAATTAAATAATTAATTATGAATTTTTTATTACAACTTTTCAAAATATAAAAACTTCGTATGTCGGTACCTTAACTTGGTCAAAACTTCATGAAATTTATTTTTTCTTTTTTTAATCCTATAGTATTCGAAGCATAGAATGTGATGCATTTTTCAGATTCAAAAAATGTGAAACTGTTTGAAAGTTATAGATGTTTTTCAATCAGCCTATCGATCAAGACTTTAGTCATAATTCTAATAGAAAATGAATAATAATTATTTATTAAATTCAAATTAAAGCACAATTTATATTGGTGGAAATTTGAGAATCTCCTCTAAAAACCCTTTTTGTTTCATCAATTTTGGGTTAAAAAAAAGTTGTTAGCCACATACCCTACAAATACTCATAATATTGACACTTTTTGGCCCATCATGATCCTACACATACCCATGATGTGGGGTGGATCCTACCTATGAGGTCAAGTCCTCATTGGGCGAAGGGCCATGGTGATGTTATAGGATGGAGCTCCTGTGCTGGTGCATGTATCAAGTCTCCATGAACTTGGTATTGGCGACATTTTGTTACAAAGACATATGAGTCCTTTTCCATTTTAGGCCAGTAATAACCCAGTCTCATAATCTTTTTGGCTAAGGTAGGACTGCTAGAATGGGAACCACATATACCCTCATGCACCCCACACAAGGTTTCTTGTGCTTCAGTAGAATCAAGACATCTCAGTAGGGTATTATCTAAGGTGTGTCTATATAGGGTGTCTCCGACGATGGTATATTTGGCTGAATTTCGAAGGAAGGTCCTACGTTGGTTGTTTGAGAGGCCAATGGGTATGATTTTGGCATGAAGGTAGTCATAGATTTCTTTGTACCATGGGGAATCAGGACCAACAATGTCACACACCATTTCAGAATCTGGGATATCATAGGCTGGGACCAACAACTGTTCTACCAAGAACTCAAACTTAGGCACATTGTTAGGAATGTCAAGAAGTGATGCAATTGTAGCCATAGTGTTTGCTACCTTGTTTAAAACATGAGGTATTTAATGAAATTCGTCTTTGTCAAAGTACTCCTTAAAGTTATCAGCCATGCGTTTGTAGGGAGCAAGCTTCTCATCCTTAGTCTCATAATCACCATTTACCTGTCTGATTACCAGTTGAGAATCACCATATACATGTAGATTCTTAATTTTCCACTTGACTACAATGCATAACCCTGTCACTATAGCTTCACACTCTGCTATGTTGTTAGTACATGGAAATGCAATCCTGAATGACTTAGGGATGGAATCACCCTGTGGTGTGATAAACAATATACCAACCCTTGAGCCATGATTTGTATGTGAGCCATCAAAGTACAGTTTCCATGTTATGTTTGTATCAATTGTAAATATAAACTCATCACGAAAGTCTACAACTAATGGGTGATCTACCTATATTGGTGCATCGGCTAACTGATCAGCAATGACTTGTCCTTTAATAGCCTTTCTTTCTACATACTAGATATCATACTCACTAAGTATCATAACCCATTTGGCCAGTAGCCCTGTTAATGCTGTCTTGCTGAGAAGATATTTCAAAGGATCTATTTTAGCAATCAACATTGTTTGGTGGTTTAGCATATAATGCCTTAGTTTTTGGGTAGCAAATACTACTGCAAGACAAGCACGTTCAATGGTACTGTTAGCTCTCAAAAGTCCAGGATTGAACCACGAAAGGTTGCCATGTTTTCACAATGTTTTAGGGTAATAGAACAAGGTTTGAAACAATTAAACCTTCTACTCTTCAGGTGCTGCTAGACCTAGGCGGGTGTACCTAATTGAATTAAGCAGACTTGACTTTTGATCTTCTCTTCTTGCCATAATTTTTCCACGATGGCAGATTGAAATGGACAAAATAAATCAAATTTGGTATATATTGTATACCAATATTCAAAACTAAACCCTAATATTCTCAATTAACAGATGTAAAAAACTGTGAGTGAAACTAAAGAATGAAAATGAAAAGACCAGTGCCTTATAGGGTTCACGGATTCAAGAGAAATCTAAAACAAGTTCATTTGTTCTAGCAGACATTCGAGTTATTTTGCATTTTATTTGGTTTATAGCTTGTATAAACCCGCAGGATTGTGATTATTGAGTTCTTCTTAATAATCCAATTGACATTCCCTAATTACTATGATCAATTCAAAGAATTTAATCTTTACTGGAAAGAAACAATTAATTGACCATACAGACGCAGTAAATGTGCATTGACGAACTAGGTATAAACTTGTTACACCAATTCGAATAACCAGAAAACACCATTATGGAGACAACCTCAATAATACTTTTCAACAAATATCATAAACAACCGATACCAGAAACCATTGCACCATAGTATTAGATTTTCATTGATATCTCCATGAGTTTACATATGCAACCAGTCTCATCCTTGCCAAAAAATTGTATTCTACCATCTCTTCTCTATTCTCTATCCTATTCTACCTATTGCCTGCATATTGTTTTCAAAATGGATATTTATACATTGAGAATACAAAAGGACACATCCTTTCAAAAATAGAAAATATCAAACTACAAAACAAAAGATAGAGAATAATTAGGCTCTATTTAGCCACAAATGAGTCTTAGTGAGGTGGTCCAAATAATCCTGGTGCTCATACGTGTCCGCATCTCCAACAGCATTTCGGATCGTGATTTCCATCTTGACCATTTCCTCATTTTGCTCGCTCACTTCCTCCAATGCTGTATCCTCTGTAGAAGTTGTCTTCATGACTTCATTTAGCATTGAGTCACATTCATTCTTCCATCTGCTAGCATCTTTTAATTCCCCTTTATCATTAGAAAATGTGATCACAGTATTCTTGGCAACCTCAATTAATCCTTGTTCATCCCCCTGCAATTCCTCATAGAAGTTTTGATGGCGATTGATAATATGATTTGTAGCTTCAAGTGTAGTACTATTAGCCTCATCACTTTGGGCCAGTTCATGAAACTTCTCCATGATTCATCCATCCATCCATTCTTATGTGCTCCTTCAATGTAGCAAGAGTATGAGAATATTTTCCCCACAATTTATTTAACCAAGATGTCAAATGATCCTGCCTCTTCTTAACAATTGCTACAATTACATCATACTTTCCCTGAGAATAAGCACTTGATCCTACCTAGTGATCTTTTTCCTGAGAGCTTTCTCCTTGAGTAATCATTTTGATTGTCCCCATTGAAACACCAACCAAGTCTTTGAATCTATCATTTTCTCTCAACAATTTTTCATTATTTGCTTTGTACATTTCTCTTTCTTTTATCAGTAATTGAATTTGTGCTTTATTCAACTTTGCAATATTTACCCCAACATCTGCAGTAGCTACAAGATCAGCCTCTCTGACTTTTAGAGTCATGACATGGCCAAATGATTTCTCTATATCAATTACCACTGATTTCCTGTGGGGTGGGTATAAAGCCCATATCATCAATGATCCCTCATCAGTATTATACTTGGAGCTTGTGTGTAGCATGACTGTCCTTCAAGAAACTATCAAAGACCAATGCAGAGTTCAAATCAAGGCCAGGAAAAATCATGACACCAACACTCTCCAACATTTTTCTCCCCTTTTTTGGAGTCATATTTGTCATTTCATCATCCACACATTTTCTCAATTGGGCTAGCAATTGTTCCTCATTTCCTAAAGTAACATCTTCAACATTATCTCTTATTTCCTTCCCCTTCGGCTTGTACAAAAATGCCTTGAATTCTGGGGAATTTATAAACTCATCACCAGAGACAAATGATCTATATTCCATGTGCCTTGCATCAACATCACCAATTTCAATACTTTGTTCTCTAACTAGGAAGACATACTGTTGAGTCCTCATCCTGGATACCTTTTTTGGTCTACCCTATGGCACATTACCCTTTGGTGTTTCTTGCCCTAAAGACAATTGCTTTGCCTCCAACAGCCCTTGGTTATATCTCTCAACCACCATTTCAGCTTCATCTTCATTCAGATTCCTAATCATATCATCAAAAGGATAGGGTACATGCTGATACCCCCCAAAGTTTATCTTCATCTTAGCAGAATTTATATATCCCTCTGGGTCAAAAATCTTCCTGGGTGGTTCTCTCTTCATATTATAATGCAACAATCTATCAAGGATTGAATTGTATCCTTCCTTGGCCATCACAGTGAAATCACCAAAACACAATGTACTAGGCATAAAAGCCTGCTTCCCAAAAGAACTGAAATGCATCACACTGCAATAATCCATTTGTCTGACAATTTCCAAATATCCAACTCTGTTTGGAACTGTTCTTGGCAGAATGAGAGGAGCATCTTCAAACCTATATACTCTGATCATTGTAGCTCCCTCCAAACAATACCAGTCACCCCAGTTATGATCAATTGGCCCATTGAAATCTTTTGGCTGCAGGAATCTCTTAATATCATCAGTCAATGAATAATTACAAGGATATTGATACAACTTATACAATGTTTTTACAAAATACTCTTGAAAATGAATGAAACTAGAACTAGCAAACCTGCTATTCCAAATAGCAGTCCACAGCTGAACAGGCAATGCTTCACCCTCCTTACTAATTTGAGAAATTCTCATTTTTGGAGGCCATACTCCCAACTCTTGTCCAAAATATAACACCAAGTGCATCAACAATGAATAGTGTCTGAGATGGACAATAGAAGCTCCACTTTTTATAGCCATCAATCCTAAGTCAAGCTCCTTAGAAATATATGAAGCATATTCAAATGGTCTGGAGTTGTGATACTGTATATCTACTGTGATAATCTTTGGCACAATCAACATGAGTTCCGATGCATCCATCCCCAATACTTGACACACTGAGAAATATGTGTACTTCATATAAGGCTCAAACAAATCTACATGATCAGGAGGCCCCTCACTATCTTGCAGAGGTTCTGACTTGTTACCCTATTTAATTCTATGAATAGGCAACTTCCAACCCTTATAGATTGTATCCATTCTTTAAAACTCTTTTTCCAACTCTTCACAATTGATCTCCTCATCGCAAAACCCTTCCAATTTGAAAACCTCACCTATTTCTTCTTTAGACACATATATCTGTGGTTTTCAAGATGGGTCAAATATAGCCTTTTGTTTTAGATCATAATTATGTACAAGCAATTTCACTAATTCTGCATTTACAAAAATATTAGGGCACACCAGTTTCCCTACATTTAGCTTCCATGGGTTACAGACTGGTTCAAAGTGATTTCTTATGTGGTAATGGAAATTGAATAGCTCATACCCTCTTATGGCAGTCCAGACATCACCTATGAACTTACATTTATCATGTAGCTTATCAACTTCTACCCTAAGCTGTGCAGACCTTCTAGCTTTAGGCCCCAAGCCAGGTAGTTGATCAATAAGGTCTTGGTTCAACATCCTTTTAGTGCCCTCATGCTCTGTATCAACCTTTTGTTTCTTTCCTTTTGAAAAACTACTCTCACTAGGCTTTCTACCCTTACACTTTCCAGAACTAGAAGACTCCATTCTCAAGCTTATAGAATCAAAATGTGAAAAACCAAGAAGCAATTACTTACAGTATTCTGCTCGAGCTCCTCAGGCTAAGAAAAATCCCAGTTGTCTGTTCAACATGCCAATTCACCCGTAATCAATTCAGAACCGAAGAATTGATTAAAACTTTACTGTTATATCTCGTCGCACCATTAATGAAGCACGAATGAAGACCCATTTGAAACTAGCACTGTTGCATCAAACATCCTATCGGTGAGAGATTTTCAAATCTAGGGCGAAGTCCTTTTGCAATGTTTATTTATCCTTTTGCCAAGACATTATATAGTCATACTGAAACTTGGAATCAAAATGATGACTATCGTTTCTATTTTTTCATGTCGCTATAACAATTATGAGTCGGGGAGATGTTACATAGACTTCATCATGTCATACCGATATGCATTCTTCAAATCATTTTCCAATCGCTGAGACAAAATCACCCTTTCACCAATGAAATTTCATTTCTGTGTGACCACCAAGTTTTCTCATCGAAGAAATAAACCCTACCAATGAAACAATACCTTCGGCAAGACAATGAACCTTTGGGAAGACTCATATCGACACCAAATTTCTGGCTGAATCCATTACTCTAGATTACTTCATTCGGCAGGACTCACCCTACAATATTCTATCGGTACAACATTCAAACTTCGATGAAACTTACGCTAAAGAGTTCTTCTCCTAGCGATGCATATCTCTTATCAGCATATCTTTTAAATCGGCAAGAAGCCATAGCTTCACCCGATAGCCTTTTGAATCCCCTACACCTTATCGGCAAGACCCGACACCTTCGTCAAGACATTACCCCAACATACTTTAGTCTTACCAATATACTTCCTCATGTGCCAGTCAGCGAAACACAATGTATTCGCGATGACTTCTTAATGATACCAATTAGTTTGGCCGAAATGACCCTTATTACATGCTAATCGATAAGACAAGTTGAACTCACCGTGATATTACAACGACACCCCAACTTATGCTGATATATTTTTTTCTATATGCGGATAAGCAAGAAACAAATACTTCGCTATGACTTTACCCCGAAATGCCTCCTTTGCCGATATGAATCTTCACAGTCATCGAAACAAAAGAAAAGTACTGTCGATAGTCTGCAACAAATACATGTTAGTAAAAATATAGGTCGGGGAGACTATTACTATGTCTTGCCGATATGGGTCTTTTAATGAAATATGAAGGACTAGATGGATTCAAATGTGTCACATGACAGAAAATAAGCAAGACAATACAAAGAGGGAATTTTATGCTTATGATGAGGACTCAATGCTGAAAACTCTTGAATGCAATAGACTGTAAAAATTTCAAAATTTTACAGTTCTAATAGTGGCTTCGTCTGGGGATGAATGATAGTAAGATCATTGCAAGGATCCGGATTTGTGAGTGAGCAGACCAAACTCAAGATGATGGAATATGTGAGCATGATGGAACAAATGCCATTGGAAAAGAATGAGACCCTAAACTACTGTACATGGAAAATTATTTTGAAAAAAGGAAAATTAGGATTGTCCATGTACTAGCAAGTCCTGTTCCTTTTATTTCCTAAGCTACTGTGCATGGAAAAATATTTAAAGAAGATTATCAAGAGTTGTCCATGCACTGCCAACCCTTAATCCTCTATATTACTCAAGAGAAAACTTGTTTTAGAAATTGCCCATGTACAGGCAATTCCTTATCTTCACCAGCCATATTCTGCAGATAGTATGAGTCTTCTCCTTTCTTTCCAACCACCACAAAATGTCCTAACCACAAAGCCTCAAACTTCCCATGTTTTCCCTTCTCCTGGCATCTTGCATTCCACATCAGTACTAGATCATTTTCTCCAAATTTCCTATCTTTTACTTTTTTGTCAAATAAATATTTCGTCTACATCTGCAACTTTATATTTTGATTTTGATCCACTCTCCTTATTTCATCCAGTTTAGCTAGCTGCTCCATTCTTTCTTCCATGGGTTTAGGAATATCCAAATATTCTTGAAGAACACACTTGTGGACTGGTAACAAGTTTTTCAAAGGCATCCTCGCTTGTGTTCCATACACTAACTCAAATGGGGACTTCCTAATTGCCTTCTTCATCGTAATTCTATCAGCCCATATAGCCAGTCCTAATTTCAAATCCCAAGCCTTCTTGTTCTGACCTAGCATCCCCCTTATAATCTTCAGAAGACTCTTATTACTAGACTTTGCTTGTCCATTAGCCCTGTGGATGATAAGGGGCTGCATAAGAAATGGCAATACCATATGTGCTACAAAATCCTCTGAATTCATCTAATCTAAAACACATCCCATTGTCAGTGATCAATCTTATTGGTGTACCAAATCTAGTAATGATATTGTCCATTAAAAATTCTGTCACAACTCTACTTGTATCATGTTTAGTTGGGATTGCTTCTACCCATTTGGTAAAATAATGAGTGGCCACCAGTATCCATCTATGTCCACCACTTGATTTTTCTTGTATTTCTCCAATGAAATCAATTCCCCATTGATGGAAAGGAGCACCAGCCTGCATGGGTCGAAGTGGAAAAGATCCCTGATATTTTAGTCTTCCAGAGAACTTCTAGAAGGCTTCACATTTTCTTACATAGGTGAAAGAGTCATTGAAAACCCTGGGCCAGTAATACCCTACCCTGAGAATTTTATGCTTAGTTGTCTTTGCTGAGTAATGTCCCCCACAAACCCCTTCATGCATTTCACTCAAAAGATGTTTAGATTGAAATTCATCCAGACATAACAATAATATACCATCCCTGTTTTTCCAAAATAATTCTCCATCCATAAAAACATATTCAGACGCCTGCAACTTCAGTGTTCTTCTTTGGTTGTCATTCATTCCCTCTGGACACTTCATGTATTTAAGATAATACATGATATATGTATACCATTGAGTGTGCTCTATGCTTGCAATTACATTTTCTTCTTCTACGTTGCAAATCTGATTTGCTTTAATATTTGCCTCTTCCATTAGTTTAGCCAAACCTTGACCTTTGACCAGTTTAGTGATTTGTATCTCCAAGTCAAATTCCTGGATTTTGTTGATCCATTTGCATCTTTTACCTGTTACTTCAGACTGTGTCAAAATATCCTTGACTACTGCATGAGGAACATAAACAACTACCTTTGCTCCAACAAGATATGGTCTAAAAGCTTTTAGCGCTTTCACTAGTGCGAATGCTTGCTTCTTTGTTATATCATACTTTAATTTAGATCCCTGTAATGAATTACTGAAGAAAGATACAGGTTGTTCATGACCATCTTCATTCTTTTGCAGCATAACAGCTGCAACAATGTGCATTGAGGCAAATGAAAAAATATGAAAAGGTTTTGAAAAATCAGGACATTTAAGAACATGAGCCTCCTTGATGGCTCGTTTAATAGATACGAAAGCGTCCAAAGCCTCTGTAGCCCATTTTATCTTCTGTCCTTTCCTCAACATTCTTGCTATGGGTTTAACAATCTCATCAAAGTTAGAGACAAATCTCCTAACAAAATTTATCTGTCCAAAGAATGATTGTATTGCCTTAACATTTTTAGGGACAAGAATTTTATCAATGGCCTCAACCCTTTTAGGGTCTATCCTAACCCCCTCCTTTAAAAAAATATGTCCTAAAAGTTTACCCTATGTAACTGCAAAATTACACTTCTTAGGGTTTAAGCTAATACCATATTCAAGGGCTTTTATAAATACCTTTTCCAAATGATGAACATGATCTTCAGCCTTCTTGGAGTAAGCAGTGAGGTCATCCTAATACACCGCCATGAGAATATTAATCAAATCAGCAAAGGCCACATCCATGGCTCTTTGAAAAGTCACCCCTGCATTAGTGAGACCAAATGGAATTCTTAGATAAACATACGTTCCCCAAGGAGTTGTGAATGTTGTTTTGTATTGCTCAGACTCTTTAACCTTAACCTGATTATATCCTGAAAATCCATCCATCATGGACAACAATTTGTAGCATGTGACCTTATGCAATATGGCCTCCATATTAGGCAAAGGATAATTGTCTTTGAGGTACGCTATGTTTAGATTTCTAAAATCTACACATAATTTGATATCTCCATTTTTCTTTCTGACAGGGACCAGATTTGAAACCCATGTTGAATGTCTAATTGGGTTAATGATTCCACCATCTTTGAGCTTTTCCAATTTCTTCTACATTTTAGGTTCTAGAGTTGGATTTATTGGACTTTGCTTTTGTCTTAATGGTTTAGCATCTGGCTTCAGTGGTATTTCATGCTGAAACAAGTCTTCCCTATATGCTTTTAGATCTTCATAAGACCAAGCAAATACATGTTTATGCTTTCTCAACAATTCAATCAGCATTCTTCTAATTACAGGACTTATCTTTTTACCTATGTACACCTTTTTTGTTGCCATCTCAGTTCCCAAGTTAATTTCTTCAATATCATCCCTTCCAACTGGTGTTTGCTTCATTAAAGACCGATCATTTCCATCATATACCCTCTCAAGTGCCACAAACCCTTTAGGAAGTTTATTGGTTTTAAGATGCAAAATATCCTTTCCAAATATTGTTTCTTTTCCATCGACTTCTTCAACAAAGGCATTGAAGTCGATCTCTTGGGCTTCATATTGGTCTATACAGTGAAGGAATTTCAAAAGATCAGTGTCATCATTAAAAACTTGCCAGCTATATACATTATTAGGAACAACAGGCCTTATCTTGAATTCAATTTGTGACACTCCAGCCAACGTAATATCATATCTCTTCAATGCTACATTAGCTAGAAAATTTTCCATTATATTTTTTGATCTATCTACCCACTCAATTGAGAAGGCATCAAATAGCTCAATTGTATCCCATACAACATTTTTGTACTACTTTAGCCTTTTGTGTTTCGCTGCATACTTTGACTTAATTTGTGAGACAACTAGCTCTGAATCACCAAGAATAGCCAACAGTTTGATTCTATGTTTGACAACTATATTTAACCCTGTTAATAAGGCTTCATATTCCACCACATTATTTGTACATTCAAATGCTAACAGGAATGAATACTTAAAGGTAGTACCTTCTTGTGAAATAAATACTATCCCTACTCCATTACCTTCTTGGTTGCAGGCTCCATCAAAATACATCTTCCACACACCATTGTGGTTCTGTGCAGCATGCTTCTCAATAGGATCACTATTAGTCAATTCTGGCTGTGCTGGTTCTATATTGAAACTCCCAAAATCAACATCACAAAAGTAATTGATTTGGTGTTGTGGCACACAGTCAATGAGCTGATTCATCCTCATCTCCCTGTACAACTTCACCTCTTGGCCATTAACTAGAATTGTTGCAAAAGATAGATCGAACTGGACATTTCCACCAGTAGCTATCGTCCACTATCTTGATAAAAGCATACCGAATTGAGGAGGAGTGTCTATCACTGTTATATCAATATTGTAAGCTACTTTAGGATAAGCAACTAACTTGACTTGTACATCTTTCATTATACCCACCACAAGAATAGGTTGGTTATCCATTGCATAACATTTTCCTTCATGTGTATCCACCCACATGCCTAGTTGTTTTATCACTCCTACTGGCATAATATTCATGGCATCACCAAAATCTATCATGCAATTCCTCAATAATTTGTTATTTATGAGTAATGTAATAAAGAAGGGATCAACTTGTGGTGGACTTGTCAATACATTACTCAAGCAAATTTTAGGGATGTTTACTTTATCTTTCTTATTTTTAGTAGCCATTTTATTTTCAGAACTTACATGTTTTTCACTTTCATTTGTTATCAATTGCACTACACTATCCCTGTATTCTTTAATTTTCATCATTTCAAGAAGTGGGACATACATCTTTACCTGAGACAAGGCTTGAGTGAAATCAAAAGAGGAACCTTCTGCCTTTATTATTTTCTTTTGTTCAGATGTTTCTCCTTTGTTCACTTCCTTTTCTTTTTTACCCGACTGATCAGTCTTTTGAATTTCTTTCTGTAGCTCTTTCACTGCATCCTTTTGGATAGGATTTTGTTTGCTTTCTTCACGTTGTCTATTTTCAGTTTTCTTCAAAACTCCTTGTGCAGCCTTTTGATCTTTCATAAAGATACCCCTAGGGACACCATCTTTCTCATTTACTTTCCTATTTCTTAACTAGTACTTATTCTTCGCTTCTTCAACTGCAGCAACAGTTAATCTCTCTATTTCCTCCTCAGTAGGTCTACTCACATTACTGTGAGTGGGCACCTCAATAGGTTGTGGTTCTACATAATCATCCTCAAAGTCAGAAAATACATGTTGCTCAGCCATACGAACATTGTACCTTTGTTTTGCAACATCATATTCATAACCTCCCTCCTCCGAAGATGAGTATCTCTCCTCAACATGGTGAAAAACATTTAAAGCTAAGTAGATCATGTGATCTTCTCCACCATCTCCCATTAACACTCCTGGTGCAGGAGCACCTAGGCTAACCTCCACTTTTGGGTTTGACAACAATTTTGGGCTTGTACCTGATCTTGGCCAAATCAAAATTTCAGTGTGTTTGTTTTGGACCTTAGAAGGTCTTGGTGGAGTGTGATGAGCTAATCATTAGGATTAATATCATCTTTGTTATTATGTTGTTAAATGTTGTTTCATCTAGCTTTGGACAACATGTGTTAGGATGTAATGCATTAAATGTGTGTTAATCACATCTACATTATTAAAAGATGCTAAGGGACAGTTGGAGAAGTTTTTGGCTCGAGATCAAGGAGATGGAGGTCCTAAAATGATGGATGATGGCAGAGTTGTGAGAATGTTGCAAGATTGCATGACTAATTTGTTAGGTTGCATGCAACATTGTTATAGTGGATTCCCTTGAAATCAGGGATATGGAGGCAAGAAATTTCCTTTGAATGTGGGAAAGGCATCAAAATAGTCTGATGGCTCGTAGAGAACAAGTAGTTGCATTGTAAACAAATTTTTGTT
Organism: Sequoia sempervirens; assembly: GCA_007258455.2. Taxonomy (NCBI): domain Eukaryota; kingdom Viridiplantae; phylum Streptophyta; class Pinopsida; order Cupressales; family Cupressaceae; genus Sequoia; species Sequoia sempervirens. Next base: position 26,307,741 of record VDFB02292527.1, on the reverse strand, counting down.
GTGAAGAAATAGAAGACAGTTTGGCAATTTCTAACTTTTTCTGCAAATCCCATGTGTTTTCAGAAAACAGTGATATTTAGTGTCATATATGCTCTATTTTAGCTTTGTTTTGGTGTTCCTTGAATAGTTTAGAGTCTATTTCATTTGGTGTTAAGGTTACTCAGTATAGATTTGTTGTTTTGAATATATAGATTAGAGTTTAGCAGGGTTTTCATTGTAGTTTTGAGCAGTTAGTTTTGGAATGACTCCCCCATATACACTAACCATGGGATTCTTATGAGATTGGTGGAATATGGAAGTGGATTCAGTCCATTGTAAATATGTATTAGTAGGAAAATTTGAGAGCCAAGAAAAATTTTGTAATACCAAACCCTAGGCAAGTGTTAGCTACCCGGTTAGGAGTTTGGAAGAGAAAATTGGAAGAACTTAGGCAGGGGAGGAGTCCATTATACGGAATCCATACAGTTCCAGGTGGGATAATATAGGATACTCACATGCCATAAGGATTGAGGCATCAATCAATCCATTGAAGGTAGATCTGAGTCAGAAAGCAGTGAAACCCTAGAATATAGGACAATTAGCCCTTCTACCCAAGATTGTAGGAATCCACCATACGGTATAGGAAGAGGTTTGAAACTGGATGCAAGATTTAAAGCTCCAAAAAGGGTGTCTAGAACTGAAGTTTATTGGACAGGTTGTTTGGAAAGTTTAAAAGAAAAAGGCAGAAAACTGACTGGTAAGGGCTACTAGAAATAGGGCCTCACCAAAGGAAAATCTTGGAAACGGGTAGTTTGAGGAGTAGATACCAAGAAAGATGGATCTTCTTGGATGCAAGAAGCATGAGGACAATATTTTCAACTCCCCTGCAAGTAGTTCAAGTTTGGTATTGAAGATGGCACTAGAAACTTCTAGGTGTTAGAAGGAGACAGCAAAATCAAGAGGTGTTGATCTTTCAAAGGTAAGGAACAAGGTAGAGAACTCTTTGAGAAGAGTTGAAGCAAGACTTAGTTAATGATCTAAGTCTAAATAGAGTCCTGAAGTTAGCAGGTAGTTGGAGGAAGGCAGTGAGAAGTCTTCTTGGAGCAAGTGCAAGCAACCTTTGGAGTTTTCATACACCATATTAGTATCAGAGCTTAGATTGATTCAAGGCTTGTGATTGATGTTGCAGCCCACTGAGTCAGTTGGAGAGAACACACCAGAGGAAAGAACCATGGTGACAAATGCAAAGCTAGCAAAAAAGGTAGAAGAGTAAGAGGAAGATAACCGGTTGCTCAGAGAAAGGATATCTCAAATGGAGAAACTCTTGGATGAAGTCCATGAGACATCAGATAATGTGAAGGACAAGATAAAGCAAAAGGAAGAGCAGGAAGCCAAGGAAAAAGAAGAGGATTTGGAGGAGGAAGCTCCAAAGCCTGATCTTGTTCTTGTTGAAGAACCATTCTTGAAGGAATTGCAAGCCTTAAGTGGTAAAGCATTGGATGGTGTACCACTTTTCAGTGGACAAATGGACCCTGATTCAGTTGTAGATTGGATTGAGAGCATTGAAAATCACTTTGAGTGTGATGGCATAACAAAGGCCCAAAAGGTAAAGGTGGCCAAGTCAAGGTTGAGAGGAGCAGCTCTCACATGGTGGAAGTTTGTACAATCAGAAAGAGAGAAAGAAGGCAAAGGTCCCATAGTTTCATGGAGAGGAATGGTAACTAAGATAAGGCAGACCTATCTCCCTGATGATTATGAAGTTCAGTTGCATAGGAGAAGACACAATCTGAGGCAAAAGGATATGGATGTCCAAACATATATAGAGGAGTTTCAAAAATTATGCCTTAGATCAAAAGTGGTTGAAGATGAAAGCATTAGGCTAGCAAGGTACCTAAATGGACTCAAATGGTCTATACAAGAAGACATGAGTTTGGTAAACTTCAAAACAGTCCGCCAATGCTATCAAATGGCATTGAAGATAGAGGAGAAAGGAAAAAAGAAACAAGAACAAAACCCTAAAAGCAGAAGTAAAGGGAAAGACAGCAGAGGACAAAGAGGAAGTTATAGTGGAAGAAGTTCAGAACTAAGAGCCCAAGGAGAAGTCAGATTTTTTGAACAACAAGAAGGAAGCTCTAGTAGAGGTGGTAGAGGAAGAGGTTTCAGCCCCAGAGGAAGAAGTGGTGGACAAGGAAGAGGCAACTACTTCACCAACATGAAATGTTATCACTGCAACCAATTGGGACACCCAGCCTATAGATGTCTAGAGAAAGGTAGCACTTCTCACGGAGGAGATAAGAGGACCAATCTGATTCAAAATGAGACAGCTACAGCAAATAAACAACCTGAAGTACCATTGAACTCAGAGGAAGGTGAGAATCTCATGATGAGGAGGACTTTGATCAAAGAACCGGTTAAAGAAGAGCCAAGCCAAAGCAGGTCCTTGTTTAGGATAAAGTGCAAGATGATGGGGAAAGTGTGTAAGGTCATTATAGACTTAGGTTCTATTGACAATATTGTGTCAGAGGAGGCAGTCAGCAAGCTGAAATTGGCAAGAATACCTCACAATAACCCTTACAAGGTCACATGGCTCAATAAGGGTTAACATGTCGTGGTGAATGAACAAACATGGGTGGAGTTTTCAATTGGAAAGTACAAGGATAGAGTTTTGTGTGATGTGTTACCTATGGATGCATGCCACTTGCTCCTAGGTAGACCATGGCAATTTGACCGCCAAGCTATGCATGATGGAGCTAAGAATTCATATACCTTCAAGAAAGACAATGCAACCTTCAAGATTAAGTCTTTATTAGAAGACACAGAGGTGCAGACAGTAGGTTCTAAGCTGCTCATGGTGGGTGAAAAAGAGCTCTTAAAAGCTTTGGAAGAAGGAGAAGGAGTTGGCTATGTAGTGATGATAAAGCCAAGAGAGGTGAGCAAAGAGAAAGCAGCTAGAAAGCAAGAGTTACCTGAGGAGATACAAACCTTGTTGCAGACCTATGAAGATATTGTAAGTAGTGGTCAACTAGCAACATTACCTCCTAAGAGAGCCATAAGTCATAGGATAGACTTGATACCAGGAGCTACCCTTCCAAACAAAGCAGCTTATAAGATGACACCTCAACAAAATGAGGAGATAGCTAGGAAGATTCAAGAACTTCTTGACCAAGGTCTCATTAGGAAAAGCATTAGTCCATGTGCAGTTCCCACTATCTTAGCACCTTAAAAGGGAGGAGAATGGAGGCTTTGTACTGATTCTAGGGCAATAAACAAGATAACCATCAGGTATAGGTTCCCTATCCCTAGGATTGAAGATCTCATGGATTGTCTAGGTGAAGCTAGGTACTATACCAAGATAGATTTAAAGAGTGGTTACCACCAAATTAGAATACATGAGGGTGATGAGTGGAAAAAAGCCTTCAAAACCAATGAGGGTCTTTATGAGTGGCTAGTTATGCCATTTGGACTGTCTAATGCCCCCTCCACATTCATGAGACTCATGAATGAAATCCTCAAAGACTACATTGGCAAGTTTGTAGTAGTGTATCTTGATGATATACTAATCTATAGCAGAACAAGAGAAGAGCACCTCCAACATATTGAGTTGATTTTCAAGAAGTTGCATGAGGAGAAGCTAAAGATCAATCTGGAAAAGTGTGAGTTCATCAAAAATAGAGCTGGTGTACCTTGGATTTGTGCTATCACATGGCAACTTGAAGATGGACAGCAGCAAAGTAGAAGCCATCCTCAATTTGCCTACTCCAAAGACAACAACATAGGTAAGAAGCTTCCTTGGTCTTGCTCAGTATTATAGAAAATTCATAAGACAGTTTAGTGCAATTTGTGCTCCTATGTTGGATACCATTAAAGGAGGAATGAAAACCAAGTTTGTATGGAATGAGCAAGCTAACAAGAGTTTTGAGTTGCTGAAGGAAAAGATAGCTACCCAACCTATTTTGGTGTTACCAAGCTTTGAGAAGCTATTCACCATTGAATGTGATGCAAGCAATGTGGCTATTGGAGTAGTTCTCAGCCAAGAGGGCAGACCGGTGGCTTTTCATTCAGAGAAGCTAAGTGAAGCCAAGAATAAGTATTCTTCTTATGACCTTGAAATGTATGCATTGGTCCAAGCTCTAAGGAAATGGAGGCACTACTTGCTTCCCAAGGAATTTATTGTGTATTCAGACAATCAAGCACTCAGTTTCCTAAATTCACAAGAAAAGTTGAGTCATAGGCACGTGAAATGGGTGGAGTACTTGCAAGCATACACCTTCAATATCAAGCACAAGAAAGGAGCTCTCAACAAACTGGTTGATGCATTGAGCAGAAGAATCCTCACACTTCAAAAAATTCAGTTGAAGAGCATGGGAATAGATCATTTCAAAGATCTATATGCAGATGATGAGGACTTTGCAGATATTTATAAGGTATGTCTTGAGTACAAGAATCATTTCCATAGCAAATATGCTGAATATACTTTGCAAAGTGATCTTTTGTTTAAAGGAAATCAGCTTTGTGTTCCTAAAGGTTCTATCAGGGAGAACTTGATACAAGAGAAACATAATGGTGCATTGAGTGGTCATTTTGGGATCACCAAAACTCAAGAACTGGTTCAAAGATTTTACTATTGGCTAAGGATGAACTTAGATATCAGGAAGTATGTGGAGAGTTGTGTAGTGTGTCAAAAGGCCAAAGGCACTTCTTCAAATGCAGGCCTATACCGGCCACTGCCTATCCCTTCTAGGCCATGTGAATGCTTGAGCATGGACTTTGTAGTTGGTTTACCCAAGACAAGGCAAGGTATGGACACTGTTTATGTGGTTGTAGACAGATTCAGCAAAATGGCTCACTTTGTGCCCTGCAAAAAAACCAATGATGCCAGTCAAATAGCCTCTCTTTTCTTCAAAGAGATAGTCAGGTTTCATGGCTTACCAATCAGCATTGTCTCAGACAGAGACACCATGTTTATGAGTTATTTGTGGAAGAATCTTTGGCAAAGAATGGGCACCAATTTATCCTTTGGATCTGCATACCATCCCCAAACTGATGGTCAGACTGAAGTGGTTAATAGGACACTTGGAAACCTTTTAAGATGCTTGACTAAGGAGTATGGTCAACAGTGGGATCAGATTATTGGGCAAGCTGAGTATGCCTACAATGATACTGTCAATAGGTCAACAGGGAAGAGTCCCTTTGAAATTTTTTATGGACTGCACCCTAGAGGTGTTTATGAGCTGAGAGAGTTGAAGGATGGAGTCAAGGGAAGTGGATATGCTGATGACTTTGCTTGTGCAATGTAGGAGATTCATGAGACAGTCAGAAAAACCTTGGTAGAAAATACCATGAAACATAAAACTAAGGTGGATGAGCATAGGAAAGAAGTCCAATTCAATGTTGGAGACCTAGTAATGGTGCATTTGAACAAGGCTAGACTATAGAAAGGAGTTCCTCATAAGTTGCAAATGAAGAGGATAGGTCCCTGTCCTATCTTGGAGAAGTATGGAAGTAATGCTTTCAAGGTACAATTACCAGATGACAATGGACTGTTCCCTGTTTTTAATGTTGTAGATCTTGTACACTACAAAGGACCACCATTAAACTTGGATTAGACCTTCCATGAAGTCAGTCAAGATGTAGAAGAACTTAAACTGCCTATTGTCCCAGTCAAACAAGCGGATAAGATCTTGGATACCAGGGTCTACAAGAGAACAAGAACCAAGGAGTACAAAGAACACCTGATCCAAAGACAAGGACAACCTGAAGTTGATGTAGTATGGATGAAGGAGGCAGAGTTCAATAAGTTGGGGATTGTTCTCAACTTGCTCAATCCAAGGGTGGATTGAATTTTCTGTTTTGGGGAGGATGGTGCAGGAGCACCTAGGCTGACCTCCGCTTTTGGGTTTGACAACAATTTTGGGCTTGTACCTGATCTTGGCCAAATCAGGATTTCAGTGTATTTTTTTTGGACCTTAGAAGGTCTTGGTGGAGTGTGATGAGTTAATCATTAGGATTAATATCATCTTTGTTATTATGTTGTTAAATGTTGTTTCATCTAGCTTTGGACAGCATGTGTTAGGATGTAATGCATTAAATGTGTGTTAATCACATCTACATTGTTAAAAGATGCTAAGGGATAGTTGGAGAAGTTGTTGGCTCGAGATCAAGGAGATGGAGGTCCTAAAATGATGGATGATGGCAGAGTTGTGAGAATGTTGCAAGATTGCATGACTAGTTTGTTAGGTTGCATGCAACATTGTTATAGTGGATTCCCTTGAAATCAAGGATATGGAGGCGAGCAATTTCCTTTGAATGTGGGAAAGGCATAAAAATAGTGTGATGGCTTGTAGAGAACAAGTAGTTGCATTGTAAACAAATTTTTGTTGTGAAGAAATAGAAGATAGTTTGGCAATTTTTAAGTTTTTCTGCAAATCTCGTTTGTTTTTAGACAACAGTGATATTTAGTGTCATATATGCTCTGTTTTAGCTTTGTTTTGGTGTTCCTTGAATAGTTTAGAGTCTATTTCATTTGGTGTTAAGGTTACTCAGTATAGATTTGTTGTTTTGAATATATAGATTAGAGTTTAGCAGGGTTTTCATTGTAGTTTTCAGCAGTTAGTTTTGGAATGACTCCCCCATAGACACTGACCATGGGATTCTTCCGAGATTGGTGGAATATGGAAGTGGATTCAGTCCATTGTAAATATGTATCAATAGGAAACTTTGAGATCCAAGCAAAAGTTTGTAATACCAAACCCTAGGCGAGTGTTAGCTACCCGGTTAGGAGTTTGGAAGAGAAAATTGGAAGAACTTAGGCAGGGGAGGAGTCCATTATACGGAATCCATACAGTTCCAGGTGGGATAATATAGGATACTCACATGCCATAAGGATTGAGGCATCAATCAATCCATTGAAGGTAGATCTGAGTCAGAAAGCAGTGAAACCCTAGAATATAGGACAATTAGCCCTTCTACCCAAGATTGTAGGAATCCACCATACGGTATAGGAAGAGGTTTGAAACTGGATGCAAGATTTAAAGCTCCAAAAAGGGTGTCTAGAACTGAAGTTTATTGGACAGGTTGTTTGGAAAGTTTAAAAGAAAAAGGCAGAAAACTGACTGGTAAGGGCTACTAGAAATAGGGCCTCACCAAAGGAAAATCTTGGAAACGGGTAGTTTGAGGAGTAGATACCAAGCAAGATGGATCTTCTTGGATGCAAGAAGCATGAGGACAGTATTTTCAACTCCCCTGCAAGTAGTTCAAGTTTGGCATTGAAGATGGCATTAGAAACTTCTAGGTGTTAGAAGGAGACAGCAAAATCAAGAGGTGTTGATCTTTCAAAGGTAAGGAACAAGGTAGAGAATTCTTTGAGAAGAGTTGAAGCAAGACTTAGTTAATGATCTAAGTCTAAATAGAGTCCTGAAGTTAGCAGGTAGTTGGAGGAAGGCAGTGAGAAGTCTTCTTGGAGCCAGTGCAAGCAACCTTTGGAGTTTTCATACACCACCTTCTTCTTGCATCCTCTGGGCTACAACACAATACTCAGGGGAATGTGGCTTATCACAAGCCTCACAAAAATAATTGTTATTCACCATATACATTCCCTTCTTTCTCAATGGGTCAGGAATATCCTTGTTTCTAGGCCTATCTGTCATAGGTTTTCCATCATTCGAGTTTGTGTTATAAGGCATATCATGCAACCTAGGCCTATCATTCCTATATGTGTTCTCCTGCTTATATTGATAATTATTGTTTTGCTGAGGAGCTCTAGGTTTGTCTCTCTTATTCATTATCCCAACAGCCTTTCTGTTGTTCTCAATTGTTAATGATATCTTTTGTGCTTCAGCTAAGTCCCTTGGGAACCTGTTTCTTAGCTCATACCCTGTTTTAGGGTCAAATGCATTCAGGTAAACACTTAATGCTACAGAGTCTGGTAACTTTGATCTGAGAGGTATTTTATTTTCCAGTTTATTGAATCTTCTATTAAAATCAAAGATTGAATCATTCTAACCTTTCTGAATTTGCATTAGTTCATGGAGCGTAGCGTCTGGTGCACTGAGATTCCCAAATTGTTTAAGGAATTGATCTTGAAATATCTGGAGAGAATAGATAGAAGCTGTTGCCAGGCTATTAAACCAATCCCTAGCTTCCTCAATAAGGGACATCATGAATAACCTTATATGCAAATCTTCATAAGGTACATCCAAATCCTGAATGAAGGCATTGAAACTCCTTAAATGATCCTCGACAGTAATTGTATTACTCCCTTTGAATTTAGGCACCAAATTTCTCCAAGAACCATCCATTTGATAAGGGTACAATTGAAACCCTTCCAAATCAAATTGTCTGATCATAGTAGTATACTGATGAGGAGGAGTGTTGGGTGGATATTGATACTGGTACATAGGGTTATTATATTGTACATTTCGCTGTGGCACATGATGCTGACCAGGAGGTGGATAGTTATTTGTATGTTGTGTGGGAATGTGAGGTGGATGATTCGGCTGTCTATATTGATTCCCAAGTTGATGGTGAGGATTCCTTGGTGGTTTAGAATACCCAACACCATGCTTACCCTATTTATGGGGTGGTACATACTTTGGGGGAAAACCAGATGTGTGAGGAATGTTTTGAGCTTTCTGCAGTTTGAATTCTCTCATTGCTTGAATCATTTAGGATTTTTCCTACTCTTCCCTCTCCTTTTTCTAAGATTCAAACCATGCTTTAACTTCTTCATAAGTTAAAGATTCATAATCTTCTTGATGAATTTCCTGATTAGTAGGTCCATTTTGATTACCTTGAATTTTTTGGTCATATTCATATTGAATTTTGTGTCGTTTAGATTCGAGTCCAGCTTCAAATTCGGCCTGTTTTCTAGCTTCAAATTCAGCTTGTTTTTTAGGGTTGTAAAAAGTATTTTTCTGATCTTCCGAGGTACAAGGCTCTTCAATTGAACTATCTTTCCATGTGTCAAAACAATTCTCACCATAGGGTATGTGCAGGATCATGGTATGCCAAAAAGTGGCAATATTTGTAGGGTATGTGGCTGACGACTTTTTTTTCACCCAAAATTAATGAAACGAAAAGGGTTTTTAGAGGAGATTCTCAGCTTTCCAAAAATATAAATTATGATTTAATTTGAATTTAATAAATAATTATTATTCATTTTCTATTAGAATTATGACTAAAGTCCGATCAATAGGCTGATTGAAAAACATCTATAACTTTCAAACGGTACCATATTTTTGAATCCAAAACATTCGTCACATTCTATGCTTTACATACTATATGATTAAAAAAAGAAAAATTAAATTTCATGAATTTTGACTAAGTTAAGGTGGTCAGATGAGTTTTTATATTTTCTAAAAGTTGTAATAAAAAATTCATAATTAATTATTTACTTGGAAAAAAATTACAAAAATATATATCACATCCGGACATGAGTCCTCTACTTATATATAAAATCTTACAAAAAATATTATCATTTTATTATGGTTAGGGTGGTCATTGACACCTACTTCTTATTTTTTCCCTGAAATTTAAGTACTACAAGCATTGAAATTTCAAATTTTCACCAAATAGATTTTATTTATTTTTAAATAAACCTAGTATTTTAGAAACTACATTCAATTTTATACAAATTCTATTCTTACATATTTTGAAATAATATAGATAACTTATTCAAATATTTACGTCAAGTTGCCTAACACTGATTTTTCTGAATTTTTTGCCACTTAAGGGCCTGTTTGGCATACCATGATCCTGCACATGCCCCATAAGGTATTAATGATTTGTCTTTGTTCGTCATGCACATGTCCTCACTTTTCCCTTTACCCTTGTCAACATTATCATCTTTATGTGTCCACCTACTATTTCTAGGAAGAGCTCCAGAATGACCTCCCCTAAATTGAGATCTTCTTCCATTCATGTTGAGATGCTTTTATCAGAGTCACCACTCACTTTCTTGAAAGTGAGAAAATGTTTGATATTTCCCAGCGGAGTCTTGTACAAGGTTTCTGACTCTATGATTAAGGCCTTATTGATTCTGAATTGATGTTTCCCCGGTAAAGTAGCCAATTTGTTAGCTCTCAAAAGCACAGGTTTGAACCACGAAAGGTTGCCAAGCTTTCACAATGTTTTAGGGTAATAGAACAAGGTTTGAAACAATTAAACCTTCTACTCTTCAGGTTCTGCTAGACCTAGGTGGATGTACCTAACTGAACTAAGCAGACTTGACTTTTGATCTTCTCTGCTTGCCATAATTTTTCCATGATAACATATGTAAATGGACAAAATAAATCAAAATAAATCAGACTTGACTTGTTGAGATGCTTTTATCAGAGTCACCACTCACTTTCTTGAAAGTGAGAAAATGTTTGATATTTCCCAGCGGAGTCTTGTACAAGGTTTCTGACTCTATGATTAAGACCTTCTTGATTCTGAATTGATGTTTCCCCAGTAGAGTAGCCAATTTGTTAGCTCTCAAAAGCGCAGGTTTGAACCATGAAAGGTTGCCAAGCTTTCACAATGTTTTAGGGTAACAGAACAAGGTTTGAAACAATTAAACCTTCTACTCTTCAGGTTCTGCTATACCTAGGTGGATGTACCTAACTGAACTAAGCAGACTTGACTTTTGATCTTCTCTGCTTTCCATAATTTGTCCATGATAATAGATTTAAATGGACAAAATAAATCAAATTTGGTATATATTGTATACCAGTATTCAAAACTAAACCCTAATATGCTCAGTTAATAGATGTAAAAAATGTGAGTGAAACTAAAGAATGAAAATGAAAACACCAGTGCCTTATAGGGTTCACGGAGTCAAGAGAAATCTGAAACAAGTTCATTTGTTCTGGTAGGCATTCGAGTTATTTTGCATTTTATTTGGTTTATAGCTTGTATAAACCAGCAGGATTGTGATTATTGAGTTCTTCTTAATACTCCAATTGACATTCCCTAATTACTATGATCAATTCAAAGAATTTAATCTTTACTGGAAAGAAACAATTAATTGACCATACAGATGCAACAAATGTTCATTGATGAACTAGGTATAAACATGTTACACCAATTCGAATAACCAAAAAACACCATTATGGAGACAACTTCAATAATACTTTTCAACAAATATCATAAACAACTGATACCAGAAACCGTTGCACCATAGTATTAGATTTTCATTAATATCTCCATGAGTTTACATATGCAACCAGTCTCATCCTTGCCAAAAAATTGTATTCTACCGTCTCTTCTCTATTCTCTATCCTATTCTACCTATTGCCCGCATATTGTTTTCAAAATGGATATTTATACATTGAGAATAGGAAAGGACACATCCTTTTAGAAATAGAAAATATCAAACTACAGAACAAAAGATAGAGAATAATTAGGCTCTATTTAGCCACAAATGAGTCTTAGCGAGGTGGTCCAAATAATCCTTGTGCTCATACATGTCTGCATCTCCAACAACATTCTGGACCGTGATTTCCATCTTGACCATTTCCTCATTTTTCTCGCTCACTTCCTCCAATGTTGTATCCTCTGTAGAAGTTGTCTTCATGATTTCATTTAGCATTGAGTCACATTCATTCTTCCATCTGCTGGCATCTTTCAATTCCCTTTATAATCAGAAAATGTGATCACAATTTTCTTGGCGGCCTCAATTAATCCTTGTTCATCCCCCTGCAATTCCTCATAGAAGTTTCGATGGTGATTGATAATATGATTTGTAGCTTCAAGTGCAGTACTATTAGCCTCATCACTTTGGGCCAGTTCATGAAACTTCTCCATGATTCATCCATCCATCCTTATGTGCTCCTTCAATGCAGCAAGAGTATGATAATATTTTCGCCATAATTTATTTAACCAAGATGTCAAATGATCCTGCCTCTTCTTAACAATTGCTACAATTGCATCATGCTTTCCTTGAGAATAAGCACTTGATCCTACCCAGTGATCTTTTGCCTGAGAGCTTTCTCCTTGAGTAATCATTTTGGTTGTCCCCATTGAAACACCAACCAAGTCTTTGAATCTATCATTTTCTCTCAACAATTTTTCATTCTTTGCTTTGTACATTTCTCTTTCTTTTATCAGTAATTGAATTTGTGCTTTATTCAACTTTGCAATATTTACCCCAATATCTGCAGTAGCTATAGGATTTTCCTCTCCAACTTTTAGAGTCATGACATGGCCAAATGCCTTCTCTATATCAATTACCACTTATTTCCTATGGGGTGGGTATAAAGCCCATATCATCAATGATCCCTCATCAGTATTATACTTGGAGCCTGCATATACTTCTGTCACCTTTTCCTTGTCAATCCTGTGTGTAGCATGTCTGTCCTTCAAGAAACTATCAAAGACCAATGCAGAGTTCAAATCAAGGCTAGGAAAAATCATGACACCAACACTCTCCAACATTTTCCTCCCCTTTTCTGGAGTCATATTTGTCATTTCATCATCCACGTAGTTTCTCAATTGGGCCAGCAATTATTACTCATTTCTTGAAGTAACATCTTCAACATTACCTCTTATTTCCTTCCCCTTCTACTTGTACAAAAATGCATTGAATTCTAGGGAATTTATAAACTCATCATCAGAGACAAATGATCTATATTCAATGTTCCTTGCATCAACATCACCACTTTCAATACTTTGTTCTCTAACTGGGCAGACATATTGATGAGTCCTCATCCTGGATACCTTTTCTGGTCTACACTGTGGCACATTACCCTTTGGTGTTTCTTCCCTTGAAGAAATTTTCTCTACCTCCAACAGCCCCTGGTTATATCTCTCAACCACCATTTCAAATTCATCTTCATTCAGATTCCTGATCATATCATCAAAAGGATAGGGTACATGCTGATACCCCCCAAAGTTTATCTTCATCTTAGCAGAATTTATATATCCCTCTGGGTCAAAACTCTTCCTGGGTGGTCCTCTCTTCATTTTATAATGCAACAATCTATCAAGGATTGAATTGTATCCTTCCTTGGCCATCACAGTGAAATCACCAAAACACAAGGTACTAGGCATAAAAGAATGCTTCCCAAAAGAACTGAAATGCATCACACCAGAGTAATCCATTTGTTTGACAATTTCCAAATATGCACCTCTGTTTGGAACTGCCCTTGGCAGAATGAGAGGAGCATCTTCAAACCCATATACTCTGATCATTTTAGCTCCCTCCAAACAATACCAGTCACCCTAGTTATGATCAATTGGCCCATTGAAATATTTTGGCCACAAAAATCTCTTAATCTCATCAGTCAATGAATAATTACAAGGATATTGATACAACTTATACAATGTTTTCACAAAATACTCTTCAAAATGAATGAAACTAGAACTAGCAAACCTGCTATCCCAAATAGCAGTCCACAGTTGAACAGGCAATGCTTCACCCTCCTTACCAATTTGAGAAATTCTCATTTCTGGAGGCCATACTCCCAACTCCTGTCCAAAATATAACACCAAGTGCATCAACAATGAATAGTGTCTGAGATGGAGAATAGAAGCTCCACTTTTTATAGCCATCAATCCTGAGTCAAGCTCCTTAGAAATATATGAAGCATAGTCAAATGGTCTGGAGTTGTGATACTAGATATCTGTTGTGATAATCATTGGCACAATCGACATGAGTTCCGACGCATCCATCCCCAATACTTGACACACTGAGAAATATGTGTACTTCATATAAAGCTCAAACAAATCTACATGATAAGGAGGCCCCTCACTATATTGCAGAGGTTGTGACTTGTTACCCTGTTTAATTCTATGAATACACAACCTCCAACCCTTATAGATTGTATCCATTCTTGAAAACTCTTTTTCCAACTCTTCACAATTGATCTCCTCATCGCAAAACCCTTCCAATTTGAAAACCTCACCTATTGCTTCTTTAGACACATATATCTGTCATTTTCCAGATGGGTCACATATAGCCTTATGTTTTGGATCATAATTATCTGCAAGAAATTTCACTAATTCTACATTTACAAAAATAGTAGGGCACACCAGTTTCCCTTCATTCAGCTTCCATGGGTTACAGATTGGTTGAAAGTGATTTCTTCTATGGTAATGGAAATTGAATAGCTCATACCGTCTTACGGCAGTCCAGACATCACTTATGAACTTACATTTATCATCTAGCTTATCAACTTCTACCTAAACTGTGTAGACCTTCTAGCATTAGGCCCCGAGCCAGGTAGTTGATCAATAAGGTCTTGGTTCAACCTCCTTTCAGTGCCCTCATGCTTTGTATCAACCTTTTGTTTATTTCCTTTTGATAGACTATGCTCACCAGGCTTTCTACCCTTACCCTTTCCAGAACCAAAAGACTCCAATCTCAAGCTTACAAAATCAAAATGTGAAAAACCAAGAAGCAATTACTTACAGTATTCTACTCGAGCTCCTCAGGTTGAGAAAAATCTTGGTTCTCTATTCAGCATGCCAATTCACCCGTAATCAATTCAGAACTGAAGAATTGATTAAAACTTTACTGTTATATCCTGTCGCGCCATTAATGAAGCACGAATGAAGACCCATTTGAAACTCGCACTATCGCATCAAACGTCCTATTGGTGAGAGATTTTCAAATCTGGGGCGAAGTCCTTTTGCAACGTTTATTTATCCTTTTGCCAAGACATTATACAGTTATACCGACACTTGGAATCAAAATGATGACTATCGTTTCTATTTTTTCATGTCGCTATAGCAATTCTGAGTCAGGGAGATGTTACATAGACTTCATAGTGTCATACCGATATGCATTCTTCAAATCATTTTCCAATCGCTGAGACAAAATCACCCTTTCACCGATGAAATTTCATTTCGGCGTGACCACCAAGTTTTCTCACCGAAGAAATAAACCCTACCAATGAAACAATACCTTCGGCAAGACAATGAACCTTCGGGAAGACTCATACCAACACCAAATGTCTTGCCGAATCCATTCCTCTAGATTACTTCATTCGGCAAGACTCACCCTAAAATATTTTGTCGGTACAACATTCAAACTTCAGTGAAACTTATTCCGAAGAGTTCTTCTCTTGGTGATGCATATCACTTATCGGCGTATCTTTTAAATCGGCAAGACTCCATAGCTTCACCCAATAGCCTTTTGAATCCCCTACACCTTATTTCCAAGACCCGACACCTTCGTCAACACATTACCCAAACATACTTTGGTCTTACCGATATACTTCCTCATGTGCCAGTCAGCAAAACACAACGTATTCGCTATGACTTCTCAACGATACCAATCAGTTTGGCCGAAATGACCCTTATTACATGCTAATCGGTAAGTCAAATTGAACTCGCTGTGACATTCCAACGACGCCCCAACTTATGCCGATATATATTTTCTATATGCCAATCAGCAAGAAAAAATACTTCGCTATGACTTTACCCCAAAATGCCTCCTTTGCCGATATGAATCTTCATAGTCACCGAAACAAAAGAGAAGTCCTGCCGATAGTCTGCAACAAATACATGTTAGTAAAAATATAGGTCAGGGGGACTTTTACTATGTCTTGCCAATATGGGTCTTTTAATGAAATATGAAGGACTAGATGGATTCAAATGTGTCACATGACAGAAAATAAGCAAGACAATACAAAGAGGGAATTTTATGCTTATGATGAGGACTCAATGCTGGAAACTCTTGAATGCAATAGACTGTAAAAATTTCAAAATTTTATAGTTCTAATAGTGGCTCCGTCTGGGGATGAATGATATTAAGATCATTGCAAGGATCTAGATTTCTGTGTGAGTAGACCAAACTCAAGATGATGGAATATGTGAGCATGATGGAACAGATGGCATTGGAAAAGAATGAGACCCTAAATTATTGTACATGGAAAATTATTTTGAAGAAAGGAAAATCAGGATTATCCATGTACTAGCAAGTCATATTCCTTTTATTTCCTAAGCTACTGTGCATGGAAAAATATTTAAAGAAGATTATCAAGAGTTGTCCATGCAATGGCAACCCTTAATCCTCTATATTACTGAAGAGAAAAATTGTTTCAGAAATTGCCCATGTACAGGGAATTCCTGATCTTCACCAGCCATATTCTACAGATAGTATGAGTCTTCACCTTTCTTTCCAACCACCACAAGAGGTCCTAACCAAAAAGCCTTAGACTTCCCATGTTTTCCCTTCTCCTGGCATCTTGCATTGCACATCAGTACCAGATCATTTTATCCAAATTTCCTATCATTTGCTTTTTTGTCAAATAAATATTTCATCTGCATCTGCAACTTTATATTTTGATTTTGAGCCGCTCTCCTTATTTCATCCAGTTTAGCTAGTTGCTCCATTCTTTCTTCCATGGGTTCAGGAATATCCAAATCTTCCTGAAGAACAAACTTATGGACTGGTAACAAGTTCTACAAAGGCATCCTGGCTTGTGTTCCATACACTAACTCAAATGGGGACTTCCCAATTGCCTTCTTCACCATAATTCTATCAGCCCATACAACCAGTCTTAATTTTGAATCCCAAGCCTTCTTGTTCTGACCTAACATCCTCCTTATAATCTTCAGAAGACTCTTAGTTGGGATTGCTTCTACCCATTTGGTAAAATAATGAGTGGCCACCAGTATCCATCTATGTCCACCACTTGATTTTTCTTGTATTTCTCCAATGAAATCAATTCCCCATTGATCGAAAGGAGCATCAACCTGCATGGGTCGAAGTGGCAAAGGTCCCTGATAGGCTTCACATTTTCTTACATAGGTGAAAGAGTCATTAAAAACCCTAGGCCAGTAATACCCTGCCTTGATAGTTTTATGCGCAATTGTCTTTGCTAAGTAATGTCCCCCACAAACCCCTTCGTGCATTTCACTCAAAACATGTTTAGAATTAAATTCATCTAGACATAACAATAATATACCATCCTTGTTTTTCCAAACTAAATCTCCATCCATAAAAACATATTTAGACGCCTGCAGCTTCAGCGTTCTTCTCTAGTTGTCATTCATTCCCTCTGGACACTTCATGTATTTAAGATAATACATGATATATGTATACCATTGAGTGGGCTCAATGCTTCCAATTACATTTTCTTCTTCTACGTTGCAAATCTGATTTGCTTCAATATTTTCCTCTGCCATTAGTTTTGCCAAACCCTGACCACTAACCAGTTTAGTGATTTGTATCTCCAAGTCAAATTCTTGGATTTTGTTGATCCATTTGCATCTTTTACCTGTTGCTTTAGACTATGTCAAAATATCCTTGACTGCTGCATTAGGAACATAAGCAACTACTTTTACTCCAACATGATATGGTCTGAAAGCTTTTATAGATTTCACTAGTGCAAATTCTTGCTTCTCCATTATATCATACTTTAATTCAGATCCCTGTAATGACTTACTGAAGAAAGATACAGGTTGTTCATGACCATCTTCATTCTTTTGTAGCATAACAGCTGCAACAGTGTGCATTGAGGCAAATGAAAAAATATGAAAAGGTTTTGAAAAATTAGGAGATTTAAGAATAGGAGCCTCCTTGATGGCTCGTTTAATAGATACAAAGCGTCCAAAGCCTCTACAGTCCATTCTATATTTTGTCCTTTCCTCAACATTCTTCCTTGGGTTTAACAATCTCAGCAAAGTTAGAGACAAATCTCCTAACAAAATTTATCTGTCCAAAGAATGATTGTATTGCCTTAACATTTTTAGGGACAAGAATTTTATCAATGGCCTCAACCCTTTCAGGGTCTATCCTAACCCCCTCCTTTGAAACAATATGTCCCAAAAGTTTACCCTCTGTAACTGTAAAATTACACTTCTTAGGGTTTAAGCTAATACCATATTCAAGGGCTTTTATAAATACCTTTTCCAAATGAGGAACATGATCTTCAGCCTTCTTGGAGTAAGCAGTGAGGTCATCCTGATACACCACTATGAGAATATTAATCAAATCGGCAAAGGCCACATCCATGGCTCTTTGAAAAGTCGCCCCTGCATTAGTGAGACCAAATGGCATTCTCAGATAAACATACGTTCCCCAAGGAGTTGTGAATGTTGTTTTGTATTGCTCAGACTCTTTAACCTTAACCTAATTATATCCTGAAAATCCATCCATTATGGACAACAATTCGCAGCCTATCACCTTATGCAATATGGCCTCCATATTAGGCAAAGGATAATTGTCTTTGAGGGACGCTATGTTTAGATTTCTAAAATCTACACATAATCTGATATCTCCATTTTTCTTTCTGATAGGGACCAGATTTGAAACCCATGTTGAATGTCTAATTGGCTTAATGATTCCACCATCTCTGAGCTTTTCCAATTCCTCCTACATTTTAGGTTCTAGAGTTGGATTTATAGGCCTTTGCTTTTGTCTAAATGGTTTAGCATCTGGCTTTAGTGGTATTTCATGTTGAAACAAGTCTTCCCTATATGCTTTTAGATCTTCATAAGACCAAGCAAATACATGTTTATACTTTCTCAACAATTCAATTAGCATTCTTCTAATTGCAAGACTTATCTTTTTACCTATGTACACCTTTTTTGATGCCATCTCAGTTCCCAAGTTAATTTCTTCAATATCATCAATTACAACTAGTGTTTGCTTCATTAAAGACCGATCATTTCCATCATATACCCTCTCAAGTGCCACCAACCCTTTAGGAAGTTTATTGGTTTTAAGCTACAAAATCTCCATTCCAAATATTGTTTCTTTTCCATCGACTTCTTTATCAAAGGCATTGAAGTCGATCTCTTAGGGTTCATACTGGTCTATACAGTGAAGGAATTTCAAAAGATTAGTGTCATCATTAAAAACTTGCCAGCTATATACATTATCAGGCACAACATGCCTTATCTTGAATTCAATTTGTGAGACTCCAGCCAATGTAATATCATCTCTCTTCAATGCTACATTAGCTAGAAAATCTGCCATTATATTTTTTGATCTATCTACCCACTCAATTGAGAAGGCATCAAATAGCTCAATTGTATCCCATACATCATTTCTGTACTGCTTTAGTCTTTTTGTTTCGCTGCATACTTTGACTTAATTTGTGAGACAACTAGCTCTGAATCACCAAGAACAACCAACAGTTTGATTTTATGTTTGACAGCTATATTTAACCCTGTTAATAAGGCTTCATATTCTTCCACATTATTTGTACATTTAAATGCTAACAGGAATGAATACTTAAAGGTAGTACCTTCTGGTGAAATAAATACTATCCCTACTCGATTACCTTCTTGGCTATAGGCTCCATCAAAATACATCTTCCACACACCATTGTGGTTCTGTGCAGCATGCTTCTCAATAGGATTACTATTAGTCAATTTTGGCTGTGCTGGTTCTATATTGAAAATCCCAAAATTAACATCACAAAAGCAATTGATTTGGTCTTGTGGCACACATTCAATGAGTTGATTCATCCTCGGCTCCCTGTACAACTTCACCTCTTGGCCATTAACTAGAATTGTTGCAAAAGATAGATCGAACTGGACATTTCCACCAATAGTTGTCGTCCACTATCTTGATAAAAGCATACCGAATTGAGGAGGGGTGTCTATCACTGTTATAACAATATTGTAAGCTA
This sequence comes from Sequoia sempervirens, assembly GCA_007258455.2. NCBI lineage: Eukaryota > Viridiplantae > Streptophyta > Pinopsida > Cupressales > Cupressaceae > Sequoia > Sequoia sempervirens. The sequence goes on along the minus strand of VDFB02292527.1, from coordinate 26,288,197 downwards.
CTTGAGGATAAGCAGCTAACTTGACTTGTACATCTTTCATTATACCCACCACAAGAACAGGTCAGTTATCCATTGCATAACATTTTCCTTCATGTTTATCCACCCACATGCCTAGTTGTTTCATCATTCCTACTGGCATAATATTCATGGCAGCAATACGCCCCCCAAGGGCATAACATCCTAGCAATACGCCCCCCAAGGACAAGTGAAATTCGTCTTCAGTTTTTCTTCAATTGCAATTTTGATCTGGTTATATCCTGAAAATCCATCCATAAAGGGCAACATCTCATACCTCGCTGTCATGTCCACTATCATGTCTATGTTAGGCAAAGGGAAGTCATCCTTAGAACAAGCCTTGTTGATATCTCTAAAATCAGTGTAGATGTGGATGCCCCTTGTTGGTTTAGTGACTGGTACAAGATTGGAGATCCAATCGGCATATTTGATTGATCTTATGAAACCAACATCTAGCAATTTCTTGAGTTTTGCCTTGACTAGTAAAGCAATCTGTGGATGCATTTTCTCAATTTTTGTTTCACTAGTTTGAGACCTGGTTGTAAAGGTAAGTGATGTAGAACAAGTTCAGGATCCAACCCCAGCATGTTTGCATATGACCAGGAAAATTTTATCTATATCTGTGCAAAAAAGTTGTGGAATTTTGGTTGCTCTTTTGTTGTCAATGACGCTGCAAAATAAACTAGTCGAGGATTTTCTTGGGTACCTATGTTGAGTTCTACTGATTCTTCCATGAGTATGGGTAACTTTTCCTGTGCAACGGGGAGAATGTTCAAACCTCCATCCTTAGGTGCCTCAGAGAGGTTTTCACCTTTGGATGCATCCTTTCTCTTTACTTTTTGATTGTCTAAAGGTTCCTTTCAGTTTTCACCTAGAGTCTCGTCCTTTTTATCTTGTTTATTCTTTTTCTCATTTTTATGACTGGAGGGTTGAACAGATTCCCCAAAATATGATTTTTTTTCCAAGTCAATGGTAAAACCAGCCTTGTGATCACTATTAGGTATGCCTTCTCATAATCCCAAGAACTCAGCAATTGGTTCGTTGTTCTCAAAAATGTCTAAGACGGGTGTGTCTTGTTGGTCCCAATCAATGAGTTGGGGATAAACTAAGGGCATGTCATCGTTGGAGTTATCAAATTTTAATGGGGTCAATGTAAGGACTGAGTTATTCATATGGTCACAAAAGTCTTGTACTAAGTCTTGTTTGCTCTTAGGTTTGGATCTAGGTGGATTGATAGGTGAGCCTAATGCCAAGGTTTGACTATCTAAAACAGATGGCTCAGGTTGCCAAGAGGTAGGATCAAGTGATTCCCAATAGTAGTGTTTAAACCATTCCTATTTTGTCATGTTCTTTGGTGGACAGGAATTCAATGGATTTGGTGAAGGTCTTAACATTAAGTCAAGTTCTCCAAATAGCTTGTCAAGGTCCACGGAAGAGGTAGAGGATAGGGAATCCCACTCATAGTTGTTAGAGTCAGGGGAGTCACAGTGATATTGGTCCAATGGTTTGTGAGATGTCTTAATATCTTTTGAAGCACTTACTTCCTCAAGTAAGGGTGATGTGGTACTAGGAACACCAATCTGAATCGGTTGAAACCCTAGCCCCACACCTTTTGGCCATTGAGAAACAAATATTGTTTCAATCCTCCTGTCTTTGTTTCAGCCTAAACCACTTTGTCCATCATATCCCTTGCTCTACATGATTGTGAAACCCTTTCCATATAGATCTATAGGAATGTGAGCAAGTGAGGAAGGATCTTCATTATCTTCCTTGTACAGGCAGGAAGTGACATCTTATGTATTTACAATCTCTTTGCTTAATTCTCCCTATTTAGTGAAAGTTGTTGTGGGAGGAATGTGTATAGTGACAATAGATTGTCTCCTATCTAATGTAGGTAAACCATATGACTTAGGAGGAATCAAATGGATAACACAATAATATGTCATCATGTAATACTCTCCACAACCCTTGTCTTGGATCTCAACCCTAGGAGTGGTAGGAATTGAGGGTGAAATAGATGTTCGAGTGAGTGTGGATGGATCAACATAGGATGATGGATTAGACGATGAAGCCTCTTGGTTTACTGGCACTTGGCATTGGGGGATATCTTTTAGATTGGTACAATATTGGAATGGATCTGGATTTCCATCTATAGTTATTTATGTGCCATTGTAAGGGAATTTAAGAAACTGATGATACGTGGAAGGGACCGCCTTCATGGCATGAATCCATGGTCTACCTAGCAGAAGGTTTTAAGGAAGGGTGAGATCCAAGACTTGGAACTTTGTCTCCATTACTGCAGGACCAATTTTGATAGGAAGTGTTACCACCCCCTTTGATTTTTGTTCCTCATCATCATAAGCCTTAATGAAAATAATTTTAGTTGTGTCTACACATGCTTCTGAGAAACCTAATGCCTTAATTAGTTTTAAAGTGCACAGATTTAACCCTGCTCCTTTGTCTACCAAAAAATTGTCTAACTTTGGTGTCATCAACAAGGACTTCTAGATGTAATGGGTCATTATGGTTTGTATTTTCAGTTGCGTAGTCTTGTTGAGAAAATGCGGCATGATGATTATTGGTCAAATAGTTGACCATTTCCTCAAAACGATTGACATCAAGATCATTGGGGACCATGGTGTTTTGTAGAGCTTTATCTAAGATAGATCGATGCTCATGAGAGATACGCAATAGTTCCAAGATTGAAATTTGGGCTGGGGTGTTCCCCAACTAGTCAAGTAAGTTATATTGTGACTTCGAAGGTTGTGGTGTTTGCTGCAATGGGGGGACTTGGATAGTGATCTTAGTACAACGAGTATTGACCGCGCACTCAAGATTTGTATTGATAGTAATGGTATTGATATTCTCATCGGCAACGCAGAGGTAATGAATGATTTTTCCACTATTATAATCATGCTTGATACTCACATAGTTGGCTGACATATTGGTCTTAGTACTCGAACTAGGAATAGTTCCTTTCCCATGGTCATGTAATGGATCAAAAAAGACTTGATGATCAGTGTTTGATGACTTTGGTTTCCTTCCACCAACTTCAATTATTCTCCTTTTGACAAGATCTTGTATGATATTCTTCTGTTGTCGACAGTTTTGTAGGTTATGTCCCTTAGTTCTATGATAATCATAAAAGGCATTGTCATCCCACCAAACTAGTTTAAATTGTCCTAGATCATATTGTCTTGGTTCCTCCAGCTGTATAAGGTTATGTTGTAACAGTTGCTTGAATACAGACTCAATGGGTTCCCCTAAGGGAGTGAACTCATGTTTTTGAAACCTCCTTTGTTGTTGTGGACGTTGAGTATTTTGGACCATGTTAGGAGGTTGATTGACAACATTAAGCGTGTTGGCAAAAGTGTGAGGTCCTGATAATGTGATGAGTGGTCCTGCTTGTATTTTTTTAGCATCAACTACCCCATCATTGGTGACATTTTTGTTGCGAGACCAAAATCTGTTTCTGTCAGTGGGGATGTTTAGCACGAGCAAATTTCTATTGGATATTGATGTCTTAAGTTCTCCTTTTTCAATGAGATCCTTTTCTATTATAACCCCTTTTTCCACTAGTTCCAAAAAAGATGTACAACAATGTACCCTTAAGTTACTCCTTAGTTTTGCGTGAAGGTTTTCCTGGAACATAGTAACTTTTTGCTTTTCAGGTATCTCGATAGACATTGACTAGCTATAGTCCTCCATCTCTGGAAGAAAGCAATGAATTTTTCACCTTCATCTTGTGTTGTGTGACACAAGGTTGCGATATTTATCTCGTGGTCTATGTTGAAGGAGAATTGCTCAACAAACTTCTCAACCAGTTCACCCCACAATCTGATGCCAGAGTCTAGACCTGAAAACCACTCTTGTGCAATTCCTACAAGACTTCTTGGAAATAGTCTCATAAGATATGTGGGGTCATAGGCGACATCTATGCATATGGTAGAAAATTCCCTTATATGTTCTATTGGATTATTTTTGCCATTGTACTTAGGGAGATTTTGTATGATATATCCATGAGAGAAAGGGGTCATATACAATGATCTATCAAAGGGAAATGGGAATATGTCCTTTGTTGAAAAGGATTTCTTAGTTGACACCGACATGTTATCCATTTGCATTTTTAGTGCATGCATTTGTGTTTGTAAGACATCAACTTGGGTCAAAGATATGCTAGGAAGATTATGCGAATCTGTGTATGTATTCTGAAATCCAAAGTCTCATGATGGGTTTCGATTGAACGTTGGTATTTGAAGTGGGTTTGGATTCATAATGTTGGTAAACGTGTTCTGGTCTGGAATCTGCATTAAATGGTTTTGACTCGGGATCTATGCGAACGGATTCTGATTCAGAATATGTGTAAATGGATTCTAATTGCTAGTCTGGGTAAAGGAATTCCGATTCAGAATCTGAGTGAATGGATTCTGCTTGCCAGTCTGGGAGAATGGATTCTGATTGGGAATCTGTGTGAAAGTATTCTGACTACCGATCTAGGAAGATGGATTTTGATTGCCATACTGGAATGAGGGAATTCCTCATGTTTGTGTAGTCTGTTGTATAGTACTAGTGACTTGAGCACTAGGTATGGCCATCGATTGTGGTATGGTGCTCATGACACTGGCATTAGGTATGGCCATTGATTGGAATATTGTACTTGTGACATAGATATATGGTGTAGAGGCTAACATTTTAGGTCTTTTACTCCCAACAAGAGGACCAGAGGGAGTGGATGATGATCCGCCTATAGTGAAATTAAATCCTGATGTCATGCCGGATGTACCAAATGGAGACGTATGGACTATCGTACTCTATGTAGGTGTGCCAAATGGCATAGTTATGCTGACCTGGGGTATAGTAGTACTAGCAGTTGTTGTATTTGTCCCTTGTGTAGGTTGAGTTTGTAAGGTGTTGATATCAAATCCTGTAGGTAAGGTAGCGCCTTCAGCTAGCAATTTGGCTAAGTATCGTTGACGATCATTTGCTAGGTACTCATCTACGAAAGAGGAAAACTCAGGGTCTTGTGCAACAACCTCTATTTCTTTTGTTGTAATGTGACCTTGAGTGTTTCATGTGGTGAATTTTTCTAATAGAGTCTTGTGAGGTCTTGAAGAAAATGGATTGATGAATTCATTTGGGTTCGACATCTTTTCTCTCTCTCTTCTCTTAGACCTAGTTTCAACAATGTAAGATTAGCTCAATATGCAAGGAATGCAAAACTACGTCTATGGACAGTATGACTCTAGTCTATGTTTTTGGGATTTTCTGGATACAAAATAAGGAATGTTCTAGGATGACACTAGTCTAAAATCTAAAGATGCAAAGTCTAAGCAAGGCCCTAAAGTAATCAATTCTATAAACCCAAGACAGAGGGACCAACTACCTAAAGTCTAACCATGCCATCAATTTAGTTAAGTCAAGGAACTAATGTAGGACGAGGATCAAAGACAAGTTGAATTTCCTAGCTAGACTGATGAGCGAGGAGGACTCTCTGTAGGACAAAGGATAAAATGATAAGACTATGTTCAATGATAGATTCTATTGGTACTATGTTTTTTCTAGAGTGTAGATGGTGGACCTATCTTAAAGTTTGTAAAAATGACCTTCCTAGAAGTTTACTCTAAAGGAAAAATGTATTCTAAGATGAGACAAAACTCTAAATTAGGACAACTATGGTAATGACTATATGAACCTAAAGGATGCAAAATTGAGCAAAATCATTTCCTATTTCCATTCAAAGTCTGCTTGTGGGATGACAACTAAAAGACTAGTATAACCATGTTGACTGGATAGTGATCATGAATTATGGTTTTCTAATCACGCAAATGCATCGCAGGAGCTCACATATGCGGTTAAGTTTACCAGTTGTGGTTAAATTTCACAGTTGTAGTTTTTTGATGATCAATTGTTAGTTTCTGGTTAAGTTTAATGTCTGACTTTGACAGATGCAGTTAACCTTCTAACATATGTGACTCGTAATGACAGTTGTGACTCAAAATATAACATATGCAATTTTCGCAAAGCAAGTGCGAGCTAATCTGCCAGATGTGACTCTACACTAAACAGATGCGACTGAAAATGGCAGATGCAACTCAAAGTTAAACAGATGCGACTCTAAAAATCAATTGTGACCTTTTGGTGAATAGTTGTGACTCTCTATGTATTTTTAGTGATTTGAGATTTAAAACTGATTCTATTTTCCATGATCAAATTCTGGCAAACAAGGACAATCATAAGACAAATTATTTTCAATTTGATTTTGGACTCAAAGATCATGTAATTTGACAACAAACAAGCCCATCCTAATAGGCCAAAAGGCCAAGGGTTTGTATACTTGGTATAGCCCACCGAAATACCCCAGATTGGTGATAAACTCCTTTCCTTCTCAGGAGTGGATAGCTTAGAAATTTTGTGGCATTGGCTCCCCTCCACGGCTCATTAACATCTTTCGAGCACACCAATTTTGAATTCTTGGGAAATGACCTCCCAAGAACTATTATCTCTACTCAAGGGGATCAATAGTGAGTGTCTTCAGGCATGATACTGTACCCTGCACTATACTAAGCAATGACCAAAAATGGTTGGTCTCTAAAGAAAAGGTATTTAGTACAAGCATTCCGTTCGTAGGGCATGATCCATGCTGCGAGATTCCCCTTTCGGATCCATCTCGTCGGAACCATAGACGTGATTCTTGGGCTTTCCCCAAGAATCCACTTTTATATACCAGTTGGAAGTCCCTCGGGTTTAGGGTGCTACCAGTCTGAGTTGTCCTAGGGTGAGTACTTTTTCCCACCATAATAGGCCCAAGTTCTAGAGTTGGTAATCGTTTCTCTTACACCTAGGATCGCATGGATGCACAAAGGGAGAGGATACTTCGATGTACCAAATCGTGAGAGTAATTACAAAGTTGTGCTTTTGCACCAAACACAATAGACACTTGTTAATTTTAATCCAAATGAAAGATTTGCTACACTACCATACAATTTGTTTCAAGAAAATTAACTAAGGTCTTTGACATGCGTTCTACAGAAAGATTCGTTAGTAGTTTTCATTATTGTCTTTGTCAATTGTCCTGCAAAAACTCGTTAACTCCAAAAACAAAAAGCCCACATGCTAAAAATTTGATATTAGTAACACACAAATCAATTGAAAATTTCAGATTTCAGAAAATAGAAACAAAAGGAACATACCAGTTAATTGCGTCGTTGTTTTACTAGTTAGATGTGTCGATGTTCTCTGCAATTGCATTCTCGGTATTTTACCGGTCAGTTGCGGTTCAGGAATTTGCAGATGTGTTAGAATTTTTCAGATGTGTCATTTTTGGTGTCAGATGTAGTTCATAAAGTCAATTGTGTTGCTTCATCAAACTGATGTGTCTTTGAATGTCAATTGCGGCATTTCCTCAAGCTGATGTGTCGTTTCGTACAAAAAATCTGAAAAAATCAAAATAAAAGTCTATGGATACGTGAAGATGGTGTCTTCACGTCAGGTTCACCAAATCTAACGTCTAGAAAGTGCAAAAAGAAAAGATTAAAAGCAAGCTTGCAATGCAAATCTAAATGCAATCTAATGCTAAGCAACAAAGAACAAAGGAAAGTAAAAACGTAAATAAAACTTTAACAATCTCACCAAATTTGTACATATTTCCATTATTCATCTCGATTGCCCTTCTCTATTTTGCTATTGTAGTATAATTTCCCTCATATTTTCAAAAGTTCATGCAAGTATAGCCTACGCTAATGATTTAGCAAATCATCGAAGATTCAAGATAGGTGCTCCAAAAAGTCATAAGATTTCGAGAGAGATTGGAATGATGAAGACCAGATCAATTTATAGAAAATTGATTATTCGAACGACAGGCCAGGATTGAAAGATCAACAAACGGTTGAGATTGACTAATTAGTCATGCATTCTGATAACAGTTAGTAATGACATGAGTGATATAAATTAGAAATAGAATTAAAGATTAAATAAATGATTTAATCTTCCAGTTTGGTATTTGAAAACAAATGAATTATCTTTGCATGACAGATAAAAATAGATTAAAGCAACCCTATGTTGGAATGCACGCACAAGATTTAATTAATTAAATAGGAATATTTAATTAATATGCATGTACACGCATTTGAGTTAGAACTAGATGATTGAATGATTTGATGAAGAGATTACTCGAGAATGCCACTCTGACATTAAATCAAGAGTTAACTGGGCGATTTGAATAGATATTTGAGTCGAGTAAAAGTGAATACTTAGACAACTCACACAATTTATCTAAATATAGAGGAATGTGTTAAAATAGAATTCATGAATTAAATAATTCATTTAATTCAAGATTTGATATTTGAAAAATAATTAAATAAATAAGATTTATTTAATTAAGTGATGAAGGGATTTAAATGAATAATTAAATAAATAAAGAATTTATTTAATTATAGTTGACATATGATAAAGGGGAAATTAAATAAGAATTTATTTAATTTGACAAGAAGAATAAAGTTAATTAGTAACATAATTAAATAAAAAGTGTTTATTTAATTAATCAGATAGAATAAAGAAAAGTGTGAATTAATTAAATAATTAAGATTATTTAATTAATAGAAGAATGAAGACTATAGAGAATAATTAAATAATTGACATTATTTTATCATGACCATGAAGAATACGAATTATGAAGAATATTGAAGTCGTAGGCTTAAACCAGATTTCAGTGTCCACAGACATAACTATGTTTTTCAACTAAGAAGGGGGAATTACACTAACCTTGAGACTTATATATCTTTGAATCTTATTGTGGCTTTACATCCTTAGCTAAAAGGTGTAGAGAGGTTATAAAGAGCTATTTGACACCTTATCTTGACATGTGTGTGTGAGGAGTTGAATTGGAAATTTATATCGACAATCTAAGTAAGAAGATTATACATTAATGGTCGCAATGTGATCATGTAGTACCAAAGATAATTTCATATTACATAATAAGCTTAGCCCATAGGTCAGTGAGACGAATCTATAAGAGATTTGGGATGTTCAAGTTGGATTATAAATAAAATGCTAGAGTTTGATCCAAGACCTCAATATCCTTAAGGGGGAGTGTTAGCAAATCCTTGTTATGGGGAAATATGTGTATGTATCCCTTGTGAGACCTTTTAAGGAGAACTACATGTGACATTAATTTATTTGGAAGTGAGTGCATCGACAGTCCTTGGGTGATGGATGCCTCTATGACATCATGTCTGTAGGGGAAGGGTCTACTGGGGTAACTCCTCAATATTGGGTTTGTTCCTATTTTGTTTGACCTTCTCTCTTCAGTAGGCTTCAAATGAGGCTGAATGGGTATTGGATGGTTATAAAAGAAAACTTGATAACTTCTATTCAATATATAATGTGTGTGTTTGAATAATAAGTTAAAGGAAGGGAATGAATTAAGACTACTTGGTAGTGGTTACTAGTTGAGTTGAGCTTACCTCATGTTGTTACTAAGTGAATTTTTTATGTATTGTGAATATTAACCTCAAAATCAAATGACTATGTATATACTTCTAATTTAGTTGACTATGATCTACTTATTCTACATTAAGAACCTATCTTCTAGTGATAGTGCTAAGCATGAGTCAAGGAGAAATACTATTATGCTCAAGATTAACATGTCTCTAGGGGTAGTACTATGATCGAGATGGACCATAGTCAAGGAGTAGAACTATTATGCTTGAGATTGATAACTATCTAAGGGCAGTATTATGCTGGTGATGGAAAGTAGTCAAGCAGAAAGACTATTATGCTCAAGATTGACAGGTGTCTAGGGGTAGTACTATGCTCGGGGTGGATAGTAGTCAAGGAGCATACTATTATGCTTGAGATGGTCAATAGTCAAGAAGTAGTACTATTATGCTTGAGATTGAAAGGTGTCTAGGGGTAGCACTATGCTTGAGATGGACAGTAGTCAAGGAGTATACTATGCTAGTGATGGCGATCCTTGGTTGCTTAACCATTTGATGGACTGTGGTGAAGAGAGTTTCTAATGAATAATAGGTAGGTAAAAGTTGGACTAACTTCATAGTATAGTTTTGGCATATCTTGATGTGGAAATGGTATACTTGACCCTATTGAGTTGAGGGTGGACCCCTAGTGTAGTATGGAGCACACCGAACCCTCCTCCAAGTTGTCCAATGGTACAAAAGATATAAAAAAAGGATGGGACCTATGGTGTAGTGCGCAATGCATTGATATCCCTTTTCTATTTGGGATGCACTAAGGGCAAGTGTGCATTAGCCAATGTGACTGTGTTTTTTGATCATTATGGTATTCGTGACATGTATAGGCCAATCCCTATTGTACTTATGATGTACATATGAGTGAATAACTAATGTACTAGTGATGCACATATGAGCTAGTCACGATTGTGATGTGATGTACATATGAGCCATCACTAAAGTACTTGTGATGTGCATATGAATTAGTCACCGAGTGTATAAGTGATGTATGCTAGAGCTAGTCAGTATGTATATGTGACATGTTGGAGACACACACTATGTATATGTGGCATATGATGGAGCTAGTTACTATGTATATGTGACATATGTTGTAGCTATTCATAAGGTATTTATGATGTATGTTGTAGCTAATCACTATGTATATGTGACGTATGTTGGAACCAATCATTATGTAAATGAGATTGGTATGAGTTTTTTGCCTTGTGTATATGAGATGTATGCTCGAGTCACTCCCTATGGGAATTGGGGAATTATGGAATTATATGACCCTTGAGTATCTGTGCATGTTTGCATACTATTGATTGGTAATGTTTGGTATAATATCAACACTTTATGGTGAGATATCATACAAGAGGAGAGAATGAACTCCCTCTAACATTGTGGGGCGAACTATGAAGCCTTTGATTTCCTACAAAGGGATACATAGGCAAGGTCATCAAGAATGAACCCTCAAGGCTTAGTTCTAGGTCTACGAATGACCTTAACCTTGGGAGCTTACCACTTGCATGTGTATGAAAGTAAATGGTGGCATCTAGTTGATGCCACCATAGTAAATGAAGAAGTTTGAAGTTAGCACTTTTAAGCTAAATGGAGGATGTTCATGATTAAGTTTGGTATTGGGCTTGAATTGATTTAAGGAAAAAAAAATGGTAGCAACCGAGGTATGGTTGTTACACTTCATCTCTTAGTAGAAGACCTCCCTTGAGATTTATTTAAGTGAGAGAAGTATTGTAGATTTTTCTTCAATTCTTATAGTAGGCTAGAAAACTTGCACCAAGCTCTCCATAGAATGTTGTACGTATACTCCTCATGAGATTCCAAAAGACCCATCAACTCTACAACTTTGAATATGGTTTGATTTTGAATTTTTTCAATGGGTATCACCACTGAATCAAATTTAGGGAAAGGAAATCTATAAAAATTATACAATTTTCTATTGTGTAACTAGTTTCTCTTGAATCTCGAGCTAGTTCACAATTCCTTGTAATAATTTTTTGTGGACGCAGCTTCTTTTATCTTTAAATTTCCAAAAACTCTTTGAAAGGATTGAAGTATTGCCAATCTAGTTTTGTGAGATCCCATGTAAGCAATTCGCTGAGCCTCCCATGCATCCTTTCATTTTGTCATGCCAAAAATATAGGGAAATTTTGAAATATCCAATGTAGATTTGATGTTTATAGACCTCGATTTTCCTTTTTCTATCCTCGTTCAACTGAGTTGATTGATTTTTTGTAAGGCATTAAAAGAATTCTCATCTGCAAGTTCTATGTATCCAACTTCCACTAATTTCAGAGACCTTGGGATAATATTATGGTTTTCATTTCGATAAAGCGATAGCTGTCTCTTGTAAACAATGAAAATTGAAATCGAAAACTAGTGCTATTAATCTTTTGGAGATAACTGTTACCCTAATCTTACTATCCTAACAATAATTTTTTTTTCAACATGCTCTAATACCAATTGAAAGATTTAAAGCTCTAACACTATACTTAACAGGAAAAAATACAGAGCTATAATAAATTATTATCAATTAGAAAAACACTGCCCGAACCTGAGCGATCACCATATATAGAAAAGAAAGGCTATTTTTTCTGTAATTTGGATTCACTATTTCTCTTTCTACAAAGAACAGGAAATGGAAATTTATTTTATAGACTACTGATCTGACATATGCGATCAGAGAAAGTATATGTAAAACAACAAGCAAAAACTAGAAACTAAAAATTAAAACCAAAAAACAGCGCAACATTCAAACTGCAGTTGCAAGGGCTGTTCGAAAAATGCTATTATACATCGTGTTGATCATGAATCTTCAGTCCCATATGGGTTTCACAGTGAACTACAACAAGTAAAGAGATTCACTGTATCATAATTAATCCTTATGATTACTGTAAAGCTTTGAAATTATTGTTTTTATAATCTAATCTTGAACATAATGCTTGACCCTTTAATGTATACGTTGCCATACCTCCTTGTGCATAAATCTCACTCACAGCAATATAGAAGTCTGCTCTAGTCATGTTGTAAACACCTGGTAAAACTGTAACATTTGTTTTGGTCATGTAACTTCAAATGCAACAACCAAAGGAATTCATTGTTGTAGAATGAGTTTACTTGCAGTAACTGTAAGGTGAGTTTCGTGTCTTCAGAGATAGTGCTAGTGTATACTGCAAGAAATGTTTTTCATAAAGCTACAAGTCATTTCATTTTGTTTTGCAATAATATTCATATGTTTGAACTTGTAGCAAAATAATAACAGCTATACGATTCTTGTTGGAAATTATAATCTTGAGCAACCAACGGCAGGTGCATTAAATGCACTGTCAGTAGAAATCAATTTGGATTTCTTTCCCCCCTGCCGTGCTTGACTTTCTTGCTGTCCAGTAAGTACTTTCTGGCAGCAATTTATTATTGGTAGGTAAGTTCAAATTTTGAGCGTCAGTTTTTGTGTATTGGCTGAAAAGCCAAAAGTAAGAATTGAATGATTATTCTGTGCAAGAGACAGACAGTAGTTTCCTAGGAGAGACAGAACAAAAAGAAAAAGTTCAGCAGAACACAAAACAGAAGGAATGTTCAGGAGCAACTGAACAATGAAGTTCAGGAGCATCTGCCGCAGCAGAAGAGAGTCAGTGAGTCTTGCGCCCGTGCGCCAGAAGTGATCCCACACGGAGCAGCAGCGCAGAAGCGCCAGTGCGCTGGAAAACGCACAGTTTCTGTAGTATAGTTGTACAGAGCTTTTGCTCTGAATACTTTATATGTAAACAGTTTATGACTGCAATATTTTTTTTTAGCAAATAGAATATTGAAAATGTTGCAAATATTTCTATCTCCACTTTTGTCTGTCTCCTTCTATTGAAACACTTCCGCTGTGCATGTTTTTCATTCTTTGCCTGGCATAGGAGTTTTGAGTTATTTTTTCTGTCTTGGTATCAGAGCCCATAGGTTTACTGGGCAGTCAGTTTTAAAGCCTTAGATTTGTCCTAGGCGTGCAGAAATAGAATCTTGGTTTCTGGGTATTTGTGAAAGCCTTAGATCTTATCTGGGTAGTTTTTAGTTTCCCCCATTTTAGCAAAATGGCTGGAGGAGACAATAGGAGTTGGCAGCAGCCACCCATTTTTTATGGTAGAAATTATGATGTTTGGGCAAAGAAAATGAAAACAATTTTTATTGCAAATGATTTATGGGAACTTGTTGTAAATGGGTTCACAGATGTTGTTGACCCGACTGCATTTACAGCTTTGAGCAATGCTCAAAAGAACCAGCTGAAGGAGACACAGAAGAATGATGTAAAAGCCCTCAGTCTGATTGAGGCAGCCTTGACAGAGGCTATTTTTCCTTGAATAGCAGCAGCTAGCTATGCAAAAGAAGCGTGGGAAACACTTCAAACCACTTGTAAAGGATCTGAGAAAGTTAGATTAGTCAAACTCCAGCTGCAACGGAGAGAGTTTGAGACCATGCAGATGAAGGACAGCGAGTCCATTATAGATTTTCACACAAGGGCAGCCACTTTGATTAACCAGCTGAGGATAAGTGGTGAAACCTTGGAAGAACAGAAGATTGTGGAGAATATATTGAGAAGCCTTCCCACAAAGTTTGATCCGGTGGTGATTGCCATTGAAGAGGCAAAAGATCTCACAACTTTTTTAGTTGATGAGCTAATGGGCTCTTTGCAAACCCATGAGCAGCGCCTAAATAGGTCTGCAACCTCCTCCCAAGAGCAAGCTTTCAATACTCAGTCGAATGCAAGAGGAAGGGGGAGAGGTAGAAAAGGTTCCAGACGTGGTAGAGGAAACTCTAGACGTGGAAATGATGGTGATGAAAGCTCAGCCCGAGCAAGCAGTCATGAGGGGGCGACCAGCTCTCAAGGAGGAAAAAAGAACAGCAGTTCTTATCAGAAAAAAGATAAAAGAAATGTGCAGTGCTACAACTGTCAAAGGTATGGTCACTATGCAAGTGATTGCAGACAAAAACGTGACCAAGGGAGTCAGAATGCACATGTTGCTGACTCAAATATGGCTGGAAATGAAAGACAGTCACAAGTCTTCATTGCTTGTAACCTTGCAGAATAGAGCAGCGCTGAAGTTTGGTACTTGGACAGCGGCTGCAGCAACCACATGAGTGGTAACAAAGACTTGTTTGCCTCCATTGATAGCAGCGTGAAGTCTGAAATAAAAATGGGCAACAAGGAGATGGTTCCAGTTATGGGCAAAGGCATGGTATGCCTACAAACCAAGCATGGTGATGAAAGACAAATTTATGATGTCTTCTATGCTCCAGGTTTGAAACGTAACCTCTTGAGCATTGGACAGATGGTCCAAAATGGGTATAGAGTGCTGATGGAGAAAGGGGAATGCATCATCTATGATAAAGATGGAAGCAAAAAAGTTATGGCAGCGGTTCAAATGATACAGAACTGAATGTTTCCTCTCAAGATGCAAATCTCAGCACAGTCAAAAGGCCTACAACAATCAGCCTTCAAAGCAGCCATTCAAGATATTTCCAAGCTATGGCACCTCAGGTATGGACACTTAGGTTACTCTGGTTTGAGTCTTTTGTCCAAGAAAAATATGATAGATGGTTTGCCAAAAATCGTAGAGCCTAATGTTAGATGTGAAGCTTGCATTTTGGGCAAGCAACATAGGCAGCCTTTTAATTCAGGCAACTCTACAAGGGCTAGAGCACCATTGGAGTTGGTGCATACTAACTTGGTAGGCCCTATGCAAAATCTATCTTTTGGCAAAAGCATATTTTTTATGACCTTTATAGATGATTACAGTCGTAGGACACGGGTCTATTTTTTGCAGCATAAGTCTGAAGCATTTGATAAGTTTTTGTTATTTAAGGCCCAAGCTAAAAAGGAGAGTGGACACTTTATTAAGGTCCTAAGGTCAGATCGTGGAGGAGAGTATACCTCCAATCAATTTGTAAATTTTTGCAGGAAAAATGGCATCAAGAAGGAGCTCACAGCCAGTTATACTCCGCAGCAAAATGGAGTGGCTGAAAGAAAAAACAGGACCATTGTGGAGATGGCAAGGAGCATGATGAAAGCAAAGGGACTCCCTATTGGATATTGGGGAGAGGCTGTAGCAACAGCTGTTTATCTGATAAATAGAAGTCCAACAAAGGCAGTCCGTGATAAAATCCCTCAAGAGGCATGGACAAAACAAAAATGGTCAGTTGAGCATTTGAAAGTGTTTGGGTGTTTAGCCTATGCACACGTGCCTAAAGAAAATAGGCAGAAATTGGATGACAAGGGTGAAAAGTGTATTTTCACGGGCTACTCTACAGAGTCCAAAGCCTATCGGCTATATAATCCGGTCACCAAGAAGATAATCATCAGTAGGGACGTGGAGTTCCTAGAAAGTGAGTCGTGGGATGGAAAAGTTGACAGCAATACTGATATTTCTGTCTCCATACCCCTTAAGGATGAAGAAGCTCCAAAGCGCAGATGCGCCAGAAACCTACAGGAAGCTGACAGTTCAGAAAATAGCAGCAGTAGCTCCAGAAATTCTCAGCAGAGAAGATGCTCCGGAAACTTCCAGCAGGGAAGATGCTCCGGAAACTTTCAACAGGAAAGATGCTCCGGAAACTTCCAGCAAGGAAGATGCGCCGGAAACTTTCAACAGGAAAGTTGCTCCGGAAACCTACAGTAGCAGACTTCTTCATCAGGCCAGCAGCCAAGTAGCTCCGGAAACTCAGACCCCACTCTCGCCTCCCTAGTGCCAAGAAAGACTAAGAGTCTAAGGGAGATCTACCAAGGTGAAATGTATGATGAAGTTTTTAATGAGAGTGTAAATTTTGCATTATTTTCTCATAGTGATCCTATTTATTTTGAGGAGGCTGTAAAAGAACAGAAATGGTGTGAAGCCATGGATGAGGAGATAGATGCAATAGAAAGAAATAAGACATGGGAGCTCACTGATTTACCTAAAGGGAAATCAGTTATTGGTGTCAAATGGGTCTACAAGACCAAATGTAATGCCGAAGGAAGAATAGAAAGGCATAAGGCAAGATTAGTTGTCAAGGGGTACAAACAGCAGTTTGGGAGAGATTATGATGAGACTTTTTCCCCTGTTGCAAGGATGGAGACCGTGCGGGCAGTCATTGCAATTGCAGCCTAGCACATGTGGAAGGTTTATCAAATGGATGTGAAGTCCGCCTTTCTCAATGGAGTCTTAAAAGAAGAGGTATATGTGGAGCAGCCCTTTGGATATGAAGTTCTAGGTAAAGAACACAAGGTATATAGGCTGAAGAAAGCTCTTTATGGGCTGAAACAAACTCCACGGGCATGGTACAGCAGGATTGACTCATACTTGATGAGCAATGGCTTTAGCAAAAGCGATGGTGAGCCCACTCTTTACATCAAGGCAGCAAATGGTAAGGTTTTAATTGTTGTCTTGTATGTAGATGATTTAGTATTTACTAGGGATGATGATTTCCTCATTGCTGATTTTAAAAATGCCATGAAAAGAGAGTTTGAAATGACAGATTTAGGACTCTTAAGATATTTTCTAGGCATAGAGGTCCAACAATTGGATAATGGCATCTTTATTTCAAATCAAGTTATGCCAAACAAATCTTGAAAAGATTTAGGATGTTGGACAACAAAGCAGCCCCAACCCCAACAGCTACAGGTCTGAAGTTGAGTAAAGAGGACAACATCAATAATGTTAACCCAACTCTCTATAAGAGCATGGTTGGAAGCCCCATGTACTTGACAGCTACAAGACCAGATTTAATGTATGCGGTAAGCCTGATTTCTAGGTTCATGGAGCAACCTAAGGACACACACTGGCAAGCAGGTAAAAGGATTCTCAGGTATGTCAATGGCACAAAAAACTATGGCATAATGTATACCGTTTCTAATGAGTTTCAGCTGGTTGGGTACACTGACAGTGATTGGGCAGGAAATGTGGATGATAGAAAGAGCACATCCGGGTATGTTTTTCACTTGGGTTCAGGAGCAGTTTCATGGGCTTCCAAGAAACAACCGATTGTTGCTTTATCCACAGCAGAAGCAGAATACATAGCAGCGAATGCAGCAGCATGCCAAGCTGTGTGGCTAAGAAGGATCTTAGCAGATTTGAGAGAAGAACAAGAGGATGGAACAATAATTTTCTGTGACAATGTTTCATCAATTGCCTTGACCAAAAATCCTGTGTTTCATGGAAGAAGCAAACATATTGAAATCAGGTATCATTTTATTAGAGAATTGGTTGAGAATAATGAAATTAAAATGGAATTTTGCAGGTCAGAGCAGCAGCTCTCAGATATTTTTACAAAGGCTTTGTCAAAAGAACCTTTTGAGCGCCTAAGATATAGGCTAGGTGTGCAGGAATGCTCCAGAACTTCAGTTCTGGAAAACACAGAGAAGCGCAGGTGTGCGGGAACTTCAGCAGACAGTTCCAGAATGCAGATCAAAGGAAAACAGGTTTGCGCCGGAAACTTTGCGCCGGTGCTCCTGAACTTTTGTGGTGATGCGCCGGAAGTTTCGCATAGTGTTGAAGAACAGGTTTGCGTCGGAAACTTTGCGCCGGTGCTCCGAAACTTTTGTGGCGATGCGCCGGAAGTTTTGCATAGTGTTGAAGAACAGGTTTGCGCCGGAAAATTTGCGCCGGTGCTCCGGAACTTTTGTGGCGATGCGCCGGAAGTTTCGCAGAGTATTGAAGAGCAGAAACTTTTGCACCGGAAACTTTGCTCTAGAAGTTGCTCTGGAAGCATTGCGCCGGAAGTTTCCAAATAATGATGAAGAGCAGAAAGACTCAAGATTAAGGGGGAGTGTTGGAAATTATAATCTTGAGCAACCAACGGTAGGTGCATTAAATGCACTGTCAGTAGAAATCAATTTGGATTTCTTTCCCCCCTGCCGTGCTTGACTTTCTTGTTGTCCAGTAAGTACTTTCTGGCAGCAATTTATTATTGGTAGGTAAGTTCAAATTTTGAGCGTCAGTTTTTGTGTATTGGCTGAAAAGCCAAAAGTAAGAATTGAATGATTATTCTGTGCAAGAGACAGACAGTAGTTTCCTGGGAGAGACAGAACAGAAAGAAAAAGTTTAGCAGAACACAGAACAGAAGGAATGTTCAGGAGCAACTGAACAGTGAAGTTCAGGAGCATCTGCCACAGCAGAAGAGAGTCAGTGAGTCTTGCGCCCGTGCGCCGGAAGTGATCCCACACGGAGCAGCAGCGCAGAAGCGCCAGTGCACTGTAAAACGCACAGTTTCTGTAGTATAGTTGTACAGAGCTTTTGCTCTGAATACTTTATATGTAAATAGTTTATGACTGCAATATTTTTTTTTGAGCAAATAGAATATTGAAAATGTTGCAAATATTTCTGTCTCCACTTTTGTCTGTCTCCTTCTATTGAAACACTTCCGCTGTGCATGTTTTTCATTCTTTGCCTAGCATAGGAGTTTTGAGTTATTTTTTCTGTCTATTCTAACTGTGGTGTGAGAAGAAGTAAAAAATTCCTTCAAAGACTTTCATAAAGTTGTGTTAGTAATCATTTCCTTGCATATTTTTTCTTTTCGGTATAAGTATGGAAGAAATGATTGAGAAGTACATTAATGACCAACCTGATGAGATGCCGCGAGATGAGCTACTTACGGACACTGATACACAGGTAACTCCTCCAATAAAATCAACAAAGATGTGAGATTAGTCTTTGTCAATTTTGGTATTGAAGTCCGTTCTGTTTTACTTAGACTGATCCTAGCTATGCAATGTCATCAGACCTTGAAATTTTTGCGAGGAGAAGCCTTAAGACTTAGCCATCAAAGTGACACTCTCATAAATTCTATCAGGTTTTACTTCTATCTAGTTTGAAATGCAAAATATCATACTTTTTTCTAGTTCAAAAATTTAGAATCTCTTCTTCCTATTTATGATTTTCAAGATTAACTTCTTATCAAATAAACACTAGCTGACTTTGAAATATTATGTTTTCTCTCAGGCAACTAATGGGAGATATCCCTACATCATTAAGCATACGGGATCTCCAGCAGCTTGAAGCTAAGCTAGAAAAAGGCCTGTCATGTATAAGATCAAAGAAGGTAGGTCAAGCAAACAGGGGGAATTTTATTAAAATTACTTGGCAATTATTATTTGGATATGAATTGAAACTGACAATGATTTTTTTATTAATATTTAGAAAGAGTTATAAAGGATCATAGGATTGAAACAAAGAATAATAATAAGAATTATAATAGGTTAAGAGAGAGCACTAAAGTCTTTCTTCAAATAATGTTTAAACAATTTATCAAGTGCAAAAGGATAAGCTATCATGGTTAATAATAAAATTTGAAATTGACCTAGTCATGAAATAAATATGTATCACAAGTGTTTTGATTAGGTCATGTATGGGACAATGTATATCTCCTAGATTTTTCACTTCATACACTATTGTTTGAAAGATTATTTTTGGCATCATCTATTATGTCAGGAATTCTCAAATGCATGCTTCAATTCAATAAGAGAGTTCATTGGAATGAAGAAGGGGGTGATAGTTTTGATGTTAGTATAACCGTACATTTATTTCCCCTTACTAAACTAATGATGTCAACTTATACAAGATTTCTTGATGTATAAATTTAATCACTTACATAGTCTATCTATTGAAATAATGGGTGTAGAGAGTATTTGCAGTCCCTAAAGAGAAACCAAAGTCTCCCACACATCATCTAGAAAATTACACTTGATTGAGTAAAATAATCCTTAGTTTTTGCAAAAAATTATGGTTGTCAGATGGCGACAGTGAAGTTTTCTTACTGCATGGCACATAGCTTGTGAGGTCATGTGCACGCCTTTACATGCACCTTTCGATTTCTTTCCTGGTGACATTTGGGTGTTTTCGACCGTGGGGGGCGCTTGTGGTGTTCAGGGGGTCTCTTTTTTCTTCCTTTTTCTACTGCTAGGGTGTTTTGTTGTGTGGTGAGATTATTGTGAAGCATCAGGTTTCTACCAGTCTAGTGGTGGCTAATCGTGGTGTGTTTCACAATGGATCTTCATCAAGGTTGAAAGCTTTCTAATCTGAGTCATTTTATGTGGGGGAGGGCCCTAAACTAAAGAAATTGAATGGTTGTTTGCTCAGGAGTCAGGATTGTCTGGTCTTGGTTATTTCTCCTGAATCTGTGGCTGATGATGTTTCTTATTGGAATAGACATGCTTTAATCTACAAATTTCTTGGGATCCATATTCCTCTGTTGGCTTTGGATGCTTGGATCATGCATACGTGGCAGGTTGAGGGTAACATGGAGTTAAAAGTGGCTGCAAACAATTATTTTGTAGTTTTTTTTCCAATATGACTGATAGGAATTGGGTTTTTGAGGGAAGACCATACTTTTATAACCATGTTTGATTGTTTATCAAACCCTGGCATATGGGTTTTAATTCAGTTGAAGAATTGTCATTGAGGGTTCTTGTTTGGGTCCTTTTGTCGTGGCTTCCCCTGAAGTTTTGGAGAAAAGATATTTTACAATGGATTGTTGCTTTTTTTGGTAAACCTACTGCAGTTGCTCAACAAACCCTTGAAAGAAAGGTTATTTCTTTTGCTTGGATTTTTGTTGAGGTTGATTTGAATAATCCCTTGCCAGACTCTTTGCAATTTTTTCTTGGTTCTTTGTCTTGGATTCAACAGCTTGATTATGAATTGCTTCCTTTTCGTTGTCAGATTTTTCATGAGTATAGGTACCTTTAGAAGCAATGTCCTAGGATTAATAAGAATCCTCCTTCTAGTTTCTCCCCTTCATCTTTGGCTCAAAAAGTTGTTAAGGAGGATAAAGGGAAATCTACCATGATGGAGGGTGAATCGAATAAAGATGGCTTTGTGCTGGTTAAGCCTTGGGCTAAGGGTCATAAGAGATCGTTTAAGGACATGCAGAATGAAGAGGACTTTAATCAGTTCCAGGTATTGGACACTTCAACCTTGGAGGAAGGAATCCCACTAGATGTGCCTTCTAATGATGTTGGTATGGGTTGTGTTATGGGGCAACGACTTGGATCTAATTAGGATATTCATTTATCTCAAGGTATGCAAGATAATCTAGTATCTCTGAATGGGCCTATGTAGGATGATGATGATATTATTTTCACAGATTTGGCAAAGGATCGAATAAGGTTTGGCAAGAGAAAGGGGTCTTCTCTAGCCTTCAGGGTGCAACAACACATGCTTACGAAGGGATTTTTTGAGCCCTCTTCTAAAAGTGGCTGCAAGAAGGACCTTAAGAAAATTAAGTGTAGTTGAGATTTGTTGGTGGAATTTGGGTCTATTAAACCCATTGATGCTCACTTTTCTCTATCTTCCCCATGATTGTTCTCTCATGGAATGTAAGGGGGTTGAATAGCACCTCCCATCAAAAGGCTATTCATGATCTAGTTGTTTTCCATTCTCTAGACATTTTTTGTGTTTAGGATACTACACTTTTAGTTGATTTCATGCTTCATTGTTCTTCTCATATCTGGTATTTTGGTCAATGTTAGTGCATTGGTTTTTAGGGGAGCTTTGGGGGTTTGGCTCTTTTTTGGGATCCAAGAAATATTGCTCCACTTTGTTGGATTTTTAGTCATTCTACTATTTCCATGGTTGCCTCTTCTTTGGAAATAGGTGAGACCATTTAGGTTACTAATGTTTATGCCCTGATTGATATTCGTGGAAAAATACGGCTTTGGGCTCATTTAAGGTATGTTAGATTGTGTGCTCCATATCTTCCTTGGATCTTGGCTGGTGATTTTAATTCTTTATTGATCTTGGAGGAGAAAAGAGGTGGGTTTCCTTGGCTTGGGCTTGCTTCTAATCCTTTTTGGGAGAATGTGCATTTGCTAGCTTTGATTGATGTTAAACCTTCAAATGGGGTCTTCACTTGGAATAATAGGAGTGGAGAGAAAGCAATATTTGAAAGATTGGATAGATTTCTGCTTTCTTGTTTTTGGGTGGGAGGTAGATTGGTTATTGGTTCTGAGATTCTTGATTGGAGGGGTTATGATCATTGGCCAATTAAACTTTTTGTAACCCAGTTTACAAATCCTAAGAATCCACCATTTAAGTTTCAACTTATGTGGCTTCAGGAGTCTTCTTTGCATGATCTTATAGCCCAATGGTGGAGGATGGAAGCCCTGCTTATTGTACTACTATGTACACCTTTGTTAAGAAACTTAAGTATGTTAAATTTCACCTTAAGAGATGGAATGAGATTAGTTTTGGAAATCTCAAGGTTATGAAGAGAGATGCCCAATAGGTGAAACTTGATTCCTTGGGAGATGCTCATTTTACCAACCAACATTGATACTTTTAAACCTATAACTAATTTTTTTCTAGAAATCCTCAACATGAATAAGTCTATGGACTTTTAAAAGATAATATTTTATTGTAGAAAATTTTATGCTATTTTGTCAAGATAGATAAAAAATATTTCCATAATATTTGGCACAAAATATTCACAAGAAACCCTTACTTTCATCAAACAATTGACTAAAGAAATAGAAAAAAATATTCCTTGGGAGATTCTCTTCATACGAACTCTTGAAATTGATCTTCCAAAACCTGTTGAAACTAAAGATTTTGATTCTTGTCTAGAAATAAAAATACCAATTTATCCATCTATCGTTTCATTTTGTCAAACATAAACCTAAAATAGGGAATTTTCTATCTTGCTCTTATGCTAGCACCCTATCAAGATATTCATTCAAAACTTGTAATCTAACTACCACTTTTGATTTATGTTCAACTCTTGATCACTTATAATTGTATAACCCACAAGATATGTGAAAACCATATGTGTCAAAATATTAGATCTATTTGGGGAATTGTTTAATAACACTCCAATTTCTCAATTTCTTGCATTCCTTTGAATTTTTTGTGCTAATTTTATCAACTTCTTGCATAATATTATGGTTTAAATTCAATATTTCTATGTTCCTCACATGGATAACTTACTTGAAATTCTCTAATTGATGTAGGAGCATCTGAGGTGTAAGAGCAATCTTGCATCCCAAAAAAAAATGTTATTTATTTTAATTTTAGTTAGCTTTAGTGAATAATATTAAGGGCTAAAATTGATAGGATTACTTACTTTTTTTAGTAATATTGGAAAAGCTAAAAATAACAAGTTTCTATTTTTAGTAATTTACCATTTGTACACATATGGGCATGGAATCTTACAGAGAGCTCCAAAATGGTGAACTAAATACAAAGGTGAAGAAATAAATTCAATACCATTTTTCATTTGTGACATTAATTTTTGTCTTAAATATCGCTTTTAAAATATTTAAAGTCAATTTTAAGGTACACAGAGGTTCTAGATGGCCTTGAAAGATGGCCAAAAAAATGACGTAGATGGTTTGTCAATCTGATGCTTGAGTCAAAAGTTATGGCTCTTGAAAAATCAAACTAAAATTTAGGAATTTTATAAATTTGGAAAATAGTATAACTAAATCTGTTGGGTACTAAAAATAGAAGTGACAATTCACTAGAAAGTGAAAAAGTCTTATAAAGTGGTTATTGTTGATCATGAAAGCTTGCGCTTCTCTCGAACAACCTTATGGGAAATTTAGTGAGTGGAGAACCAACTTCCACCTCATTGAATGATCTTTGGGGCTTTTATTGAAGCCAACTCTTCTTGTGTTAGGGAAAAGGGGAAAGAGAAATGTATAGAAAATAAAAGGTGGCAATGCACCAAAGGTTTTACAACATTTCAAAGCTTAGAAACTTCTCACTTCTGATGAAATGGAAACAAAATGTTATAGACCCTTCATTGTTGGAAAGAGAACGATTGGATAAGGCCCATAAAAGAACGAAGCAATCATTCAAATCTCCCCATGCGAAGCACCCATTAAGGTTTGAAAGAAGCAAGAAAACCCATTACTCTAGAAGAAATATTTTGGATCTTTATAGAACCCTTTTGCTCTTATAGCATAATATGAAAATTAACATAAAATCCACAAAAAATGAAATAGTACAACAAACATGATTCAATTTCTGAAAGGTAGAATTAAGCAAACATAAAAGCTAATGGCATATAAAGCAATCACCAATACTATGCTCACATAAATTGGCATAGAGCATTCAACATATACATAATAGAGAAAGGAAACATGTGACATATGCCATATAGATGCACAATCTCATATGTGTCTTCCTATGATTACTTTTTCTTGCAATAAATCAAATAAATAAAAAGGTCAAATGCTAATCTGAATAATAGTCTTAACAATTTTAACATGCCATAGAGTGAAACAAAGCTCTATAAAAATATTTCCTATTCCCACCTTATTCTAATCTTCTAATAGATAGAGAAAATTCTCTCTTCCAATGATCTATCTCCCTTCCAAACAAGCCACTCCAAACCATTTTAGAGAGCTAGAGAGATGAGCCAATGTTGCAACTGATGGAGATGAACTCCGAATAGGTTTCCTCATCTGATACCCCACAATCCAATCAAAGATATGATTCGATCACAATAATTTTCAACAATAAAAATTGAGTTGTTTCATTAGTGGTTATGGATGCAGTAGAAGCTTTGTGAAGATATGCTTGTCAGAGAAGAATTCCTACAACCTGGAAAAAATTCGATTCGATCTACTATGAGGAATAATAATGCTACCCCAAAAGACCAATCCCGAAGAAAAAAGACCTACTACGCTACCAGATGAACTTTTCCAAAGAAATGATACACCCGTAGGTGAAACAACCCACATGAAAAATATGAGTGACATGGCATGCTGACAAGAGATTTTTGATTCCATGAGAGAAGCTTGCGGAAAATCCCACCATGTAGCCACATGTCTCATTTCGGGCCCAAAAGGAAAGCAATATAGAAAAAATTTGCACACCCACTATGTGGCACATTGTGTGCCTAGAGTAATCTTAGCCTTTGGTGGGAGGTGCCATCAAAACACAAAAAGGAAAATTGTAGGGGCCAAAACATAAAGCAAAATACTTAGAGAATAAATTCTCCACAGTTTTTGGCAACTCACAGGGGGACTTTGCTTGCGGACGCATGGGACTTTGCTTCCGGACGCATGAACTGAGATAAATAAAAAGAATCCTTAGAGTTTGAGGAAAGCAACATGCTAGAAATCCAAGTTTGTGTTGGAAGGAAAAACAAGTGTACATAGTGTCTCATAGGTCTGGTCAAGGTCAAGAACCTCCTTGAAAGAAACCCCTCCCCATTTTGGTGAAGTAGCTCCAATGTGGTAGTAGAGTCGAGATAAATGGAGGAACACCTTTTCGATTTCCTCAACTGAGGGAGATGGGATTAGACCTTGGAGTGATGAGAAATCCTTTTGTTTGATTTCAATGGCCTCCTTTATTTTCTCCTTTCTTAACACCCCTCTGCCTACTAAGAATAAGGAGGGTAATCCAAGCTATATTAGAGCTTTGAAGTGTCCCCTGATTTCTTCGACCCTTTTAGTCAACGCTGAGTAACAAGCCTTTCTTTCTTGGGTGACTTGATTGTAGGTGATAAATTCATTTTCTTTTCTAGTTGTTTCCCTTCTTTCTAGAATTTCAGCATCTTTCAAAGCTTCCTTGGTCACCTTGTATAGTTTGATGGTTAACCTCCCAAATTCATCAGAATAAGGGGTGATCATATGTAGAATTTTCTTGACTATTGGGCACACCTTCACATTAAATTTTTGTGCATCCGTTAGGAATTTCAAGACTGGCTTTAGGGCCGCTACCACAATCATGACTCCTTCCTAATGGGAGGATAACAATCCTCATAGTATTTAGAGGAGCCCAGACCTTCATGCTATAGCTAATTCTTACTAGAATTGGGCTTCCTTAGCCTTCATTCTTTCCTTCAATTGATTCATTTCCTAGATGGAACTTGAAAGTTCATAGCGTAACTTATCTACCTCTTCATTATGAGTATATAGAATAGACTCAATGTCTTGCTTCTCCCACCTTTCCTTCTTTGTCTATGCTTGGGCCTTTTGAAGGTTTTCAACTACTTGGGATTGGGTGTTAGCCAAATCTTCCTACATACCACCCTTCTTCTTTCTTATCTCTTGTATCTCTTTTTACAACTCCGCACATATGTTGTTTTGTCAGCCTGTTGCATCATCAAATTATTGGTGGCCTCTTTCATTTGGATCCTCATATCTTAAGTTGCTTTACACTCAGTCTCAACCTCGTGCTCTAATTTTTGCACCTCGATACAAAGTTGATCTCTTTCATTTTGAGCCTCTTCAAGAGACTTAGCCACTTCCACTTACTAGTCTTGTGCTTGATTTAAGCGGGTTGCATCCATCTCTTTTTCCCTAATCTATGCTTGTAATATATCCACCATTTCCTTCACATTCTCTAACTCCCTCATGCTTTTTTAAACTCTTTTCCAATTTCTCATAATCAGTGTAAACCGCCTTCTATGTTGCTTTACCAAGGCCTATTTTTTCATGCAAGGTAGCTTCACTCAGGTTGAGTCCCATAGTTTGAATATCATAATATTCATATTGCATCTCTCCCTCTAGTTTGGACACCCATGACCTCATAGCCAATATCATCAGAGCATTTCATTCTTCATCAAAACAGGTTTCTAGCTTCAAAGTGGCTAGATTTGCTACAAAATTTTCTGACAACTTCTACTTTCTTTCTTGTCAAGCCTACTTGGTTCATTCCACCTGGGTTTAGAGGTTCTATGGAGACTCAATACTTTGTGTAGCAATAGTGATACCTATGGGGAGGCCATAGAGGCTAAGAGAAAGGGTGATTTTGGTCAACTAAGTTTGAGGGGAAGCAAAAGGAGGTGCTATCAAGAAAAGGTTGGGATTCCAAGTATAACATGAGAAGGAAAATGGGTGCTCATTAGGATAAAAGGGCCAGTGAGCAAAAAAAGAGGCATATGCCTAGAAGTAGGGAAAGGAAATGAAACCTGTAGCATGGGTGCCTCCGTTTTTACAACTTGTGCCTTAGATAAGGTGATCAATGAATCAATTGTAGCTATGGTAGAAGATGTCCATTCAACATGCAGTGTTCCCAATGAGGCTCACTATCAAATATAGTCAGAGGTGTGTTAAGGATGACCAAATCAAAATTAGTAGATGGGCGATTCTACTATGTAGATGGGAGGAAGCAACAATTAAAGATGTAGTAGAAGAGAGAAGGAAAGTTTGAAACTTACCTAGATTTTTACGGCCAAATATACCTACAGAGTGAAGTCAACTTCTTCCTTTCCCTTATCTGAGGAGACAATTCTTGGATTCTCCTTCTCTTTATAGGGGGTGCATTGGTTGCTTGAAACTATTTAATGACTAACCCCAACAAACCTTAGGCCTTTTGAAGTGAGAAATATTTTCTAGAGGTTTGTTGGGTGTGCTTACCCCTTGTCACTAGATGCTGGCGGAAGATGAGATATGTGACTCCCTATGGTGTGATGCCTTTTCCTTCCTCTTCCCTGCTTCGGGTGCTTGAGGCAGTGGATCCAAAACTAGTGTGTACTCCTATTAAGCCCCCCAATCGAACCTAGGATCAATATTAGATCTAGCCTCCTCATTTTATATCTCATCAAAATTCTCACCTATTGCTTTAAAAATTCCAAAAATGTGGTCTAGTTGCTTGATCTCTTGTTAGTACCTCTAGAAATCAACTATTTTTATTTTAGACCACCCAAAAAATTTCAATTGTGTCTTAAGGGAATTCTCCAACTGGACACTTTTTCAATACTCTATCACTCTTGGCTGGAAATAAAGCAATGAAAGTCACACGAATGGTATAAAGGCTAGGTCAATGTAGACCTCTTCCTTCTCTCAGGTTGGGTTTTTCCTTTCCTCCTAATATGACCAATTTTCATGCTTGAATTATAAATTCCCAATGGGATTCTATTTCCATCTATCACAAATGAGAACTAGGCTAAGGTAGGCCAACTTGTTGGTTAACACATCCTACTCCTCCCTCCTTACAAGTGTTACCTAGCTTTTGGAAATGGTTGGGGGAATCGCTTGGATTTCCTTCTTATGCCTTTTGGCACAACAAGAATTGTTTGCAACTATTGCCTAATGACATGCCTCTAGGGAAAGTGTCTTGTCTATAACAAAATTTGGAAATCTAGAGGGCTCCTCTATAAAACCATGTCATCTAATAAAATTAAAATCAACCCTCATAAAGTACTCTATCGGGGTTTGGTGATTTTTCATCTAGTCTAAACCCTTAGGGGAACACCTACTAACAGAAGATTGAGATAAATCCAAAAGCATGGGTTGTAGGAAATAGTTGACAAATGAATAATAATCCCATGTGCTTGAAAGCACATGGGTCCAAGCTGAAACTAGCTCTTATATAACCATGATGCATCAAACGTACTGAGTGGAAAATGACCACTGAATAACCAATGTTTTGATGTAAAATTAAATGTACCAGAAAATAGGAATACCTAAACTTGAAAGAATGATTATATTTTATGAATTGTTGAAGCGTTCTATTAGGGATTGCTTCAATGAGATTGAAATGATTCTGGCTCTTTTCTTTCCGTAGCATGACAGCCAGACCCATCTAGAACTCAAGATCATTTCCATCCCTTTCATGTTCATATACGAAAGCTAGCACTGAAAAGATGGCTTGTAAGTCCAAATGGAAAAGTTTGTATGATAGAGGGAAGACAATTTCTCCATTATGAAGCTCCCTGGATGTTTCCTCCCTATAGAATTTCAACTGGTCTCTTGTGGTTTCCCAGAAATCTTCCATTTGCTCACACGGGAACCTTTCAACTTCCATGCTCAAAGGGATACATAGCATATCCCTGATAGCTACTTCATTGATGGTGATATTTAAACTATTTCCACTAATAACTACGATCTCTTTTTTTAGATTTTCTACACATACATGTTCCATCTTTGGACATGGATGCATGGAGGGGAGCATGTATTGTGGAAAACCACAGTGCCAGAGTCTCATTCCAAGGCCCTCCATCAGACTTTTGGCAATCATTCTCTACAATGCTCCTTCTCAAAGACTTTTAGGGTTTTTGTGTAACTTGGGGTCGCATATGTTATCCGCAAAATCCTTGATCATCTCTTTTTGGTGTGGTTGCTCGGTAGTATGACTCTAGTATGTGGAAAGCTCCGTTCCTATGGCATCAGAGCATTGGCATAAGAGATATCTTTAAAAATGTTGATGTAGCCTGTCTTTGTGAAAGAGATTACAATATTCAACTAGGAGATGATGCTTCAACCATTTTTGTGTTCTAGTAAGAATTCTATGAACTCAACTCTCTGAGAAGCTTTTACTCAAGGGTTCGACACGTAGATTTTTTTTTTCTTTTCAACTCATTTAATTCTCAAACACACATGTAGTAAATTTTATGCCATTATCGATAGCTCATTAAGCACTACCAGCAAGGTAATATTTGTGGAGTGGGGGCCATACTTCTCAAAAATTTCAACGTTGTTATAGGAATGAAATTAGTACATTCCTTATACCGACCTTGGAGAAAGATAACCTTGAGTAGTAGGAAGTGTGCTTTAGAAAAGACAATTGTATTAATTAAGTTTTAGTTGGCTTCAAAAAATGTCTTTTCACATAGGCAAGTTGGTTGTCATTGATGAAGCTAATGAACACATGGTGGTAGGTCATATATGGGAGCATTAACTCCCATCATTTGAATTAACTCCTCAAAGCTTTGCAAAATCTCCTTCGTATGATTTACCTTTTAATTCTTACTGCCAACTCACAATTTTTGTTGGCTTTTGATAGGAAATAAATTTTTCATTCACAATCTTTCTCAGCTCATGTTTTTTCTATAAATAGCATGTCCATCTTTTGAGAATAGTCATTAAGTTTGCGTTGAGTTGGAAAGTTTCTTCTGCTATGCTTTTTCCTTTAGATTCTAGTAAATTTCCTGCACACTATTTCTTTAGCCCAGTAAATTTACTATTACCTCATGAGTGGCCTAAGTACTCTAATTTGGATTTGGAGCTAAAAGATACAAGGCTCCTTTGTTAGGGAGATTAGCAATGGTAGGCTCAAATTCTTGTTGTGGATAAAGAACCACCTAATCATTGTGGCGTTCAAATCGGTCTTGGGGAGGCATTATGTGAAGGATGAGAACCAACCTCGTTGCAACACTAGCATTATTTATCAGTTTGTGGCCTCACTACTGGATTTGAATGTTAACAAACCATGGATCATTGATCTTTGTTGAGCGATGTTCCATTTGTCATACCTAGAAGGGTTGGACAAAATCATTTAGGTGGTTGTCTCCATTGTCGGTATCCCATCAACAATGGACATTCATAGGAATGTAGACAACATGTAGGTGGTGCCTTGGCTACCCTTCATCATTGATTTCCAAACAATGGATCTTGAGCACCACGGCCAATAGTCCCAACCTACGGCTACCTACCTCTTGAAGATGAACAATGTGGATCCCATTTATGGAATTAAATGGATTACCGCCTTCAAGAGCTTGGTTTGCAGCCCTGGCATGAAGGAATGAAGCCTATGCAGTGTTTATGATCCCATGTGATGAAGACCTTTTTGTCGTTTGCTTGTTAACTTTAAAAAATGTTTTGTTTTGTACCGTTGTTATTTTGGAGGCTGAATTTCTCATGCTTTTATGTATCACCTCCCATTTTAGCTTTGTAATGATGAATTCCTTTTTGTCTTTTGAAGGGGAAGATTTTGAAGCTTCACCCTAATATTAATGCTCAAATTTAGTACTATATGTAAATGATTTCCTTTGAATATAATATAGTATTTCTTTTTTTTTGCTCATGGATTTTTTCACAAAATGCTTATTTACAAAAATTACATATGGTACAAAAGTAAAAGTTTCATAAACTATGTGTATTTAATTGAATAGTTTTAGATTAATACCATTTATCACTATTTCCAAAACATTTTTGTTCATGTCTTCAAGATCATACGCATTGCTTTCTTTAAATTTGTGAATGTTGAAGGGACCCTTCCATAGTGAATCAAATTTTGCATGTTGTCCTAGTTTTGCAGCTTGTTCATAAAATTTTAACACAAGATTCCCCTCCCTGAAACTTGGGTTAGAGGCCTTCTTATCAATCCATCATTTAACTACCTAATGGAATTTAATCATGGAATCAAATTCCTTTTCTCTCTTTTCCTCAATTCTTAATAGCTTAGTTAGTCTCACTTCCATCCCACTATCTTCCTCGACTTCCAAGGACTTTAGCAATTATAGCATTGGGGTTTCCATTGAAATGGGTAGGAATACCTCTTTCTTGTACACTAACTCATAGGGGAAGCTTTTAGAAATTCTTAGGCATAATGTGGTCTACCCATAAGGCTACTCATAGATTCCTTTTCCATTCCCTTTGATGCTCTAACCTGATATAATTTATCAATCTGATTAGGTTATTGTTGGTGGATTCCACTAGCCCATTCCCTTGAGGGTAATAGTTAGAGGAAGTCTTGAGGTAGAACCCATGCTTAAGGGAGAATTCTAACATCCCAGAGCCTACAAAGGCTCATGCATTATCTAATATGATGGTCTTTAGTGAACTAAATATAGCCACTAGTTACTCAAGAAAATTGACAATCTTGAATTTTGTAGCATTCTTTAGGGGAATTTCCTCCATCTATCTTGTGAAGTAATCAATGACCATGACTATCCATTTTTTCCCTACACTAGAAATGGTATTAATCACCCCAATAAAATCTAATCCACAGTCTATGAAGGGTTCTTTGATTACAATTGGGCTCAATGGTGCATGGTGTTGTTTTTCCACTTGCAAACAAAATATTGGCACCGGGTCCATTTTTCCACTAGATGGTGGGCTTCGGAAAACATGGTAGGCCAGTAGTAGCATACCTACATGATTTTTAAGGAGCTGGTCTTGGCACAAAAGTGCTCACCTTTCGGGCTGCTATGAAACTCATTTAGAATTATTTCAGCTTGTGGCTTGTCCATATAGTGGAGGAGGACTCTGTCATAATTTCTTTTAAATAGAGCTTCTTTGAATAGTATGTATATAGTGCATTGAAGCTTGTAGTATCTTCTTTTGTATGGTGGGATGTCTCAAGGTATTAGCTAGTCTACATGAATTTCATTTGATCAACCACCCATGACTCATTAGACTTGAATTGATTTGTATAGACTCGGTCAGTTTCTTCCTCTACTTGGGAACCCAGTTCTTGTGTGAGATATTCATATAATCCCCTTCCTTAGACCAAATTTGTTTTTTGAATTTCCACATTGTACTGCAAGATCATAGTGATCTAGTTGGCCCTCTTTGGGTATCTCACCCTTTGTAATGCATTCTCTAGCGTTGGGACAAGTAACAAGGATGGTAATTTTATTGGCTGAAACTAGATGTCAAAACTTTTTGAGGCTTTTGACAATGCAAAAGGCCTGATTTTCAATGAAATTATATCTAGTTTTGTATCCCTTCAGGGTCCTAGAGTGGAAAGCAATAGGATTCTCTCTGCTCCCCTCCTCATCTTTTTACGTGAGCACAGAGGCTATGTTATGCTAGCTATTGTACAAGAAGTCTTTGGAGAAGTATGGGTTAGCTAAGACTAGAACTATAGAGATGGATACCTTAATCTTCTCAAAGGAAAGCTTGCATTTTGGGGTCTATCTGAACACTAAGCCATTCTTTAGCATGAGCATGATAGTTCTTGCAATACCTATGAAATTTGAAATGAATTGGATGAAAAAGTTAATCTTTCGTAGGATAGGCTGTAACCCTTTCTCGTTAATAGGAAATGGTAGTTCCAGTATAGCCTTCACCCTTTTGGGGTCTATGGCTACTCCTTATTTAGATACCACAAAGCCAAGCAACTTTCCTTGTGGCTTCGAATACACATTTTTTAGGATTTAAGGAAATCCTAAATTGTTGGAAATTTTGGAAGACCATTTCTTGATGACCAAAATGATCAGATTTTGATTTTAAATAATAGTCAGGTCATCCAGGTAGATTAGGATGATCTTATTGATCAGTTCCTTCAAAGTGATTCCATCACATGTTGAAAGGTGGCAGTAGGATTAGAGAGGCCAAAGGGAATTTTGTCATATGCAAACATCCCCAACTTAGTGGTGAACATCATTTTATGTTGATCCTCCTTCACATAGACCTAGTTATAGCTTGAAAAACCATCGAGTAGTGAGAACATTTATGACCCGACTATAGTCGGTAAGGTCTTCTCTATAGAGGGAAAAGGTTAACAGTATTTTAAAAAAGCATTATTCAAATCCCCAAAGTCCACAGAGAGTCATATCTTGCCATTCCTTTTCCAGACTAGGACCAGATTGGATACCTAAGTGGAGTGCTTAATTGGATATATGATCTTTGATTTGATTAGCTTTGTAAGCTTCTATTCCATTAATGCTTCCACCTTTAAGTTGACCAGTCTTTTCTTTTGTCGGATGGGTCTAGAACCCTTAGCCAAGTTGATAGTATGTTGGATAATGCTAGGATCACATCCCTTGAGATTGTCATAGGTCCAAGCCACAACTCTGTTGTATTGAGAACACAAGCCTCTCACCTTTTCCTTGTCTAGCTATGGCACTTTCCTCCCAACTTTTAGCTTCTTGCTACCTTTGTCGTTGAGGTCCTCATAGTCCTTTTCATCAGCCATGAATCTCTACTTACTCTTTCTTGTGTATTCATAGTCAAAGAGATTGTCGAGGGTGATTAATCTTCACGAGAGCTTATTTCCTTTTAGTTGGATCACTTATTTTTAGCATCCTCTCTAAATTCAAACTGTGGCTAACCAAAAAACTCCCTCG
Source organism: Sequoia sempervirens (assembly GCA_007258455.2). Taxonomy (NCBI): domain Eukaryota; kingdom Viridiplantae; phylum Streptophyta; class Pinopsida; order Cupressales; family Cupressaceae; genus Sequoia; species Sequoia sempervirens. The sequence continues at coordinate 26,254,004 of VDFB02292527.1, read as the reverse complement.
ACTATCATAAGAAGGTAGAAATCTAAGTATCATCCTCAAAGACCTACCAGTTCTGGTCTTTTTTGGGGATAGGTGGTAAGATGATGGTACACACCACATTTTGGCCTTCAGCTAATTCAAGATTTGGCTCAAATTGTGAGCCGATAGAGGCCATCTAGTCCATGGAAGAGTTTTGAGATCATGAGATAACCTGAATGTTAAAGGCTTCGAACCCTTTGATTAGGTCCCATATCTTATGCTAGTAAGATCTTACCGTTGTCTTTCTCGTGGTTGCTTCTACCCAAATCTGGCTTACAACTAGCTATGAATGTCTAAATACCTATATTCTTCTTACACCCATCCATTCCACTAGAGTCGAATTGTGAACTAGTCCCTCATATTTTGCATCATTATTTGAGCATGATAATTGGAAGCGGAAAGCTTTGAGGGTCTTTGACCTGGTTGGAGATACAAGTTGGATATCGACTCTGAAACCAACCATACATTTGGCACCATTAAATGGTAGTGTCCATGAACTATTATCACCTGGTTCACTTGGTTCCTCTCACTCTTTTACCAATTTTGGGAGGGCCTGGTCCTTGTCAAAGATCACATAAGTGCCCAAACTGATAGTATGTAAATTCTTGAAAGGGTTAGAATCAATGAATTGGTTGAGCAAGACCTCCTCTTTGAGGGTCTAATCACTTGTGGCCTCCTCTTCTCCCAACATTTCTACACAGTACATCTCTTTTTTAGAAAATGAGGTATTCTTTGCTTCAAACCTTAGAACCTCATCCTCCATGATGTGTTTGAGATGCAAAGACTCATACAAGATCTTCATCTTTTCTCTATGCTTTATTTGAATAGTATTAAGTGAGACCAGTCAAGTGCCAGGTATCCACTAAGCTTTCCCATAAAATCTCCTGATAGGCACATTCTAAAGATGGGAGGAACATCAATTGTGACTACTTACTGCATGACAGTTTGGTTTGGACAATAAAATAAGGTGAAAGAGAGATCCTTAGTGCAACCGATGGTTAAGACCTTCTTCCTATATAACTACATAATCCCCTTGTCAAGAGGCTCAGACTTTAATTTTATAGTGTTGGCAATCTGCTTGGGCATGACCATAGTGTTGGGCCCCAAATCGATCATATTATTATGCAATAGCTTATCTCCTATGATAAGCATCAAGAAGAAAGGAGTGGGATTTGGCTTACTTACCTCTTTTACACTTGCTTTGTCTATTGTATTCATGTATTTTGCAACTCCCAAGGATTAGGGGTCTAATGTGAGCCTTTTTTCGTTTATCTTGATTGTGTGATGGGATTGTATCCACCAGTGAAATTTTTCTTCATATTTTAATGCCTCCTAGAGCAAGATATTATACTCTAGTATGGATAGGACATCCCATAGGGATACATTAGCGAGATCCTTCATTAATTTCTCCAGTTGGGAAGGCCTTTTGTTTAAATGGGGGCACTTTCCTCACCTTAGGGAAAGGTCGGTCTGTCATCGGAAGACTCGAGACACTATCCATGACTTTTGATGAAAATTGTTGAGCCTGTGACTGCTAAGTTGGTCACACTTGTGAAGCCTACTGTACCTGTGGCTATGATTGTTGTGGTTGTGGCCGCTGGGGAATTTGTTGCACATAGTCCCCCATAAGTCTTCTCTTTGATCTAGTATTGTAATCTAACTGTACCTATGGGGTGTTGGGTGTTGAAACATTATTTGTCAATATTAAATCTTCTTCCATCCAAGAAAAAAGTGCTTGGTCAGGGGAGATGTCCAATTCCTGTTCTGAAGACATACCTTGGTTCCGTGCACTAAAACAAGCATTCTCCATTCTAGGAGACTAATAGTCTTTTATATTTGAAAATACACCCTAGATTTTTTGTTCTTGTACCCTCTGTTAAAGATTTCCTCTTAGAAAATTTTGTGGCATGTGATTATCATTGCATAAGAAGAACCATGCGTTCTCATCTTCTACCAGATTGTTCTAACTTGGGACCAAGTCTTTGTTCGAGCTATTCTTGATAGTTTGGAACATTGTGGTGACGAGGACTATTTAGTTCATAGATTCCTATTACTAATTTCCTCCTCTTGGAGATCCTTGGTATGTGTTATGCTAGTAAGGTCCCCTCCTTGATAATTTTGTGTGGGGGGATTTGGAGGTGCCACTTGTTGATGTTGAATAATAACTAGCTCTTTTGTAAAAGTTCTCATGAGATTCTTCATGTCATTAACATCCACTACCAATGAAGAGGAGCCCAATTTGCTTCATTGTGCATTTGGGTACACATACATTGAGGGTGGTAGTGTGGCCAATGTGCTAGGGAGTGGAGTAGAAGTGCTGGGAGTTAGCTCCTCATTGCTTCTACTAGATATTTCTACAAACATCATGGGCATCAACAGCTATGGTGGAAGCTTTATTGCATCTATGAGAGTGTTCTTTGCTTGCACAACTAGATCATATGCATCAGGAACGATGTCATCTCCTAATTATTGTACCATGACCGCTATGTTCAAATTAAAAGCCATCAAATAGAACATGAATGTCATAGCCATCGAAGGTGTATCTGTTACATGGATCCTCTGCCAAGTTTTATGGAACTTGGTGTCAAAGTTGATCATGGCCTCTTGCGGGGTTCTATAGATTGAGATACGTTGTTATAACAAGGATGAGTGGTCTCCCTTCTTTGAGAAGTGGTGAAATATATTTTTCCCTCAATTTATCCCAAGAGCAGATGGAATTGGAGGCCAGGTATTTGTACCAGTCTTGAACCTTCCCTCTGAAGGACGTAGCTAACAATATGAGGGCCACATTTTTCTTTATGATGTTATGGACCCTATATACCTCCATTGTGTCTTAGAGATGCTTGGAAGGAGTTTTAAAATCATCCTGAGTGAACTTTGGAATTTCTTTGATGGAATTGGAAGGTATGGCAGGCCACACATATGGAGGTATAGGTGGAACTAGCGGACTACCACTATCCCAGGTTACAAAATTTCTAGTAGTAGGGGGATCTTGAAGAGCCATCAAAAAAAAAATTCTATGGATAGATTATATGAGTATTTTGATTTGAAATGTTCAACCATCTAGAGGCGTGGATAATGATTTGGACTCTAACAAAGCACTTCTTACTCTATTATTTCTGACAGGTGATATGAAACTTGTGACTCACCTTCTCTGAGGGTTTGAAGTAGGTAACTAAGAATACTACAATTTTCCTCTAGAGGATGCTAGATTTTGGACTTTGGGAATGAGATTACGAGCTTCTCTTGTTAGTTAGATTTAGAAAATGCCTTTGCAAGGCTGACTACAAGATATTGTGAAAAACTCGAGTCCCATCAAGCTTTCCAAAAAAAGAACTATTGATCACGAAAGCTTGTGATTCTCCAAAAAAAAATTATGGGAAGTTCAGTGAGTGGGGAAACAACTTATGCCTCACTAAATGACCTCCAGGGTTTTTATGGAAGCTAGCTCTTGTTTGTGTTCGAGAAAAGGGGAAAGAGAAATGCAGAGAAAAAAAAAGGTGGTGATGTGACAAAATGTTTTACAACATTTCAAATCTTGCCATCTTCTCACTTCTGATGAAATGGAAACAAAATGCTACAAACCATTCATTGTTGGAAAAAGAATGATCGACTAATTCCCATAAAAGCATAGAGTAGTCATTCAAATCTTCCTACAAGAAACACCCATTAAGGTCTGATAGAAGCAAGAAAACCCAATACTAGAAGAAATATTTCAGATCTTTATAGAACCCTTTTGTTCTTACAAAATAATATGAATGTTAACAAAAAATCCACAAAAAATGAAAGAGTACAATAGACATGATTCAATTTTTGAAAGGTAGCATTAATCAAACATAAAAGCTAATGGCATATAAAGCAATCACCATGACTATGCTCGCATAAATTGACACACAACATTCAACATATATAGAATGGAGAAAGAAAACATGAGATAGAGGCCATATAGATGCACAATCTCATATATTTCTTCCTACTATACTTATTCTTGCAATAAATCACATAAATGTAAAGGTGGGATGCCAATCAAAATAATAGTCTTAACAATTTTAACATGCAATAAAGTGAAACAAAGCTCTATTAAAATCTTTCCTATTTCCCCGTCATTCTAATATTCTAACAAAGAGAGAAAATTCTCTCCTTTAATGATCTATCTCCCTTTCAAACAAGCCATTGCAAAACATTTTATAGAGCCAAAGAGATGACCCAATACTAAAACCGATGGAGATGAACTCAAAATAGGTGTCCTCATTTGATACCCTTGAATCCAATCAAAGACTTGATTTGATCATGACAATCTTCACCAATAAAAATTGAGTTGTTTCATTAATGGTTCTAGATGCAACAAAATATTTGTGAAGATATGCTTGTCAGAGAAGAATCCTTACAACCTAGAAAAAATTCAAGTCAATCCACTGTGATGAATAATGACACTACCCCAAAAGACCAATCTCAAAGACAAAAGACCTACTGTGTTTCCTAACAAACTCTATGAAAGAAATTGTACACCTATGGATGAAACAACCCACTTGACAAATGTGAGTGATGTGGCATGTTGGCGGGTGATTTTTAAGTTTGTGAGAGTAGCTTGGGGAAATCCCTACCATGGAGCCATGTGTCCTATTTTAGGCTAGAAAGGAAAGCGATATAGAGAAAAGTCATGCAACAACTACATGGCACATTTCACGCCCTTTTGTGTGGGTAATCTTAGCCTTTGGGATTGATTCCATCAAAACACAAAAAGGAAGATCCAAAAAGGAAGACTATAAGGGTTGAAACCATAAGAAAAACACTTACAACAAAATTGCTCCATAGTTACAAAGGAAGAGGGATTCATTTTGGATTAGAAGATAGAGAAAATTCTCGCTTTCGAAAAAGAATAAAGGTTAGGGTTTCAATGGCCATTATTTCCATTCGTAGACTTGCATGTTTGATTTTCTTCGTGTATTTGTAGCCTAGATTTATGTAATATTAATCTTGTGACTAGATAGTTGTAATGTATTTGATTGCATGTATGTAGATGATTTCTAAGAATATAATAAAGTTGCATTTTTGTTGTTCTTGAGTATTATTTTCTATGTAAGTTTTGTTTGAGTGAGAGTCTCCCTCCATCACAAATAACAAAAGAAAAGGTTTTTCAGATAATAAATTAAATATAAATCCTAAGAACAATCACAACTATTGTTGATGCTTTAGATAGATAGTTCCCTCATAAGCTAATTTCTACTTAACCAAGGTTAAACCCACAATATCATATTATTATTGCAATATTCAAGGGAAAACTAAAATATTTATAAACTGTAAACATTCAATCATATACCTATGTTTGGCATAATATGAATAAACATTCACAGTTAAACTATTGCATTAAAAGGGCTTAGACTAACCATACAAAGTAACATACAATCGACATATTAAAAATTGTATGAACCAGAGTGTTAAATTTCCAAGATACTGGGAGGGGGGGTGAATCAGTATCTTCTTAAATTTCCTAATCGGATACCATCCAATTATTCCAATGCACACAATAGAAATGATAAGTGAAAGAATTAATAGAACATGAAATCATAGAACACATGAACACTAGGATTTTTTTATGTGGAAAACCCAAAATGGGAAAAACCATGGTGAATGTTAGCTCACAATATAACATAACTGGTTATAAGATATTACAAAATGGGTGGCTCACTACTAGGACTCATTGTCCAAAAACAAAGGCTCACTACCTACAAAATTACAATGAAAAAAGTGGCTTTCAACCAGAAAGATGAATTGATAGAGTACACCTAGTGAGTGTCGATTTAGTTCCAATGAAGCTCAATAAACTGACTTGACACACTTCATCAGATTCTCTCTTCTTCATATTTTGTATTCACATCACTACTAATTACATTTTCAAACTTCAAAGATTATCCAATATATATATATATATATTTGATCTCTTCGCAAGCATCAATTACGTTAGCCTAATTAGATGAACTTCCTATTCACCAAAAAATACCAACTCTTCAACTTCAATCTTTCAAAAAATCTTTTGAAAAGGTAATTCACACATCCAACATGCTTCATCAAGTTGGCATAGACCTAAAATAGGTCACACATATATCCGCATAACAAAAATTAATTCACCATTACACAATACATCCATTAGGTCAGCCAAGGATAGACCTAATAGCACAATTGTAAACACCAATGTAATGTTGATACACCATACAAACATATGGATACATGAGATCTTGAAAGTACGTGCTCCTGACATCTACAAACCATTTCCCAAAATCGTAAGCAACAATAATCACCGGAAAACAATTGTAGACCAAAATATCGGAGGATGTAAGCAAAATACTGGTTCAGATACCAAACCAGAATACTAGAACAACTTCAAACTTGATCTTGCAATTGCAACTCATATATCATGGTGACATCAATGACAACACAAAATAACAAAATGAGATGTTCTTCTTCATTTTTCCAACATAGAGATCTATCAAATACCTTCAACACTTTTCCATTTTTACAACTAAAATGAAACTAAACAACATGAAAATAAAACTTGGAAGTATGAACCATGCAATGTTATGAAGCCACAAAGAAATAGAACACCACAATTCAATGTCTTCTCCTTGTATTCACTTCAAAATATTTCTACAACAATTCCATATAACCCATTTTAATTGTTGTAAACAATATTCATCTCCCTTGATTTGAATAAATGTTACTAACCTAGGGGAGATGACAAAATCAAAATTTTGAGGGCCTATCTCTTAAGATAAAAAGGTGAAAAGAAACCTAAGGTAAGATGAAAAAAGAGGCGGTCCCCATCTTAGACAAGGTACATGTGCAAGGAACAACAAATAGTCACTTTGTCGGGGAAATGTTCCTAAACATTTCAACGATAAAGATCCATTAGAAACCCCTGAATCTCTGGTTAATCTTCTAAACTAAATTTCACAAAAGGAAAAATCTCTCAAAAGAGAAAATAAATCAATAATTGAATCAACTCACACCAAAATATATCATTAGTTGTGTGTACTTCGTGAGTTCATTTTGACTCTTGAAAGGTATGAAGCAACCAACATTCCATTATGATAAGCTACATATATATTCCAACTCCAAAAGCAACGTAGAAATTTTCTTCTTGTAAATCAATCATTCATTGCCCCAACAAGGTTATTGTTGCAATTTCCATGAACATTTCTCTATTGCCAACTAGATGTTTATAGCCTTGATAGAGTTATTCACACATCCTAAAGTCATAATTTAAATACACTTTGGATTTCTATTTTTTTATTTCTACTTTTCTTTATTTTTTTTATATTGTTTAGAATCATAAGCATTGAAGCTCATCATGGGTTTGGGAGTTACAATGGTCACTGAAGAAAATTTTTAGATTTTCACTTATCACAACTTCTTGATGGCAACAACAAAAACCTCAATAGCTTATTTAATTGTTTTAAAGGATGGTGATCAAATAAAGCTTGTGAAAAGACTCAAATAATAATTTCTTTCTAAGTCAAGTGACAGCTCCATTTGCAAAATTTTGTCATAGAAGATAACCTTAACTCGAGGATGACTTATGGAAATTTATGAAAGAAATTGACATGACATATAGCAAAATACCCTTAGACTATACAATGAACTATTACCCAATCACAAAATAGAAAACCAACTTCTTCCTTAAGCAAAATAAAACTAATAGGTACAATAAACCTAAAGTGCACCACTAAACCAACAACAAAATGAAAAGTAAAGAAAGAAATCCAAACCTAGTATAATTATTTACAAGAAACCTAAATAAACAAGTTTTAGGAAACATGGAAAAATATATGACCTCGCATGGTTCCTCAAAATGTTCAACAATAACAAGGTGCAGGACATAGTTTAGATCTTTGAAGGATTATCCTTATACTCAAATAAATACATTCTTTTTGTGTTACTTTCATACTGAATGGAAAAAACAAGAAAAATCAGCAATTGATGCAAATCCTCAAGATCATGGTTAATCCATATGCAAGTTATTTGTCCTAGGAAACCATAATCAAATTGATAAGTTTCAAAATTCTCAATAAAGAAAGAAAAAACGTAATGTGCATCATGTGCATGCAGAGATTCATGTTTATCACCCACTAATGTGCCATGTGATGAGCTAATTCTTACCTATTCTCAATAATAGTTCAATTAGGTAGAGATTTTGTGATTTTCAAATGAAGAGTAAGGTACATTTTTATTTTTTCTACATTACATTCATGTACATAAATAGAATTAGAAGATTACATTACTAGATTGCATTTATGCGGATGCATACAATATAGGAAAGATTGGACAATCTTTTCAACAAAAGTAATCATTATTGATAATGTAAATGGATAATGTCTCACACAAGCCATGAGACTAACTATTTCAATGCAAATAAAATAAAAACTATATATTTACAGAAAATAAATGCACATATAGAGAAGGGTGACCCGTCATTACATGAATGATGAGTCCTAGTTGAGTCCATCCTGCATCATCTTCAGTCCTCCACATTTGTCCAGCCTCTAGTTGTTGCTCCTTTCTGCTCCTAGGTTTCCTGCATGAGTGAGATGAGGTTTTGTTAGAGCAATGAAAGATCACAAATCTATAAATTTGCAAACATCTGGAAACATATATCTTGACCTTCATCTACATTAAAACAACTTACTACTAATGTCCAGGAAAACAAAGAGCATAATCAAACACATCCATTATATGCTTAGTTTTTTATCTAACATGTTTGCTTCTTGTGCAGGTATAGGTGAAATCCTTGTTTCTATTTTGATTCATTTTATTAAAGCATCTGGGATAGAATGTGGCTTCCAAAAGTGTTGACCCCAACATGCTACCTTATTATGCTTTAAAGAAGCATGGAAAGGTAATTCATCCATTTATGGTTCCTTCAAGCAACCATACATCATCTATGATAGTGAGTTTTCAGTCATTGTCATAGGTGACATATGCTTGTTCGAAGTAATCATAAAGGATGTTGAAAATTTCATGTATCAAAATAGATTAAAGAAGTGTATTTATATACTATTCCATGAAGGAACAACATGAACATAAATGAAATGGAAACAACATACTCATTAGTAACATGAGTCATTAATGCATTGGTTTTCACCTTTACAATCAGAAATGGTTTTATTTTCAACAAATTCACATAGCAGAATGAGGTGGAGTATGATCAGGATTTTTGAATTCAGAATGCAAGAAGTCATTCAAAATTGTTTCCATAAGGTACATTATTATTGATTCTATAAGAAAATACATAAGAAAATATAGTTTCACAATGTGGATATAAGATTTTGTGTCTTGTAGAAGCACATGTGTCACATTGCAACATCAAACAACCTCCCTTGTATTTGAACAAAGGGATAGTCTTATGTTCCTTTCATAGCCATCAAGCTAATGAAACAGTGCTATGTATCATGACAGGTATTGAATGGTATATACAGCTTAAGGGTAGCTCAATGAATGGAAAATCAATTCAATAAGTGGAAAGTAAAATGCATGAGTTAAACTACTATGTCAACATATTGTCCCCAAGAGAAGTGCATATGAAAGATAGTGACATTGGTGCAAAATATTAGACTAAATGCATTGTTAATCAACATTGAATAGTGCAGTGGAGTATATGCATTGTGTTCAACATAGTGTAACTAGGGATACATGATCACATTTCCTTTGATATAAACTACAAGTAACATCACAAGGTAAAAATGACAAAAGGGCAGATCAAGTGTGAAACTTCATTGGTATTTTTGTTTGAAGCACCTCATTGAACAGTGAGCCACATAATGTTGACACTTTATGAAGTATGATCTTGTAGTATTGCTCTTCCAATCACAATTAAATGATGGTCATTCAAAATAATTAAAGGAGCGGTGCTTGGAGCACATTTCATTATCTAGTAGAGATGTTGGAATCATGTCTAATGAGGTCATGACATATCAAAGCATTACTGAATGGAGTTGCATCAGGACTGAAGAATGATGAGCTACAAGAATAGCATTCCAATAGTGAAATATGAGAGAGGGTTAAAAGAAAGTGGTAACCCTCGATTCACCGAGCTCAAAGTATTCAATACAATAGGGTGAAGCCAAAATGAGTGTTTATTATAGTCAAGCCTAATGCAAGATTCATATCCATAGTGAAAGTAACTAACCCTTGATCACCTGTAGTTGAAAAGTAGAAATCCAAAATACTTGCAGAAATTTTCAAAGCTAAAAGTCTCCATGGACAGAGCTAGGGTTAATGTCAAAACCCTATACCATTTGTAGAAAATGATCAAGAGAATCTAGAAAGCCCTTGAGCTAGGGTTTTTTAACCAAGATTAAACCATGTTTTGATATAAATCTGGGAATCAAACAAAACCATCAAAATGAGGTTCAAAGTCAAAGGGTGGAGAGACTTTTATGAAATAGAACTTAGGTTTTAGTAAGCCAAAATGCTTTTTCTTTCCATATATTTAAACCCATTTGGGGTTTCAAAAGAAAATGAAATATATAGAAGGTGTTGAAATTTCTTCATACAAATTCATGGAAACATCATAAATCTATAGAACACATCCATTTCACAATATATTGGAACCCACTTGGGTTTTTTTTGGAGGTAAACAAATATAAAGAGAACCTAATAAATAACAAGCAACGTGGTGAATGGCCACAACTATTAAGGAGTTGCAAATAAACCCAAAAAATAAATGAAGAAATCTCCTAGTGTTTGCAACCATGACCATTAAAATGAAAAATATTTTGTTTTCCTTGCAAAAGAAACAAAATATGAATGAAAACTATAGTGGTCGAAGCTTGCCCAACTGGTATTTTTTTTTGTTCTCCAAAATTTCTGTCTAAAAATGCTTTCCCAAATGTCAAAGGGAGATCTCCATGGTGGCCAAACAAACAAGAAGACAACAAAAAATGAAGCATATAAAATTGCATTAGAAGTAGCTATAGATGGCGTAGCCTAAGAGGCCTGGAAATAATTGAAAATGGAGCTTATTACTCAATATTGCTTTCAGAAACAACTTACCATTTTTTCTCTAAGATGAATCAACAAAGTTTTACATAGAAAGTTCCTCTACAATGTTAAAATATGCCATGGAAAACTCTATAGAGATTTCTCAAACCCTCTATTGGCGGTCCATGGAGGTCTCCAGAAAGTTCAAAGTTGTAAATGAAATGGTTTTGCATTTTTTGCATCATTTTGTCACTTAAGGTTTTTACCCTAATGTATGCTGATAGAAGATTAGGAATTTTTTCCTATCTTTTTTCAAAAATACATGTTGATGAATACATGCACTATGGGCTAAGACTTAAGTCCTATGCCTTAGTTTCACATTTACCCTTGAATATGCCATGTGTAAGCCTTCAAGGCTTGAGTTTTTCCTTGACTTACAAAGGGTTGAATTACTTGTATCTTTGCATTTGTTTAAAATGTCAAGTACTTTATTAAGTGATGTTTTTTTATAAATCACTTAATCAAAGTTACTATTTTAATGTAAAACTAGTATGTAAATGCTTTGAATGATTTAGTTGAAGGTTTATGCTTTTGCAAGCATCTAGGGGGAGTTAGAGGAATCTTGCAAACATATGGAGAGCATGTAGGGGATTTTATTCATTTTGTTGGAGCTTATGAGAGAATATAGGGGGTGGTTTTGTATGCCTAGATGCTTGGTATGGTCAAAGATAGCTTTTTTCACAAATGGGAGCTCATTTGGAGGGAATCTAGTTGCTAGATTTTAGGATTTTTGGGGGCATCCGACCCAAGGAAGCTTTTGGTTCCTCTTTTGGTGCAACTGCTTGGGAGTTGATGATATAGTCATTCTTTTGACTCGTTGTAGGGAGTTCTTCTTTATGTAGTTTTTGGACTTAGTGACTTTTCAATCCTTTGACAGATTTTAGCATATTTTTGTACCTCACATTTTGGACATGAATAACAGAGGGGACCTTGAAGATCAATGATTTTGGAATTTTTCCTTCTTTTTCCTTGCTTCATTGTGTGCATTCAAATTATTTAATCAAGCTATTTGTGAGGTATTGTAATTTCCTTATAGCTTTGTCTCATATTGAACACCTTTATGTAAGAGTTTGTTTATGCATGTCATAATTTGTGTCAAGTTTTGTGAATGGATTATAGTTGTGAAGTCATCTTCCTTCTAGAAGTCTAAGCATCAAGACCTTGTTATGAAATACTTATGCAAAGACATACAAGAATGAGTTGTGCAAGTTTAATTTTAGTCATTTTAAGCAAGGGTTGATTATCTAAGTTTATGTCCAAGTTCAATTTGGTGTATCACCTCTTTAGTCTTTTGTTTCATTTTTAGTTTCTCAGTTATACATTTTTCTCTTCCCTTTTCCCTGTCAATTTAGTATAGTAGATTAATTATGTGATAACCAGCTAGGAAGTCGACCTTCTCTAGAAGTTTGGTGTATCTAGCGACTCTGAGTGTGGATAAAATAGGAAAACCAGTGCAATGTTACTTTTATGAAAATGATACAAACCAAAAGTTTAGGTCCTTTTGAATACCTACAATTGTGCCCACCTAAAAGACAAGGTAGAGAAGCAAAAAAAACTCATATTTCATCAAAGAGAGTTTAATCAACACTGCCTAGCTTCAAGCTAGTAGTAACTAGTGTTTTAATACCTTCATTTTATATGTTTGTTAATCCAATTGAGATCAGACCAATGGAAAGAAACTAACCCTTTATGACTTTTAATGTGGACAACCCATTGAAATCAGCACAACATAATGATATTCTGGTGGCAGCTCTTAAAGGTATTCCTTTTTTCATTAGACAAGACCAAGCCACACCTATAGAACACATAAAAGATGTAGCTAACCTATTTTTAGTGCATCATATAACACAAGAGGATGTAGCGATTAGATTGTTAGCAGTATCTTTTAAGGGGAAAGATCTTCAGTGGTTTAGGATTTTAGTTGTCAATTCCATCTTTACATGGGATGAACTTGGGGAAGCTTTTTGTAAACATTTTGAAGAGAAGTTTGATCACTTGTCCTTGGTGGAGTAGCTCACTACCATAAAGAGGGCTCCCCATGAACATATGCTAGACTTCAATTTCCACTTCCAAAAGTCTTGGGATAGAATTCCATAGAATATTAGACCCTCACCTAAATATGCCTTTCTATATTTTTCAAGGTCCTTGCATAGTGAGATTGTTGTTATGATACAGTCCATGGGTGGGGATACATTACCATAGGCCTATGGTATAGTAATTAGAGCTGATAACAACCTCATACAAGCTGGAAGAATAGCTCCTAGACCTCCCATGCCCATAGTTCATGACATACAACCTCCCATAACTTTTCCAACACCTCAAATAGCCCCTTTACCAGTTGCTATTAATCAAGAAGTTGTTGTCCTAGGACAATCTTAGGAGATTCAATAAATTAAGAACAACCAAAAAAAGATTGAAAATTTGCTTCATACTTTTGGTAATGAGCTAGTTAGAATTAAGAAACAATAGTTTCAAGGTTTCAAGCCTTATCAGCCACAAAATCAAGGTCAGAATCAATCTTTTCAGGCTCATAGATAGCCATTTCAGGGAAATCAGGAAGGAGCAAGACAAAATGTGAACCCAAGGCCTTTTCAACCATATAATCCAGCTCCAATTAGTGTAGCGAGGGATATTTTTCCTACACAAAACAACCTTGCAGTAGACTATGAATGGTGCTTTCTATGCAATCAACCCCAAAATCAAGCTACATGTTCAAATGGGGTTATTAATCAAGCTTTGATGGTGCAGAATCTCTCAAGTGTGTAGAGTACACTGAATGAGGAATCACCACAAAAATAGAATCATTTTCCAAATGATACAACTCTCTTGAATTGGCAAGGAGTTGAATTTTGTGGTTTGAATGTAGATGATTCTCTAGTTGCAGCTAGCACAAGAGCCAAAAAGAGGGCTTTTGAGATTGAAAAGTTAACAAAAAATGGTAAAGAACTTTTTGTTCCATCTACATCTCAAGTGCCATGCATATTATAGAGAAATTCACAAGTTGTTTCCAAAGAAAAGATTGGGAGTCACCCTCAATCAACTCATTTGCAAGCTAATCCTATTGTTGTGAGGACTCAACATAAGGTAAATACTACTGCACCTTACAATATTGTTGAAAGTATGAAGAAAATGAATGTAACAATGTCTATGTGGGATTATTTATCCATCCCAAGCCAAAAATACTTTTTACAGTCTACTTTGTCTAATGTGAATGTTTCAAATGATAGTCCAATAGGTCAGGATAAAGTTGTTTTCACAAATACACCTCCAGAAAATAATAAACAATCAAGTTAAGATGTCAAGCCCCCTCCATTTTATATGACTTTGATAGTAGGGGATATGTTGGTGCATATTGCATGGTGGATAGTGGGGCAAGCAGTTCTGTTATGACCAAAAAAATTGTTGAAAAGCTGGAACTGAAATATCAACCCCTTGAGAAAGGAGTAGTCAAATTAGATGGGTCATCTGTTAATACCGTAGGTGTCATTAAAGACCTAAGCCTTACACTTCATGCTTTTCCAAACTTTTCCATTCCCCAAGACATATTTTTCATTGAATTGCCAACTTATTTTGCATTATGCTTGTCAAGAGATTTTACTGTCAAGATAGGGGGTTATTTGTCCTTAGATTGGTCTCACATGCTATTTAGAACTAGATATGGGACAAAAGTGACTATTAAATCTAAGTCACTTGCCAAAGATCACATTGAACCTTATATACCAAGTGTTGTTAGTGAAAATTGTGTTGTTCTTGAGGATAGAGAGCTTGTTGTTGCTCAAGAAATGCAAGCTGAAAGTGTACTAGATATACTCTTAAATGAGTGGGTAGTAGAAAATGTTGAAGATAATCCAAATGATTATATTAAAGAGGCTGGTTTGACAGTATATGTGTTACATGAACCTGAAGCAGTCATGCCAAACCCTGAAAAGAAGGTAGAATAGCAGCTAGGAAAGCATGATGAGGTGTGGAAGATGTACTTTGATGGCTCTAGAAGCAGGAATGGAGTTGGTGGGGGGAAATGCTTACATGTCCCCACAAGGTGACAAGTATTATGAAAAGTGACAAGTATTATTCTTTTCATATTTTCTTTTTCTTGTTCTAACAATACTGTTGAATATGAAGGTCTGATTTAGGGCTTGGAATGGGCAAGGAAAAGGAGGATAAGTTGCCTACAAGTATTTGGGGATAGTGATTTGATAGTCAATTAGGTAAGAGGATTGAACATGACTAAAAATGGTTCTTTGAAGTCTTACAAGCATAGGGTCTAGGATATGATAGAGGAATTTGATGCTTTTAATCTAATTTCAATTCCTAGGAATTAGAATAAGCACACAGATAGGTTAGCTGCAATAGATGCTCAGTTTGATATACCTAATGATATTAAAATGGAAAAGTGAAACAATATGTTAAGGTTGTTGTAAGGCCTTCTATTCCTAATAATAACATTCATTGGCTAGTATTTGAGAATGATGAGTAGGTGTTGAGTTTCCTGCTTAAAGAAGATGTGTTTTAAATGGTAAATCAAGAGAAGCTCAAGCAACAATATGATGATCAGATCATTCAGTTGAGAACTAACAAGCTTCCCATGGGTCTAGTCACCTTAGAATCTATCTTCAGCACTAATTATTAGCTCAAAAAGAAAAAAACCAACATGCAGTACAAAGAGGAGCATTATAAAGAGCTTGATATTTTCAAAGCTAAGTTCCTTAAAATAGGGAAAAATTGTTCACAAGTAGATAGGCAAGATTTTGTTGCTCTTTGTCAAGAATTTCAAGATGTTTTTGCATGGGAATACTCATATTTAAAGGGATTTGATCCCCAAATTACCCAACATACCTTAGAATTAGAGCCAAATACAAAGCCTGTTTGGTAGAAACAAAGGCCTTTAAACCCCAAACTTGAGCCTCTCATGATAAAAGAACTAACCAAGCTGATTAAGGGAGACATTATTTTCCCAATCAAGAATACCTCGTGGATCTCTAACCTTGTACCGATTGCAAATAAAAATGGAGAAATTATTCTCTATGTATACTTTAGAGACCTTAATAGAGCCTCATCGAAGGACCATTATCTGTTGCCCTCTATGGAGTAGATCCTTCAAGTAGTTGCTCGTTTCGAAAGATTTTCCTTACTTGATGGTTATTTTGGTTATAATCAAGTATTGGTCAAAGAAGAGGACCAATACAAGACTACTTTTACTACAAAGTGGGGCACTATGGCCTATCAAAGAATTCCATTTGGTCTATCTAATGCTGGTGCGACCTTTTAGAGGGCCATGGACATGGCATTTTAGGGGTTGATTCATAAATTGGTGCTCATATATCTTGATGACATGGAAATTTTCTCTAAAAATATAGAAAAAGCATTTTTCCCATCTGAGACAAGTGTTTGAAAGGTGTAGGGAGTTTGGTATATCCCTTAACCCCAATAAGTGCATTTTTGTTGTTCATGAAGGCATGCTTTTAAGACACATAGTGTCAAAATAGGGGATCACCATTGATCCTAAAAGAGTGAGAGCTATTTTCGAGCTGCCTTTACCCAATCATAAGAAGGGGCTGAAAAGATTTCTTGTTAGAATAATTTTTTAAGAAGGTTTATTCTAGATATTGCAAATCTTTTGAGGCCACTAACTACCATGTTGAAGAAAAATGCAAGTTTCAGTTAGACCAGACAGGCTAAACATAGTTTTGAAGCTATTAAGGAGGCCTTATTAGTAGCTCTTACTCTGGTAAATCCAAAATTTTCAAAGGACTTTATTATATATGCTTCTTGTAGCATAGATTCCATTTTTGCAATGTTGGTACAACAAAATAATGATGGTTTAGAATAGCCCATTGCCATTTTCAATCATGGTTTAGAGGATTATGAATAGAGGTATACCTTTGTGGAGAAGCATGTTCTAGCTATTATTAGAAGTCTAAAAAAGTTTAAGCCCTTGATTTCTTATAGTAAGATACATCTAATGGTTGATCACCCTAGTGTGAAAGAGTTTCTCTTAAGCGAGGACCTAAATGAAAAAAGGGTTGGGTGGATTAGAAAGGTAATGGAGTATGAGATATATATATATATATATATATATATATATATATATATATATATATATATATATATTAAGGTAACCAAGCTTATAAGGGGTAAAGGGCTATGTGAACAACTAGCTATAGGGTTTGAAAATGAGGAAAAGATAGAAACATAGACTATTTTGGTCACTAATTGTAGACACGTCAAATTTACATCATGCATAATCATATTCCATTCATCCAATAAATCAGGACTTCCTTTAAATTAAATCCTAAATCATATTCCAGCATTTTCTGGATTTAAATAAATCAGAATATCAAAGTCCAAAATGTCAACTCATCTAATCAGCCTTAATCAACATGATCATCATCTAATCCTAATCTAATGCATGTCACATCCATCCCACTTGCATTATCTAGACCTAGCCACTTGCACAATAAATCAATTTTATTGATTTATTAAAAGCCTCATTTTCCCTCAACATGACAAGTCAAACATGGCATTTATTGCTGTTTTTCCTTGTCCCCCTCTCAGCATTTATGGCAAAATTTGAATTCAAATTTTCCCCCTCTTGGGCACTCTTCCCAAATCTTGCACATGCATCCATCAATCACATGGTGACAAGTGTCCTTAACTCATTGGCTTGTTTTTGATCCCACATTGGTCCATCTTCAACACTTGGCATTTTGAAAATCTTTAAATAGCAGCTTCATCCTCAAGCAAATCCTTCACAATCTTCACAATCTTCACAATCTTCACAATCTTCACAATCTCCACAACTTGATGCAAGGTCATTCTCTTTGAGAACTTATCTTGTCCATTTATCATCTCCATCATCTATAGCAATTTCATCATCTAAGCTTATCAATCAAGGGTTGGGAAAGGGTCACTAGCACATGTGACACCAATCCAATATGAGATAGTTTGCATCATGTTTTCTTATGCTTTTGCTTTAGATCCTTTGTCATTTGTTTGCATTTTGAACATGATGTGTTATTTCATAAGGATGTTGAATATCTTGATTTGTTGATTGAAATACTAATGATTCTGCAGGTTTTATTGTTAATTTTCTAATCACATTTTGCAGATTTTAGCATCCACAAAATGGCGCTAGAAGGAGGGCACTAACCTTTACATTTCATTCTTCATGTGGAAAACACAGCTTGATACTGTCACTTTATCCTTAGTATTCCCATTTATATTTGATACGGTTTTGCTTTACACGATTAATGTGTTTTCATCTGCTGTCATTAACTCTCATTTGTGAAAAATAAAATAAAAAAATTCATCACTCTGTCTGATAATCTGCAACACTAATGAGCGTAACACTCTTTTGTTGCTACTCCTCTCATAGTTTTAGAATGTGATATTCCTTAAATAATGAGGCAGACCATAGATATTGATTTATGCTCTTAAGAACGAAATATTTGTTTTTTAAATGAGTAAAGGATGCTGATATACTAACCGCAAGTGCAGGATGTTATCACCCTCTCAAAGATCTGCCAACCTGTGTAACCAAGTCTTCTAGTGTCTGTTAATTACAATATTTCTTGTAATCTTTCTTGGCCTATGATAGAATAGCTACTTCAGTTTATAACAGTCGCACTTTGTTCCTGTAAACAAGCATTTGGAATAAGGTATTTATTCACGGATCACGTCATGCCTTCACTACACAATAATCTCCAAGGAAAGAATAGGCTATGTGGGCTCTTTGAAATGCAGATTTGTTTCCTTTCAAGTTGGTCTTTAAGTTTATCACTGTAGTAATCACTGTCAAAACATTCTTGTTTTTATGGCATAGTCATTAACTTCTACGCCTTAAAAAATTCATCAATTTACTGTCTGTGATTGGCAAGCATTTATGCATTCTGTCATAGCACTTTCAGCTGCAAGCATAACTTCGATGTAATACATGCATACTGTCTTTCAAAAGCTCCATTTTATCTCATTTTTTTTTACGTGGAGGATTCTATTTGTATAAAGCTGACAAATATTGTTGAAAATCTGCCTTACTGCTGCACGGCGCATCCCTTACATTCATATTTTTACCTGCCCCTTGCATTCAGTTAGAAAACTCTCCAGTTCCTTGGGCGCGGTTTTTTCTGTCTTTAAGCCAAACGCATTTATTTAAAGACAGTTTTGACACACCAAATCTTGTTGAATTCAGCTTCGCATTTCCAGTTTGCTTGAAAAGTCCTAATCTGCGCAGATCCATAGACTGTGATAATTGCGTTGAAGTCACCATCATATTAAATGCATTGAGGTTAATGAAGTATATTATTTCTGGCTGAAGAAAGCATGTTTGTGCGCAGATCCATAGACCATGATAGCGACAGTCTGTTTTCTTATCAGGTTCAGCTCAAGTGGCTCTTTGATGATGGCATACGTGCCTAACAGTGGAGACTTTATGGCGCTTCAAAAAGAAGTTGGTGGCAAATAACTCCGCACTAGGAAAGAAAAGAAAGGATTGCAACTCACAAGGCGATATGGGAGTACCACAATTTCAGGCGTAGTCATCATTGCCTTTTGAACAGGGATTTCTGTTTTGTAGTTTTCTTGCGGTGAATGGACAGCCAATGCTTTGGTATTTTCATCCTTAATGAGGGATATGCAAGTTTCTTTGGATGTTTATACATATGAGTGTCCTATTTAAAACAAATCTCTGCTAAACTATCAACCCGTGGCATGAATATCATAGAATCCAGCAAGCGTTGAGGCATTAATGCGCAGACAGTAATATGTTGACTTACTATGCTTTTTGACAAAGACTACATTGTGATATTTTGGTATTTCAACAAACACATAAGTTAATGCTAATATGGATGTGAAATTTTGATGCAACATCTTTTGGCACATTACTTTGTGGTTAACAAAATGAGTTTTCTAAATCATTATCTCTTCAACATAGCTATCATTTTAAAGGAAATCTAATGATAGGGCTGACATCATTTGGTTTTGAAGTCAATAAGGAGTTATTTAAATACTTGTACAGATTTAACTTGGCTATCTTTAGTATTAAGTGATGATTTTATTTTGTCATTTCTTTGTTACTTGAGTAAGCTAACATTATAGAGCCCAAATGTTATTTGGAGGAGTTATGATTTATCTTTTAAATATTTCAATTAATTTCTTGTAATGAATTTATTTTAATACTTTGTTTTGTAATGTTTATAGGTACAAAAGCAAACGAAGGTACAAGCGAAGGATACAAACGAACGAAGGCGAAAAGGTGCAAAGCAAAAGAGGAGGAAGATTTTTGTTTGAAAACACAATGTGTTTTTTAACACTTTAAAACTACTTCACAAAACGAAAACGAAAGGAGGGGAAGATTTTTTTTTCTTTGAAAACACAATGTGTTTTTCAACACTTTAAGTGTTTGATCAACACTTCACGAAATTGTTTTCCTTTTCGTTTTAGAACATTAGTTTTCAATTGGGGCTAAAACGAACAAATTGTTTTTCATTGCAAAGGACTTAAAACGAACCTTAGAACACACTTACTAGATTTCGTTTTGGTTTAAAATTGAACAAGGCAAACTTCACACTTGATTTTGGTGCTTAAAATGAAGTCATCATTGCTTTGAGGCTAAAACGAACAAGTGCTTGATTGTGTTATTTTGTCTTTTGAGTGCGTATCCTCTCCCCTTGCGCTTCGTGCGATCTAGGGTGCAAGAGAAACACTCAAAATACATTTTATTGCTTTAAAACACTTCATTTTGGGCTTAAAAATTAAACATCTTGTGCGAGTGTGAGTAGGGGCATTTTCGCGTACATTCTCGTTCTTTGTGCCATCAAAGATCGATCGAGTTACGGATTGTGTCTTTGCTCGCTTTTGTTTATCTTAGAGGGCCTGCCTTGGGGAAAAAGTACTCACCCAAGCGACGACTCAACCGGTAACACTCTAAAGCCAAAAGTATTTCCAGCCGGGATATAAATGTGGATAGTGGAAGAAATGCCAATATCATGCGATTGACTCTGACAAGATGGATCCGAAGGGGACTCTTGCCACGTTGGGTCAACTCCTATGAACAGAAAGTCCTTACTAGAACCTATGTGTTAGAATTTGCCAAAATCCTTAATCTGTTTGTTGGTGCCAAGAGCGATTAAGATTCACGGAAGCCGCCCCTGAGCCCTACGGTCTTCTAGTAGAGATGGAAAGCACGCCATGGGAGTTTCATAGGTGTTGATGCTTGGCTGCCCCGATTGACGTTAATGAGCCGTGGAGGGGAGCCAGTGGGGTCAAGCATCTAACCATCCGCTAGAGATAAGCGTAGCTGGACTTGTCCAAGTGGGAATCCAACAAATATTGTCTTACACATCCATAGGGCTTGTAATTGTTCTTTGTTTGAAAACACAGTGGGTATTCGAAAACATTTTGCAAACAAACACTTAAACATGATCATGCAAATTTCAAACCCCTTTTGATAGAGCAAATACCTTTTGACAAATTTAAGTGTTGTTGCCTTCCCTTGGGATTATGTCCTTAGAGGTTTCTCATCACTTGAATTTATATCGTCATTTGCTCTAACT
Source organism: Sequoia sempervirens (assembly GCA_007258455.2). Taxonomy (NCBI): domain Eukaryota; kingdom Viridiplantae; phylum Streptophyta; class Pinopsida; order Cupressales; family Cupressaceae; genus Sequoia; species Sequoia sempervirens. The sequence goes on along the minus strand of VDFB02292527.1, from coordinate 26,232,399 downwards.
AGGGTTAACCTAGGAAATCCCTTTGCCTCAATTTCTTGGAACTCCCACACAACACTTTGTGGGAAGAAAAGGAATTTAGACATTGGACATCTTAGTTTGAAACCTTAATCAAAGAGTGTGTTTGTGGTAAAAAGTACTCATTAAGCAAAGATAACGAATTGGACCCCACACATGTGCTTGATATCTTTTGGTCATATTGGTCTTTTGATTGCTCTTAGAGAAAAGTGTGTTCTTCAATACCTTGGCCTAGTAAACAAAGTCTCTCTAAGTCTCTTAGGATCATCAAAACTTCCATCATCCATCCAAACATTTATCAACCCATCCATCCAAACAACTTTAAGAGCTTTGAAAACATCATTACCTAGACTTGGGTACATTTCCAAACCAAATCAAAATCATTTGTTTAGTTAGGTGTGTTTGGATGAATCCTTCCACGCACACTTAGTTAAATTATCACCTCTTTGAACAAGTTCATCCTAAGATAACATCCAACATTTTAGGGTTTACAAGTTCATGATCCACATCAAACAATCAAAATCAAGCCCTAAGTCTAGCATTGATTCAAAGTTCCTAAACGTTCATCACTCATATCATCCACCTTTCATCCTCCATCTTGCCATTGGTCCTAAGAACCTTAGAAGTCACTTTCATAACAAGGTCAAAACACAAGAAGAACATGGAATATAAACTTGATCCATACATCTTGGGTAATCCAAATCAGTTGAATCTTCAAAGCCTTGCAATGCCTATCAATTATCAAAATCCATGCATAGGATCATTTCCTTCGACAAATGTCAATGGTACAACAAGTGTGGGTATGCCCAATCTGAATTTTGGAACACATCTCCCCATGATAGATTTCAATCAAAGTCCAAACTTACAAGTCTATCCTCCAAACAATCAATACATGAGTCTTCAAACGAGCAACATCATTCCACCAAATCCCTACAAACCAAATGTGGATGTACCAAATGCATTTTTTCGAAACATGAATCCTAACTCGGAAACCTTTGGAAAAATGATTCCCAATACCAACATTGTTCATCCTATCATGCCAAATCAGAACATTATCCAAAGTCAATTTTCCCATAATCCCATTCAAAAACCACAAGCATGCATGCCAAAACTACTTGAACACAAGCCAAATCAACTATCTCAAGTGAGTCAAAATCAAAATCAAGAACAAATTTGGCGAGATCAAATTGCAGAACTTTCCAAAATAGTTGAGGCATTGCGCCAAGGGAATCTCCACCACCATTACCTACATCATTCCTTGGTTTAGGGATTCCCCCTTTACCTAACACCAATCATTTCACCCAAATCAATCCACATAACATCAATCAAACCATCACGACAAATCCTTTGAATATACCATCGACATCACACCAATGGATGGTATCTAATCAAACAACAACATTGATCCCAAATCAAAATACGGTCTCCCAAGGGCCTATCACCTCGGTCAATCCAACCATCACTATCCCTTCAATCATTCCAAACACCACTATCACTCCCATCACATCTCAACCCCTCACTACCATGATCGCTCCGAGCGTATCTCAAACACTTGTCACTACATCCAACACAATTTCAATCCCACCACCACCACCATTGCGACTAAGCCAAGTAAGCAATTACAATGCTTCATTCAAAGCATACCAACAATTGCTCCAACAATATGAAACAATTCGGCAAGCGCCTATAGCCACGCACGCTTCTCAAGCTTCACAGCAAAATCAAGCTCAAACATCGCTGCAACAACAACAAGCAACACAAGCTCAACAAGTGCAACAATCCTTTCAAGTTTCCCAAGCCTCTCAAGCTACCCAACCAACACGAGCACAAACACAAAAGATGACAACTATTGAAAACAAGGATCAAGATCAATCTATCACTGAGCACACGTTTACTTCATCCAAGGATCAAATCGACATATGCCAAGAGTCACTTTTGAATCATGATCAAAATCCACCAACAAAACTCGACAATGAGCCAATTCAAGAAATGTCAACATCGTTTGACCCTATGGTCAAAGACATTGAAAATCCCTCCGCCACAATTGTCGAAAACAATGATCAAAATCTCTCCATCGAAGAACACATTGAGGATGTATCTACACAATCCGATGATAAACTCACCATACATCAAGAGCCACTTTTTAGTGATCTCTTCCAAGGAGTGTTAGGGTTATTTGATCCAATTGACATAATGCACAATCAGTTCACCTATGATCATATTGAAAATGTCTCTACATCGCCTTATGAGTTAGAGGACATATCTCAAGAAGTTATTCCAAAGCAAGATCAAAATCTTTCACTAAAGTCTAGCAATGGTCCTTTTCAAAACATGTCGATCCCCTTTGACCGCATGGTTACAGATGCTGAAGGAACCTTGAACTTGACCATGCCTAATGTCGACATCCAAAAGTCCTTTGTAAGAAATCCATCATTTGAAGCTACCCCATGTCAAGAACTTGATCCAAAGCATGTCGAAAGCAACTCCGAAATTAATCAAGATCAAGAATTTGTATCTCCAAGATACTACAATAATCTAATGAACACTCTCCTATCTATGCAAGATGATCATATCGATGTAGCACATACTCCTCCATCTACCCATGAGATGCTTTCTATGGATGGACACGTAGATGATCTTCATCAAGAACAAGATTATGTTACACAAAAAGAGCAGATTATTAACTCCTACAGCCAAATGGAGTTGTCAACATTAGGATCAAATATGTCCCAAACTCAGATTGAGGACATCATGAATAAAGATATCCATGATTATCCGTCGAATAAAACAAGTCAAATAGAACATCCAGAGTTAGCAGAGCAGCAAATTGAAAGAACGTCAACTACGGAGGTCATTTGTCAGAGCAGGTTTACTGAAAAAGATATCTCAAAACAAGCAGAATCAAGGAATAAAAGTGATACTATCACCATACTGGGGGAAACTTCGTCTCAAGCAAACGTCAACATAGGGAGCACGAAGAATCCTTATGATGAAGCTAGTGTCAATACTACAACCAGTCACGCCATGAATCTTCATCCACCCATCACCCCATCCACGAATTGGGACCAACATCAAATGAACAATTGAAATCAAAGTACGAAGAACGTTATCAAAGCAGAAGAAGCTGAGAAGCATAATGGACAAATAAAATACAAATGGATACCAAAGAATACAAAGAAAGATCATCCCTATCAAACTCCATCAGTCAAAGAAACTGTGGGGCAAAATCAAAGAGGGAGAGGTATCCATCAAAGATGTCCGCAAAAGCAAAAACAGGCTTCTCAAGCGACATACAAAGTATATCAAGCAGTTGGTCCTAATTCCGCATACCTGTATCCACCCATCATTGCTCATCTTCCCAAGTTTGGAGAGTCAAAGGTTCCAAGCTGTCAACCAATCCATCTCTTATCCCTAAATGCACTCCATCCACACCTCCACGCATGATATCCAATTCTCATATTGACCATGTATTGGCAACGACCCTTCATCATAAGGATTGAGGAAACGTCTATCGCGATGTCGCGCAAAGACAAAGTCAACTCCGGTATCAGCGAGGCGGATCAAGAATCCCAAAAGTTGCATTCAAGTGCACGTATCTTAGCAAAGCAGCTCCTTCAGGCAGGATATCGATGGCACATCATGACAGGGGCATCTACGTCAACACCACTAGGTGGTTCAGCATGAATCTTTCATAAAAATACAAAAAAATCAAAAAATATGAAAATCCAAAAAAAATTAGAAAAAGGATTGAAAACAGTAAAGAAAAAAATCGTCCTCTAGTGAAAACCATTACGGTGGCGCTTTGGGCAGGACCATGATGAAAACCTGGCAAACAGGCGTCATGTGTGGAATCGAGCATCTACGTACGCCAGTTCAGATGAAAGCATCTCATCCCATCCATAATAAATCGAGCATTCCATCCATCTTATCCATAATAATTCCATTTCATCCATGAACCATTTATCTAATCCATTTTCATCCATCTTCATGATTCATAGTCCAAGTTATCTTGATCTTGATGCAATTTTGGGGCACGCTTTATGCTTGCTTATGGTAAAACATCTTGACATGGGTCACTTTCATTAATCCTATCCTATACAGCATTATCTGAGCCATAAAGCATTGTCCAATGAGCATTCATTATCCGAACACCTTATCTTATCGCAAGATAATCCTTGGCATCCTTTGTGTACTTATCTTATCCATCCATCTATACACATATCCGAGCATCCACCCATCGCAGTCCATACGTTGCTAGACATTGGGGGCAGATATGTACATCTTGCTTCGAGAATAAATATTGATCTATATCCTTCACCTTATGTGGTGATCTGAACATTGGCAAACGTGAAACCAAATTGGTCAAAGCATCTGCAATCCAAAAATTTGAATCACTAGCCCATGGCATATTTTGACGAGAAGACATTCCTTATCAGTCTTCATCTTTCATCAAACATCAATTGATATCAGTCGCATCTAAGCTGCACGTCAAACGTCACATCAAATCATCCAAACATCTTTTGTTCGAAACCAAGCTTCATCAATCATGATCAATCAAATCCAATCAAAAAATCATCTCGGGATATCCTTGTGTTGCTTAACACTATCCTTGCATTGTCGTGTATCCTCGACAATGTTATCATTATCAATCCCGATCAATCCAGTCCTTGCATTGTTGTGTATCCTCAACAATGTTATCATTATCAATCCCATCAACATCTCAATCCATCGACCCAATCGATCAACCTTAGCTTGGTTTTTAGCAAAATCCTCAAACAGAGCACTGATATCATCACACACATCCATATCCAAATCGTCAAAATCATGCAAAAAATCCAAAAACATCCAAAACATATCAAAAAATCCAAAAAACACTCAAAAAAGAAGAAAACATCAAAAACATTGAAATCCGAACTACGTCGTCTCTGAGCTTAAACGTAGGCAAGGCTAATCTTTGATCAGCCGAGAGACATCAAAATCAAAACATTAGAAAAACATCAAAATCCAAAACATCAAAAACATCAAATCCAAGAAACATTTGAAAACATCAAAATCCAAAACAGCCTCAAAGGCAATTTCAAAGATGTCAAAAACATCCAAATATTTGAAAAATCCACCCGTCTCATTTCGCATACACCCGAAATAATCAATCATCCATAATAAACTGATCATCACCTTCATCCTTTGGCAACACAAACAGAAACAATCATAGCAGGCAGCAAAATCAAGCTTCAATCGTAAAATCAAAAGCGAACAACAAAACATTTAAAACAAAATCAAAGTCTTGATCATTTTCAAACATGTCAGTCGACCTTATATCAACAGCATATCAATCAACTTATCAAACCATCATCATCCTATACAAAGCATGTCCTAGGATCGTTAAGACAATGGGCACTTTATCGAATAACCACTTTGGGTAAACAAGCGGCGATGATAGGTAGCATCCTGGGATCCGTTCGACCAATGGACATTATAACTTTGGCGGTGAGTTTGACCCCATCTTTAAGGAAACACATCCTCTGGTGAAGGTGAAGAACATTGGCTTGTTCGTAGCGATCTTTTCTTTTGGTTATCTTGTTAAGCTCATTCAAGGACTCTCGATGATATCCGAGGCGAAGAGTTTGAGAGATAGAAGATAGAACAGCGATAAATATCAACATGCGGTAGCTGTTGTAGTTTCTTGTAAATAACTTGGCGAGATACTTTGTTAGGTGCAGCCCTAGCAAGGTTTAAAACATGTCAAGTGTGAACAAGAATACTCCTATCTGCTTGTTGAGTCAAGATCCATCACACTAAATTACAACGCTTAAATCAGGTGCTAAAAATACCTTGATGCATCATTGGCAAATTATCAAAATAAAGTAAGTGACCCGCTTTGAAAATCCCAATCCTTGATAAGCAAATCATCATCATTTATCATCATCATCTTTTTATCATCATCATCATCTCTAATGAAGTCTCGACCAATCATGGACTTGTTGGATCCTCTTGTCATCATATCGAACGCTAACATCATCATCACCAATGCATCCATCATGCATCCATCACGCATTTAGAAAATATCAGCGCTTTTACATCATACATAATAGGAAACATCAGTATTTTGCATATCATCTCACATGCATATCATCATCATAATATAGATCTGTTAGTCTAAGCATCTCATAAATCATCCGTTGCATAATCACAGCATATCACATCATTCACATCATCAATCTCATCCATCTCATATCATATCATCATTTAAGTTGTTTAGGATAATATAGATTTGTTATTCTAAGCATCTTGAAATCATCTTTGCATCGTCATCCATAACCACCCATTTTGAACCTCTTTGTCGCGAGATCGACCCTCAAATCGAATCTTTTCGCTCGATCTCGAGGGGCAATGTACCCGATGTACTTCTTTCCGCTGGGGCATCTGAAAAAATTATGAAATTTTAAATTTCGATTGCGGCAAGTTGCTTCAAAGAGGGGCAAAATGTAGACACGTCAAATTTACATCATGCATAATCATATTCCATTCATCCAATAAATCAGGACTTCCTTTAAATTAAATCCTAAATCATATTCCAGCATTTTCTGGATTTAAATAAATCAGAATATCAAAGTCCAAAATGTCAACTCATCTAATCAGCATTAATCAACATGATCATCATCTAATCCTAATCTAATGCATGTCACATCCATCCCACTTGCATTATCTAGACCTAGCCACTTGCACAATAAATCAATTTTATTGATTTATTAAAAGCCTCATTTTCCCTCAACATGACAAGTCAAACATGGCATTTATTGCTGTTTTTCCTTGTCCCCCTCTCAGCATTTATGGCAAAATTTGAATTCAAATTTTCCCCCTCTTGGGCACTCTTCCCAAATCTTGCACATACATCCATCAATCACATGGTGACAAGTGTCCTTAACTCATTGGCTTGTTTTTGATCCCACATTGGTCCATCTTCAACACTTGGCATTTTGAAAATCTTTAAATAGCAGCTTCATCCTCAAGCAAATCCTTCACAATCTTCACAATCTTCACAATCTCTTCACAATCTTCACAATCTCCACAACTTGATGCAAGGTCATTCTCTTTGAGAACTTATCTTGTCCATTTATCATCTCCATCATCTATAGCAATTTCATCATCTAAGCTTATCAATCAAGGGTTGGGAAAGGGTCACTAGCACATGTGACACCAATCCAATATGAGATAGTTTGCATCATGTTTTCTTATGCTTTTGCTTTAGATCCTTTGTCATTTGTTTGCATTTTGAACATGATGTGTTATTTCATAAGGATGTTGAATATCTTGATTTGTTGATTGAAATACTAATGATTCTGCAGGTTTTATTGTTAATTTTCTAATCACATTTTGCAGATTTTAGCATCCACACTAATAATGAGCCTCAGAATGATGCACTTGCATTGGGTGCAAGTTGGGTACATGATATGACTCATTTCTTGCAGACTAGTGAATGTCCACCAGGTTTAGATAAGGATAAAATGAGATATTTTAGATTGTAGTCTATTCCTTATGTGCTGGTTGATAATGTTCTCTTCAGAAAGGGCCTTAATCGTGATGCAGGAGTATCTAGTGGTGTAAGGGCAATCCTGCATCACCCAAAAAAAGAAAGATTTGAATATCTTATTGGTTGTTTCTTAGATGTTTTTGCATTTCTAGATACCCCTTTAGCTATTAAAATATTCAAAGCCAAATTTGAGGCCCTTAGAGGCTCCAGATGGGCCTGAAAATTAGCAAAAATCATAGGCCTTACTTTGTGCCACATCGTCTTTTCGAGAGCTTTCCAAAAAGGTATTATCATTGAAAATCCAACAGTCAGATTAAAAGTTATGGCTTCCGGAAGTTGGTGCATTTTTAGAAAAGTGATAATTTTTTAATGTGAATTTAAATTTGAATTTCAAATTGTAATTTGGGTGTCAAACCATTGAAACTTAGATTTGAATGTTGTTTTGGCTCCAAATTTTAAAGGAGCTCTATTTATGGGCAAGATTTCTAATTTTTGGTAGCTTTTTGGGGACAAGTTCGCATACTGTGAAAAGGGGTTTTTCTATAATTCTATAGTTTGCATATTTCTAGAACTTGCAGGTATTAGATCCTCTGCATGTAAGAAAATCATTTTCAGAATAATAAAATAACATTCTCTGATTGGTTTGTTAATTTTTTTGCCTCGGGTTGCACCCTCGTTAGGTGGTATCAGAGCGAGTTTTCTTGAGCATGTGGATAGATCATCGATCATGAGGCAATTCACACCAAGACCATGGTTGTGGGTCAAGGTAAAGAAGGATGCCTCCAAGAGTGATGCTTGGTAGGTGTGGTGGTGCCAAAGGTGGTCAAGGCAGCAGAAATGCTGGTTGAAGAGATCCACTGGCGGCCGAGGGTTTTAGAGCCCTCTAGAGACAGATTCATGTGTTGTAGGAGTAGATGAGAAGAGGATTAAACCTGAGAAGGAGAGAAGAAAGCGAGGATGAAGAAGAGGTGGACGATTTAGATTTAGAAGAAGAAGAAGAAGCGATCGATCAAGATCAAATGCGGCTGATAAGGGCCATTTCAAAGGTTGGAAAAAGACCCAAAGTAGAAGTCCCCAGTTATTCCAAAAGTTTGAACCCAAAAGAGTTGATCGACTAGATGATTGAGTTGGAAGAATATTTTTAGTATAAGGAGATAGAGGACCCAGATTGGGTCAAGTTTGCAAAAACAAAGTTGAAGGGCCATGCCAGTATTTGGTGGAAAGAGGTCCAGTTGGACAGAAACCGAAGAGGAAAAGGAAATATCACCAGATGGGATTGCATGGTGGAGAAATTGAAAAATCAGTTCATACTAGTGGACTATGAGCTAGATCTACTGGAGAAATCGCAAGGGTTTAAGCAAGGAAGAAAATCTTTGAAAGAACACACTTAATATTTTCACAAGATGATCATCAGAACGGGTCATACAGAGGCCAACAAGGAGAAGGTAGCCCGTTATCTTAATGGGTTACGACCGAGCATTCAAGAGGAGCTAAGCCTGGTTAGAATGACCACCATTGAGGATGCATACTAGTTTGCTCTGAAAGTTGAAGAGAAGCTGAACAAAAGATTTGACAACAAGCAAAAAGGATGAGGTCAAAGTGGAAAGGGTAGTGGAAGATCTTTTGGAAGCTGAAATGATGATGAGAAGAAAAATGAAGATGTGGGTACCAGTTGAAACTAGAAGAATGATAACTTCTACTGCCCTCGTGATCAAAATAGTGGTGATCAAAGAGGTATAGGATGAGGGAGATTAGGACAAGGGTTTGGAAGAAGTGGTTTTAGAGGAACGTGTTTCCAGCATGGTGAAGAAGGGCATCAATCCTATGAATGTCTACAACATCAAGGAAGGGAAGACAAAAGGCCAGAAGGTCCTAGAAGGGTTGCACATGTAGATGAGGAGGCTCAATCTGAACATTCAGATGATGTTGAAAGGGGAGAAGCCCTAGTGATTACAAGAGCTTTGGTTACTGAAGAGAAGGAGCCCCAACATAGGAAGAATATGTTCTGCACAAGGTGCAAATGTGAAGGAAAATGTTGTGATGTCATCATTGATAGTGGGAGCACCGATAATTTGGTGTCAGAGGAGATGGTTAGAAAGTTGAAATTGAAGAGGGAAAGGAATCCACATCCATATCAGATTGCCTGGTTGTAGAAGGACCACAAAGTTCTGGTCAATGAGTAGTGCCTGGTGAAGTTCAAGATCAAGAGCTACAATGATGAGGTACTATGTGATATCATCCCAATGGATGCATGGCACATGTTGTTCAGGAGGCCGTGGTAGTTTGACAAGTGAGCTATACATGATGGCCATGCAAACACTTATTTCCTGATGAAGGATGGGGTTCGTCACAAGTTGAAACCCCTGAAGGAGGCCAAAGAAGAGGTATGCAGTAGTGCTAGAATCTATTATGTTGATGGAAGAAATTTTTTAGAAGGTATGAAGCATGAGTGTGTGTGTTATGCATTGATTCCTAGAGTGGGTAAGGAGGATAGTAATAAGGTGCCAATAGAAGTTTCTAGGTTGTTGGATGAATTTTAGGATATTGTTTCTGATAACGTACCTAAGGGCTTACCACCAGTGAGGAAGATCAGTCATCAGATTGACTTGATCCCTGGAGCCAGTTTTCCAAACAAGGTAGCTCACAAAATAACTCCTGGATAAAATGAGGAGTTGAACAGAAAAGTTCAGGAGTTGTTGAGGAAGGGTTTGATTCGGGAAAGTTTGAGCCCATGTTTAGTACCTACAGTACTAGCACCAAAGAAGGACGAGGAGTGGAGGATGTGTATAGACTCCTGGGCCATAAACAAGATAACAATCAAGTACAGATTTCCCCTGCCAAGGATGGATGACCTCATGGACTGTTTGAGTGGAGCTCAATACTTCACAAATATTGATCTGAAGAGTGGATATCACTAGATTCAAATTTGAGAGGGAGATGAAAGGAAGACCACCTTCAAGACCAAGGAGGGCCTGTATGAGTGGTTAGTCATGCCTTTTGGGCTAACCAATGCACCAAGCACATTCATGCGGCTCATGATTGAAGTATTGAAAGAGTTTTTGGGGAGTTTTGTTATTGTGTATTTAGATGATATTTTGATTTTCAGTAGGACTTTGGATGAGTACTTGATGCATATTCGTAGAGTCTTTGAGAAGTTAAGAGAAGAGAAACTGTTGATTAATCTAAAGAAGTGCAGTTTTGTGAAGGAGTTAGTGTACTTGGGGTTTGTTGTCTTGGCAAAAGGTCTCAAGATGGACCGAGAGAAGGTGAAGGCTATTCTGGAATGACCTACCCAAAGAACTGCTATTGAGGTGAGATCTTTCCATGGTTTGGCCAGTTTTTACAGAAAGTTCATTAGAAACTTTAGTAGTATTTGTGCACCCCTGACTGAAACAATGAGAAGGGATAGAAAAGAATTCAAATGGAGCACTTGAGTGGCAAAAAGTTTTGAACTATTGAAGAAAAAGGTGACAGAACAACCTGTTCTATCCCTCCCATATTTCAATAAGGTGTTTTAGGTGGATTGTGATGCCAGTGGTTGTGCCATTGGAGCAGTGTTTATCCAAGAAGGTAAGCCCATTGCTTATTTCAGTGAAAAGTTAAATGATGCCAAGAGAAAGCATTTTGTATATGATCAGGAATTTTATGCAATAGTTCAAGCACTAAACAAATGGAGGAATTATCTGTTGTCAAAGGAATTTGTTTTGTATAATGATCATCAAGCATTACAGTATCTTAATAGTCAGGGAAAATTAAATCAGAGGCATATGAAATGGGTAGAATTCTTACAGAGCTATACCTTTGTTCTAAAGCATAGGAGTGGGAGGTCGAATAGGTTTGCAAATGCCTTAAGTAGGAGGCAGACATTGATGAAAAAGATGCAGATTGAAGTGGTTGGGTTCAATGAACTCAAAACATTGTATCCAGAAGATCTTGATTTTGAAGAGGCTTGGAAAGCTTGCATGGAGCCTATTACAGTGGACAGGACAACTTGTATGGATTTCATAATTCAGGATAGCATGTTGTTTAAGGGAAGCCAATTGTGTATTCTGAGGAGTTCGATGAGGGAGAACCTGATAAAGGAGAAGCACAGTGGAGGAATGGCAGGACATTTTGGTCGAGATAAGACCATTGCCATTATTAGTGAGCATTATTATTGGCCTCAGTTGTCATGGGATGTAAAGAAGTATGTACAGAGTTGTAGGATATGTCAAATGGCTAAAGGAGTGAGCCAAAATACAGGGTTATATCAGCCCTTACCTATACCAGAGAGGCCATGGGAGGATATAAGTATGGATTTTGTTCTTAGTTTTCCAAGGACACGGAGAGGGAATGATTCAGTATTTATGGTGGTTGACAGGTTTTCAAAAATGGCACATTTCATTCCATGCCAAAAGACCCATGATGCAGTCCACATTGCTGACTTGTTCTTCAAAGAGGTGGTGTGACTACATGGTCTGCCAAAGAGTATTATCTCAGATCGTGACATCAAATTTGTGGGATAATTTTGGAGGACCTTATGGAAGAAGTTGAGAATGGAGTTGAAGTTCAGTTTTGTACACCATCCACAAACAGATGGGAAAATGGAGGATGTGACAGGAGTTTGGGTAACCTACTAAGATGCTTGGTAGGAGATAAACTCAAGGGATGGGACTTGATTTTATCCTAGGAAGGATTTTCTAACAAAAAAATTGTAAATAGAAGCACTGGTAGATCACCATTCCAGATTGTGCATGGAGGCAGCCCCAGGACAACTCTAGAATTGAGAAATATGGACAAAGAGAAGAAGATAAGTGTCGAAGCCGAAGATTTTGCAAAAAACATCAAGGATATACATGAGAAGGTAAGAGAACATATTAACAAGATGAATATGTAGTATAAAGCTAAGGCAGATCAAAAGAGGAGGAATAAGGAGTTTTAGATTGGAGATGAAGTGATGGTCCACTTGAGGAAGGAAAGGTTTCCAATAGGAACCTATAACAAATTAAAGATGAAGAAGTTTGGATCCTTGTAAAATTTTAAAGAGGCATGATTCAAGGAATGCATATGAGGTAGAGTTGTCGGATGGAGTCAACATTTCCCCTGTGTTCAACATTTCAGATTTGATAGAGTATCATGAAGGTGACACAAAGAATGGTCCAATAATAGAATAGTGTAACATTCCCGCACCTACTTCAGAAAAGGAGGAGATTGAAACAAATCCTAGATAGTCATGTGGGAAGAAGTACCAGAAATAGGCAGTATGAAGAATATTTGGTGAAATAAAGAGGAAGGCCTATGGAAGATTCATCCTGGCTGCCTAAAACAGAGGTTGACCACTTGGGTTTTCCTCAACCATCTACGACGTGACGGGGTCACTTCTCAAATTACCCTGGGTGTCTGATGCAGGAGCATCCAGTGGTGTAAGGGAAATCTAGCATCACCCAAAAAAAGAAAGATTTTAATTTCTTGTTGGTTGTTTCTTAGATGTTTTTGCATTTTTGAATACCCCTTTAGCTATTAAAATATTAGAAGCCAAATTTGAGGCCCTTAGAGGCTCTAGATGGGCCCAAAAATTTGCAAAAAATCAAAGTAGTTGGCCATAGGCCCTATTTTCTTCCACGTTGTCTTTTTGAGAGCTTTCCGAAAAGGTATTATCATTGAAAATCTAACAATCAAATTAAAAGTTATTTCTTCAGGAAGTTGGCACATTTTTAGAAATGTGCTAATTTTTGAATGTGAATTTAAATTTTAATTTAAAATTTTAATTTGGATGCCAAACTGTCGAAACTAAGATTTGAATGTTGTTTTGGATCCAAATTCGAAAGGAGTTGTATTCATGGGCAGGATTTCTAATTTTTGGTAGCTTTTTGGGGACAAGTTCGCATACTATGAAAAGGGGTTTTTTTGTAATTCTGTAGTTTGCATATTTCTAGAACTTGAGGGTATCATATCCTCTGCATGTAAGAAGATCATTTTTAGAATAATAAAATAACATTTTTTGTTTGGTGTGTTAATTTTTTGTGTCTCAGGTTGCACCCTCGTCAAATCGTGTGTTATTAAGGTGCATTGATCATGATTAGGTAGATAAAGTACTTCATGAGTTCCATGATGGAATTGCTAGGGGTCATTTTTCCCCAAGAACTACTAAATGGAAGATAATGAGAGTTGGTTGGGTGGTCCCACAATACTAGTTTATAATTTTTTGCCAAAATGGACACTGAAATAATATTTTTCAAACTAAATCTTCACTTTCAAGCACCTATAGTGGCTAAACCATGAGGAATTTGAAGATGATGCAAACTAGTGATTTGTGGCATTTTTCCTATAGATTCTAAATATATTTTCTTCAAAAAAATTGGAATCAGATTGCACTTCTTTTTCCATCTGCTTTGAAAACTAGTTTTTTTTAGTAAACACCATTTTTAAGGAGTGACACTCGCCTTATAACACATAACCTTTTTTCCATGAAGGATAAAATTATAATTTTTTCAAATTTAGATTTTTAACTATGATATCTAGTGCTTCCAATTGGTTTCATAGTGTTTTATTGAATATTTTTTCCTTAATCAAGTTTTGAAGTCAAACCAATTACAATTCAGACATAGGCAGACCATATAACACAACTTTTTTTGTATGTATTGAAATTCAATTTTTCTTTTGTTGGATCAAGGACTTCAATATTTGGTGCAATCATATTTTTCAAAAAGAAAATTCATAATCTTTTATTTTTCCACATGTGTAGAACATAGAGCTTGATTTTCAGTGAAAAACCTACATTCACAAGAAATAAAAAATAAATATAATAATTAAATTAAATTTATTTGAAATCATGCTTTTTGGGAAGCTTATAATAAGGACTACATACTTACAAAAAATAAAATTAAATTAATTCATATGATCTCGCAAAAGGTAAATCAAAAGTGGTTTTTTATCAACATTTTGATAGGTGTAAAGGAGACTCTATTATAGGTATGGTTTAAAACTAGCAGGGTTCTACCCAAAGGGGTTTGATCTAAGGTAGTTTGCTCAAACCCTCTTCAATTGGAATGCTTTAAATGGAACTTTTCAAGGCTTAAAATCATTATATTTTCTAAAAATATGTGATTTCAACAAAAATCAAGATCTCCCAGAAAGTCTAAGCCAACTTTGTGGGATCACTCAGCTACTATTGGCCAAGCTTATTTAAGGATGCCCATACTTGGGAAAGAAAATATGTAAAATGTGCCATTTTTTGCAAGAAAAGAGAGGCTGCTAGCTTTACCTTTGCAACCAATTCAAGTGGAACAACCCTTCATGAAATGGGGAATTAATTTTATAGGACCTATAAATCCACCTTCTAGTGCAGGTCATAGTTGGGTACTCACTGCAACTGATTATTTTACAAGCTAGAGTGAAGTAGTGGCTTTGAAAGAAGCCAATTAAAGTGTTGTTTTAAACTTTTATGATGATTTATTAACCAAGTTTGGAGTACCTGAATCACTCATTTCAAATAATTCTTTAGCATTTATTGGACTCAGAGTAAGTGATTGGGCTATCAAGAATAGAATTCATTTGAACATTTCATCAAACTATTACCCACAAGGTAATGGTTTGGTAGAATCAATAAATAGAAATTTGATAAGAATCATCAAAAGAATCATGGAAGATAATCAAAGAACTTGGCACACTAAGTTGAAATGTGCCCTATGGGTAGATAGAATAACTCCCAAAAGGTCCATTGGGAACTCCCCATATGTGTTTGTTTATGGTAAAGAGGCAAGATTGTCTTTATCTATAAAGATACTAGCTCTTGATATTATGCATCAGCTAGAGATGTTTATTTCTGCTACATTACATTTATGTGCATAAACAGATTTAGAATATTACATTACTATATTGCATTTATGAAGATGCATATAATATAGGAAAGATTGCATAATCTTTTTAAGAAAAGTAATCTTTATTGATAATGTAAATGGATAATGTCTCACACAAGCCGTGAGATAGACTGTTTCAATACAAATAAAAGAAAAACTATACATTTGCAGAAAATAGATGCACATATAGAGAAGGGTGACCTGTCATTACCTGAATGATGAGTCCTAGTTGAGTTTTTCCTGCATCATCTTCAGTCCTTCACATTTTTCTAGCCTCTAGTTGTTGCTCCTTGCTGCTCCTAGGTTTCTTGCATGAGTTAGATGACATTTGGTGAGATTAATGAAAGATCACAAATCTATATATCTGCAAACATCTAAAAACATATAGCTTGACCTTCATATACATTAAAAAAAATTACTACTGATGTCTAGGAAAATAAAGAGAATAATCAAACACAACCATTATATGCTCAGTTTTTTTATCTAACATGTTTTCTTCTTGTGTAGGTATAGGTGAAATCCTTGTTTCTATTATGATTCATCTGATTAAAGCATGTGGGATAAAATGTGGCTCCCACAAGGGTTGAGCCCAACATGTTGCCTTATTGTGCTTTAAAGAAGCATGGAAAGGTAATTCATCATTTTATGGTTCCCTCAACAAACCATACACCATCTATGATAGTGAGTTTTTAGTCACTATCATAGGTGACATATGCTTGTTCAAAGTAATCATAAAGGATGTTGACGATGTCATGTATCAAAATAGATTAAAGAAGTGTATTTATGTACTATTCCATGAAGGCACAACATGAACATAAATGAAATGGAAACAACATACTCATTACTAACATGAGTCATTTATCCATTGGTTGTCACCTTTATAATCAATAATGATTTTAGATTCAATAGATTCACATAAAAAAATGAGGTGGAGCATGATCAGATCTGTGAATTTAGAATGCAAGAAGTCATTCAAAATTGTTTCCACAAGGTGCATTATTATTGTTTGTATAATAAAATATAGAAACAAATATAATTTCACAATGTGGATATAAGGTTTTGTGTGCTATTGATGCACATGTGTCACATTGCAATATCAAACAACCTCCCTTGTATTTGAACAAAGGGATAGTCTTGCGTTCTTTTCATAACCATCAAGCTAATGAAATAGTGCTATGTATCATGAGAGGTATTGAATGGTATATACAGGTTAAGGGTAGCTCAATGAATGGAAAATCAAATCAATAAGTGGAGAGTGACATGCATGAGTTAGACTACTATGTCAACATATTGTGCCCAAGAGAAGTTCATACGAAAGATAGTGACATTGGTGCAAAAGAGTAGCCTAGATGCATTGTTAATGAACAATGAATATTGTAGTGGAGTATATGCACTTTGCTCAACATAGTGTAACTAGGGATACATGATCACATTTGCTTTGATATAAAGTGCAAGTAACATCACAAGGTAAAAATGACAAAAGGGAAAATTAAGTGTGGCACTTCATTGGTATTTTTGTTTGAAGTACCTCAATGAATAGTCAGCCACATAATGTTGACACTTTATCAAGTATGATCTTGTAGTATTTCTCTTGCAATCACAATTAAATGATGGTCATTCAGAATAATGAAAGGAGCAGTGCTTGGAGAAAATTTCATTATCCACTAGAGATGTTGGCATCATGTCTAATGAGGTCATGAATATCAAAGCATTATTGAATGGAGTTGCATCAGGACTAAAGAATGAGAAGCTCTAGGAAAAGCATTCCAATAGTTAAATATGAGAGAGGGTTAAAAGAAAGTGGTAACTATTAGAAAAATGAGTAAATTTATCTATTTTTTTTGTCATTGATGTCACCATGTTGGTAGTATGTTGGCAGTTGGGTCCGGTACTCTTATACCGGTGCTTATCCTCTCCAGTGGTTGGTTCAGTATTTTTGGTTTCCTATCTGTTATTCTTGTATACACTTCTTTGTGGATGATTATCTCTGGTTGTAGTTTTGGGAGACTAATGATGGATGTTAAAGGCATGCATGATCAGGTTATTTCATTCTCTAGTGCTCGTATAGTGTAGTAGCAATCAAAAAATTGATTGTTGCCTTGTTGTGTTGAAGATTATTCCTGGCTAACTTGTTAAGTTAATTTTGATTCGATGTGAAAATTTATGTGTGACCTATTTCTTGGTCCGAGCCAACATGATGAAATTTGCTAAAGATTGTTTCGTGTGTTTGGAAATATTTTGTGAACTATTAGAGTGAACATAATAATGGTTAAAGCATTTTGAAAATACTTTGTGGAGCCAACCAAATTAGTGCTTGTGATGGAGATCGGGTATATATATAAGTATATGGTGAATAGTTTTGTAGAGTGAGTGAGTAAGTGTGAATGGGTGTGCAAATATGTGCAGTGAGTCTGTAGGAAAGTGATAGAGGAAATAGTGAAAAGGTAATGAATGTGAAGGTGTGATCAGAAAGGCAATAGTTGTGAGCATATTTGGAATTGTATCAAGACATGTTAGGTGCATCTTTCCAGTTCATTTTTGTGATGTAAATCCTTACTATGTTTTGTATAATTTTTTTGTAGGTAGTGAGACTCTTGTTGGAAAGTGAGCCTTTGTACTTGGACAGTGATTCCTCTTTCAGGTAGTGAGCCCTTGGCAGTGAGCCTTTGTATTTAGTTTATAATCTTTATATTGTGAGTTAACCCTCACCATGTTTTTTTTCCCTTATTGGGTTTTCCACATAAAAATATGGTGTACATCGTGCTGATTTACTTTTTGTTATCTATGTTTCATGCTCATATTTAATAACAAAACAGTGTGGTTGAAGATTTGATAAGTGATAAAGTTTTAAGTTTGAACTTGTGTGACAAATGATTCACCCCACTCTCTTAGTTGTCCTGTGCCTACTTAACAATTAGTATCAAAGATCTTGGTTCCTCCAGTAAAGTCTAACAACTTGAGGGAGATCCTAAAAATGGAGATAATGAATGACAAAGGAGAACTTTGGACTGCTCTTAAAGATCTTGATAAAGTAGAAAGAGAAAAAAAAGATTTGAACGAGAATCTTGATGAAGCAAATAATTTTTTTTGGAAATTGAAGGAACAGTTGAAGAAATTTAAGGAAAGACATGGAGAAGTAAGTGAATAGCTAAAACAAGAGATAGTCGGACTAAAAGTGACAGTAGAAGAAAATAAGAGGATTGAAGAATGTTTAAATACAATGGTGCAGAAAAAGTATAAAGAATGTTCCAGACTTGAGCAGGAGATAGTAAATTTGAGAGTGGAATTAGAGAAGGCTAAACTCTATGAAAATAATTTCAGATCTAGCTCCGATAAACTTGAAGAACTACTAGCAGGACATAAACCATGTAAAGACAAAGGTGGCCTAGGAGCTGATACCAATGAATTTTCTAAAGATGTGAAGAAGAATCAACATAAGAGGAAGCAGAGAAGGAATTTTGCAAGACGACCACCTATGAAACAACCTAATTCACATAGGTACCCCTCTTTTGATGGTGTTTTATTTTCTTGTACCAAATATGGTCATAGAGCAACTGATTGTAGAAGTAGGATAAACTAGTTTTTTGGATCTCTTTCCAAAAAATGTTTTGAATGTGGGAGGTTTGGACATAAGGATACAAAATGTAGATCTTAGGTAAGTTTGATCAGTCGGGTAATGAGAAACAGGTTTAATGAAGGAAAAAGGAATCAATTATTTAATGGCTACTACTATGCCTGCAATAAATTTAGACATAGTGAAAATCAATGTAGATTGAGGAATAATGGAGGAAATTCTAATTAGAAAGGTGTGATATGTTATAATTACAATAAACCTAGACATGTATCTAAAGTTTGCAAGAATAAGAAAGGAAAGAAATATGCTCCAGAAGAGAAGAGTAAACTGGTAAAGAAGATTGATAAAGAAGAGATGAAGCAATAGATTGAGAAGACTTGGAAGAAGAAAGAAGAAGAAGAGAAATCTAAGACTCCTGATGTGTCTGTACCCTCATCCTCTATAGATGACTTATTCAAAATTTAGACCTAGCATGGTCTTAGGGGGAGCATTATCAGAAGATCATTAAAAACCCCTAGAAGAATGGTGTGTCAGAGGTTGGCACATGGTCAAAATGTGAAGAATGCTTGTTTAGAGGTTCTAGAAGAAGAACCAGAGAAAAATATGTTGGTATGAGGATTTGCAGACTATTTGAAGGTTTTATGTGCTAAGTGAAGTGTGCGTTTAGCAGCTTTTTGTGTTTTTCACATTTAATGCGCTTAGGGGAAACTTGACAATGGATAAGTAGAAATTTTTTATGCTTTTCGTTAATTGTGTATCTGAAATCATTGGAAACTTCTCTGAAGATTTCTTGAGGCATGCTCGAAGTGTTTCTGAAGGGAATTTGAAGATTGATTCAGGTAATCTGGAAACCCTCTCTCTGTTTGCATAAGGAAAGAAGAAAATTGAAGAAGTATCATCAAATTTAAAGAAAGCTAAGAAATGGATAGTGGCTTGTGTGGTGTTACCTCTCTAAAGATGAAAAGGGTTGAAGTACAAGAATATGATCATAGGAAAATGAAGGAAATTGAACTAGGGTTGAGCAAAGTCGAATTATAGAATATAAAAACCCTAGGGATGAATTTGTGGAGTGAATTTCCATGGGTTTCCGATAAGGAAGTTATCTTGTTCTTATTGAACTGTCTTAAGGATGGAAACATTGTTTTCGACAAATCCTACTTGATCTCAAAGGAAGCAATTGAAGCGATCACTAGATTATGTAGCATTGGAGAACTTCCTCGAAAGAAAATTGTGAAATATAAAGATGTGGTGGCGCTGACCGGAATTGGCAGAGATCAGAGAGCATTGTTAATTGATACACTTGCTAACTCAGCTATTAGGTATGTTGCATATGGTATCTCATACAAAATTTATTTTAGGAATTGTGAAAGCTCAACTTCGGCTATTGTCGTACACATTTCCCACATGATGGTTCAGGAGAATAGACAATTTGATTTATGTATCTTGTTACTTGAGAATTTGCTTGAAAATATTCAAATGCCATTGGTTGAGAATTATCCGTTTCATTTTGGATCCTTGCTGGTATGCCTGGTGTTTTATTTTCTAAATTCTCTACTAGGAAAAGATAATGTGGTGTGGGAATCTAGTATCCCTATTGGAAAACAAATTTATAGACATCTAGAGTCTTTGGAAGATAATGAAAATATGTGTACATCATATTTCTCATCCTTGTGAGCAAACCCTTGCTCTATTATATCTGCATTAAGTCAATTTGAAGTAGGCTCTTTGTCTGGGAAAAGAGAATTGGAAGTTGTTATCAGTGATTCCCCTCCGAAATTGAAAAAGAGAAAGGAAATGGTTGAAGACATCATTGATATTTCCGATGAGAAGGAGAAAGAATCATTGATTGGTACTGAATCCCTTGATCCTGATGATATCCAGTCTATGATAGTTGAAGGAAAAATGAAGAATATTGGTGAATTATGGGATGCTTCCTCACCTATTGATAGACTGAAAATTGATGACGCGTTGGTAGATTACCTACTTCAAAAAGGTATTGAAGTATCTATTGTTTTTTATTTCTTGCCAGAGAATATGATTGAGATTGTTGAAGAAAGGATGTTGTTTGAAGGTCCAAAAGGACATAATATGGGAATCTTGGTTGAAAGAAGATGTAAAAAATTTATGCAAAGATTGTCTGGATTGATTGTAGAAACTGAGAAATGTGTTAAAGAAATTTCAGATGTTTACAAGTACTGTCTTCGGTGGCCTACTACGTTAGACAACTTCAAAATTAGAATTGAAGTGATTGAAGCCGAGGTGAATGAGATTGGAAAGAACTTTGACATATTTGAAGATAAAGAAGGGAAACAAATGATAAGAGTTGGTGAACTTCAAGCTGAACTGATCATTACACAAAGATAGAGAAATAATGTGACAAAGACCTTCTGGCTTCTTAAAGAAATTGTTGAAGTCTGGTTAGAGCATCTTTCCATTTAATTCTTGTTGATGCTGAAGATATTGAGAAACAAAGTTCTGATGTAGATTGGTCACCCTCTTTTACTTTGTTGGGACTATTGGAAAGTACACGCACAAAATCGGAGTCTATTGTTTTTAACTAGAAGAAGTTCTATGTAGTTCCCAAAGAAAGGTATAAGAAGGTGTTTTAGGTGAAGAGTGTCATATTCACTTAATTTCTACTTGCTTAAATGATCTAGATTGTTGGAATTTTTTGAAGTTTTTGGAAATATTTTTGAAATTTTTATGTTGCCATGTTTGTACTCTTTTTTGGCACCCTTTTCCATTGATGTCAAAGGGGGAGAGAGTTGGAATGGAGAGTGTTGGAGATAGTGGAGAGAGAATTTTTTGTTCACATATTGTCATCAATGACAAAGGGGGAGATTGTTGGAAAAATGAGTAAAGTTATCTATTTGTTGTCATTGATGTCACCATGTTGGTAGTATGCTGACAGTTGGGTCCAGTACTCTTATACTAATTCTTATCCTCTTCGGTGGCTAGTCTGGTATTTTTGGTTGCCTATTCGGTATTCTAGTCTGCACTTCTCCATGGACAATAATCTATGGTTGCGGTTTTGGGAAACTATTCATGGATGTTAACAACATGTATGATCAGGTTATTTTGTGCTCCGGTGCTCGTACAACATAATAGAAACCAGTAGATTGATTGTTGCCTTCTTGCATTGAAGATTATTCCTGGCCAACTTGTTAAGTAAATTTTGATTTGATGGGAAAACTTATGTGTGACCCATTTCCTAGTTCGAGCCGACATGATGAAATTTTCTAAAGATTGTTTTTTGTTTTAGGAAATATTTGTGAACTATTGGAGCCAACATAATAATGGTTAAAGAATTTTGAAAATATTTTGTGGAGCCGACCTAATTAGTGCTTGCGATGGAGATCGGGTATATATATAAGTATATGGAAAACAATTTTGTAGAGTGAGTGAGTAAGTGAAAATGGGTGTGTGCAAATATGTGCAGTGAGTATGTAGGAAATTCACAAAGGAAATATTGAAGAGGTAATGAATGTGTTTAGGTGTGATCAAAAATTCAGTAACTATGAGCATATCTAGAACTGTATCAGCACATGTTAGGTGCATATTTCCAATTCATTGTTGGGCTATAAAGCCTTACTCTATTTTGTATAATTTTTCTATAGGCAGTGAGCCTCTTGTTGGACATTGAGTCTTTTTTGTAGGTAGTGAGCCTTTTTACTTGGATAGTGATTCCTCTTTTAGGCAGTGAGCCTTTGTATTCAATTTATAATCTTTATATTGTGAATTAACCCTCACCGTGGTTTTTCCCTTATTGGGTTTTGCATGTAAAAATATTGTGTTCATTGTGTTGATTTACTTTCTGTTATCTGTGTTTCATGCTCATATTTAATAACATAACAATGTGGTTGAATATTTGATAAGTGATAAAGTTTTAAGTTTGAACTTGTGTGACAACTGATTCACCCCCCCTCTCAGTTGTCCTATGCCTGCTTAATAGTAACCCTCAT
The DNA here is from genome assembly GCA_007258455.2 of Sequoia sempervirens. Lineage (NCBI taxonomy): Eukaryota > Viridiplantae > Streptophyta > Pinopsida > Cupressales > Cupressaceae > Sequoia > Sequoia sempervirens. The sequence goes on along the minus strand of VDFB02292527.1, from coordinate 26,209,479 downwards.
TTCACTGAGGTCAATGTATTCAATACAAACTATAGGGTGAAGCCAAAATGAGGGCTTATTATGGTTGAGCCTAATGCAAGGTTCATAGCCATAGTAAAAGTAACTAACCCTCAAGCACTTGTAGTAAAAAAAGGGAAATCCAAAATACCTGCAAAAATTTTCAAAGCTAAAAGTCTCCATGGACAGAGCTAGGGTTAATGTCAAAACCCTATAGAATTTGTAGCAAATGATCAAGAGAATCTAGAAATCCCCGAGCTAGGGTTTTTGAAGCAAGATTAAACCATATTTTCATATAAATTTGGGAATCAAATTGAACCATCAGAATGGGGTTCAAAGTCAAAGGGTGGAGAGATTTTTATGAAATGTAACTTGGGTTTTAGTATCCTAGAATGCTTTTTCTCTGCATGTATTTAAACCCATTTTAGGTTTCAAAAGAAAAAAATATCTACAAAAGGTGTTGAAATTTCTTCATACAAATTCATGGAAACATAAAAAATTTATAGAAGAACACATTCATTTGACAATATATTGGAGCCCACTCGGGTTTTTCCCAAAGGTAAACAAATGTAAAGAGAACCTGATAAATAACAAGCAACATGGTGAATAGCCACGACCATTAAGGAGTTGCAAATAAACCTAGAAATAAATGAATAAATCTCCTAGTTTTTGCAGACATGACCAATAAAATGAAAAATATTTTGTTTTCCTTGCAAAAGAAACAAAATGTGCATGAAAAATATAGAGGTCAAAGCTTACCCAGCTGGTATTTGTTTTTCTTCTCCAAAATTTATGTCTGAAAATGCTTTCCTAAAGCTAAAAGGGAGATCTCCATGGTCGTAAAACAAAGAAGAAGACAACATAAAACAAAGCATATAAAATTGCATGAGGAGCTATAGGTGTCACGGCTAAGAGGCCAAGAAATCATTGAAAATGTAGCTTTTTACTCAATATTGATTTCAAAAACAACTTACATGTTTTTCTTTGAGAAGAATCAACAATGTTTTACATAGAAAGTGCCTATGGAATATAAAAATCCACCATGGAAAAATTGGCAGAGCTTCCTCAAACCCTCTGTTGGTGGCGCATGGAGGTCTCCAGAAAGTTCAAAGTTGCAAATGAAATGCTTTTGCATTTTTTGCATCATTTTGTAACTTAAGGTTTTTATCCTAATGTATGCTAATAGAAGATTAGGCATTTTTCCCTATCTTTTTAAAAAAATACATGTTGACTAATACATGCACTATGGGCAAAGACTTAAGTCTTATGCTATAGTTTCACATTTACCGTTGAGTATGCCATGTGTAAGCCTTCACAACTTGAGTTTTTCCTTTACTTACAAAGGGTAAAATTACTTGTATTTTTGCATTTTTTTAAAATGTAAAGTACTTTATTAAGTGTTGTATTTTATAAATCACTTAATCAAAGTTACTATTTTAATGCAAAAATAGTATGTAAATGCTTTGAATGATTTAGTTGAAGGTTTATGCTTTTGCAAGCATCTAGGGGGAATTAGAGGAAGTTTGCAAACATATGGAGAGCATGTAGGGGATTTTATTCATTTTGTTGGAGGTTATGAGAGAATATAAGGGGTGGTTTTGCATGCATAGAGGCTTGGTATGGTCAAAGTTAGCTTTTTTCACATATGGGAGCTCATTTGGAGGGAATTTAGTTGCTAGATTTTAGGCTTTTTGGGGGCATCTGACCCAAGGAGGATTTTGGTTCCTATTTTGATGCAACTTCTTGGGAGTTGATGATATATTCATTATTTTCACTCATTGTAGGGAGTTCTTCTTTATGCAGTATTTGGACTTAGTGACTTTTCTATCCTTTGCCATATTTTAGAATATTTTTGTAACTCACATTTTGGACATGAATAATAGAGGGGACCTTGAATATCAATGATTTTGGATTTTTTCCTTCAATTTCCTTGCTTCATTGTGTGCATCCAAATGATTTGATAAAGCTATTTTTGAGGTATTGTCATTTCCTTATAGCTTTGTCTCATATTCAACACCTTTATGTAAGAGTTTTTTTTATGAAGGTCATAATTTGTGTCATGTTTTGTGAATGGCTTATCCTTGTGAAGTCATCTTCCTTCTAGAAGTATGAGCATCATAACCTTGTCATGGAATACTTATGGAAAGACATACAAGAATGACTTGTGCAAGTTTATTTTCAGTCATTTTAAGCAATGGTTGATTATCTAAGTTTATGTCCAAGTTCAGTTTGGTGTATCACTGATGTAGAGCCAAAAGACTCAACTCTTTCCAATTAGAAACTTGGCTTAAAAAGGAATTCAAAATAATTATAATGATCATTTAAAATAATGCAAATAGTCCTCCAAGTTCAACAATCATTGGAAACACAAATTCCACAATTTCACCCCTCAACTCTAGTAGTACAGGGAACCCAACTTTCAGACCTTAACTCAGAAATTTTCCATAGAACCTAACCAACTAAAGGGTGATCTAGATACCTATTTTTGAGACTCATAACATATCAAAATATTGCATTAGACTCCTTCAAAACCTTTCCTTCAAAATGGCTTTTTTCATTGTTTTGAGGCCCCAATTAGCCTTGTTTTTCAAAGGAACCCCTCTAAGATTTCATTCCAAAACCAATACAACCTAGAACAATCTTGAGTTTTGATGCCAAACCTCTAATTTTGAATTTATTTTGCACCTACAGGGTCTCTAACCCTCTGCCCCATGTAACCCTCCTAAACACACCCAAAACAAGGGTTTTTAAGTATCTCACAACTCCAAACCTCTTCCAATCCTCCCAGGGGTCCAAAAACCTTCCAATACCTCTGCACAAACTTATCAAACACTCACAATGCCACTACACTCCTTAATTCTCAGAATCACCACTTTGGTTTCTCATTTCCACAAAGAAATATCACTGTTCAGCCCAGGACAGCGTGCCATCACCAGATCCTTTCACTTCCTGACCTCCTAAGACATTATTACAACTAATATTACATCATACTATCCAATCCACTTAACAACATGAGCATTATAGTAGGTGGATTGGTTAGATATTCATTATACCACCCTCAAACCCTTATTTAGAAAAATAGAGCAGTTATTAAAATTTGCTGCACTCCACACACAAACGGTGGACTTAAACCTCCAAACCTGGTGTGAAAGAAAATAAACATATTTATATGTAAGTACCCTCTTCCTCAACTCATGTCAGTCATGTATGGGCCTGTATCAAGAATAAAAAGTTTAGAGAAAACAATGAAAAGATAGTGAACAACATTTTCAAAAGGGAATTCTTCTTCTTAGAACTAAACAACAACCTCAAACTCGAGGAATTACATCAATATATCATTGGAATACCTTCAACCACTTCCAAGAACTGGCCAACTACCTTAACCACCCCTTTATTCAATTCTAAAATGACAATTTTTCAAATGCTTGGCCTTTAATCAACCATTTACCCATGATTTGTAAATTACCCTTAACTGACCTACTATGACTCAAAAACCTTCAAATACATATTAAATGGTCATTCAGACCTTATTCATAAGGAAATCATGAAAATCAAACTATTCTACCCCCTAGACCTTATGGTCATCTTTTGACATTAATGGACAACTTATTGCATTACATCCTATTTTGGCATATTTTGCAACTTCCTCATTGCATAGTGATTGAAAAACCTTAAAATAATTTGTTTGAACCTTCAAGACTCCTTTCCCTTTCATTCCAAGGTGACGGTGCCCTTGCACCAATCACCTATTTAGTCTTTTGTTTCATTTTCAGTTTCTCAGTTATACATTTATCTCTTCCCTTTTCCTTGTCAATTCAATATAGTAAATTAATTTAGGTGATAACCAGCTACAAATCCAAGCTTCCCTAGAGGTTTCATCCCATTTGAGCTACCCACCTCTTGGGACCATTCCCATTTTTTCACTAGATTTTTGAATTTTAGATTCAACAAGGTGCAAATCCATGAGATAACACCAATATCAACAACATCAAGAGGTCATAATTGATGATACATAATTTTTCTCATAGTTGAAAGATGAAAAGAAAAGTCAAAGACATCATTAAATAACTAAGGGTAAAAATCAAATTAAAAAAATTCAAATTGAGGATCATGAAACATTTCACCTATTGATATGTCCTCATGTAGCATTGGCAATAAAATTGTAGAAATATCTTCATGGAAAAGAATTCCCTTAGTTGGATTCCCATGAAGAGCCATCATAGGTTGACCTTCAAACATATTTTCAATTGCATCACTATGGTCATTTGTATTAGATGTGGTTATTGGATTACTTTCTTTAGAATCCTTAGGAATTTCTTACACATTAATATGTTTAAGATGAGGCTTGCCATTATTAAAGCATAACATATGTGAATTATCTATACCTAATTCATCATAACATAAAGGGAAAACAGAATTTGATAGATAAGAAGACTCCCTGATTCCATCCCTTATTTATTATAGCTCAAACTTTTGATCATATCCATTAAGGACAACAAATTCTTCTAAAGAAACTTATAGTAACTCATTTGGTTTACTTTCTTGTGTATCCTCTCCAAGGGAGGTAGGGAACTCTATGTTGGGTTGCTTCAATTGTTTCATTGTTTCCTTAACTTGTCTTATCAGTTTTTGGCACAAGAAACACATGAATTTCAAGTGTGTTGCATTATGTATCCTATACCAATTTGGTAATAAGAACTCTTCTATACATATTCTGTATCACAAGCTTGACCAATCCTTCAAAAACATTGTAATGAATTTAGTGTATCATGCCTGACTAAATCCTCATCATTGGTTAGAGATGTTTGATTGATAACTTAATTCTCTTGTGGCTATTCCACATCCAAGTTAGTTGAAAATTATATTTTATATGTTTTACCATCTTCCATGTGAACATCACTTATTAGACCAGGTTCCCTTTCATCTAGAAATCTATTATAAACCTATGTTGTCTTTGGTATTTCAAATTCCTCCTTCTTGCATCCAATGTCCTTCATGGTTGTCTCAACATTTTCTGCTACACATTATTTAAGTTCAGTGTTTGTTGGCTCTCTATCCTCTCCACTGTACTTCCCAAGTAACTCATCATTACTTGTATCTAGCTATTCCATCAATCCCCACTGACTTTTGACTTGATTGATTATATCTCCACATGAAGAATAGGTGAACTCCAAATGAGGTGCATTATGTACCTTGCACCGGTTGGATAAAAGTATATATTCCAAACATAGTTTGTTTTCACTACTTAGGTGATCCTTAATTAGCTCCTTAAAACCTTCAACTACAATATTAACTAGAACATCAACATCCTCTTCCAACTCTACACCTATGGGTTTATGCACTTCCCAGAAGAATATTTTCCTCTGCAAAGCCATTCCCACTCTTTCCAAAATTATCAAACAATTAAACTCATTGTTCTTAGAGGTATTATGAATCCTAGATTTTTCTGATAGTACAAAACAAAGAAAATTTTAAGGATATAATTGCTTATTTAGAGCGTCTTGAAGCTTAGAAATGTCAATTTGAGGACTATCTTCACAATAGGAAATATGAAATATGAAGCTTAGAAATGTCAATTTGAAGCTTAACTTTCTACATACGAAGAGATTTGTCATATCTTTGATTTATAATGTGAAAGCACATTCAACTTCCATCTTTTTTGCTTATTCTACCCTCCTTCTAGTGCCAATTATGTTGATGAGTGTTTTTGCATTGCACAATACAGATAAAACACAAGGTGCTCTATCTCTCTTGAAATGCAACTTTCCTCAAAAAACTTTAGAAAGTAACCCCAAGGCTTCAGATGTTAGGTCTTGACAATGGAAAGACAACTTAGCGATATATGTGATTTTTTTTATTCACAAGGGAAATTTAAGGTTCAAAAAAGGCTAGAAGGTCATAAGTCTAAGGGTTTTCTAAATCTGAAAATTGGTACAAACCCTAACTATATTTTCATATCTAAAATCTGAAAAATGAATTTTATCATCAAATATGGCAATTGTATGATGCTTTCTCTCCTAAAACTAACCCAAAGATAAAGAAATTACAAAAGATAAGGGTTTTTGAGAATTCTATGTCTAAATCCTAAGGACAATCACAACTATGGGTAATGCTCTAGAAAAATAGATCCCTCATAAACTAATTCCTACTTAACCAAGGTTAAACCCACAATATCACAAAAATAGTGCAATCTTCAAAGGAAATTTAAAATATTTTGAAACTATAAACATTCAAACATATACCTTCAAATGAACCCATTTAAGTTGTTGTAAACACTATTCATCTCCCAATTTTAATAAACGTTACTAACCTTGGACAATGAAAAAATCAAAATTTTGAGGGCCTATCTCTTAAGGAGAAAAGGTGAAAAGCAGCCTAAGGTAGGATAGAAAAAGATGGGTTCCCCATCATAGACAAGGCATGTGTGGAAGACACAACAAGGCCTATGGACTTTTATCCAACAAAAAAGGACTCACTGCCTCCTATATATAGCTTATTTATGTCTAAGATATCACCCAAGAAAACTTAGATAGCCCTATATAAGTATTAGGCTAACCTAAATAATAAATAACAATATAATAATGATAGTATGACTTAATTAAGAGTTAAGATAGCCACAAGATGACTATTCATAACCCTATACACACTAACAATAAGGGTGTAGTAGATTGGTTCTTTAAAATTAGTCTTAGAATTTGCTTTGTCAAATAATATATGATAATAATAGAGAAAGATAGGGATCAACATATTTTCTAATAATTCATTATTCTCTCTAGAAACTAGTACCAGTAATCACCTTTTCAACATCAAGGTTTAATTTTCCCATGTGCAATTTCATTGGAATTTCTATGGTAGAAGAGTTGGCATCTATTGGGCCAATGAGGTAATTTTTGTAAGTTATGACCTCACAAACCTAGGACTTGAGCTCTTCCTTTTTTTCCCATATTAGTCCATTATGCCTAGGATGGTAGAAATATATACATGGAGAGACTACTTGTCTTCCTATAATGTTAAGTTGTTGAAATTAATTGTATGTAGTTTAATATTACCTATTTACATGTTGGCTACATATTTTTCTACTAGAGTAGTTATAATATATGTAATCCTCACCTAATGAGTGTCTATATTACTATAAAATAGTGTTCTAGCTCTCTCTATATTTAGTTGAGCCTAAAATATGTTTACTAACATAGAAAATTCTTGTAAATAATGTTGGTAAGCTCATTTTCTCTTCCTTATAGTGGTGTTTAACCATATTGGTAATCTTGAATCCCTAGCTCTAAAATGTCTCTTGTAATTACTTTGGGGGGACTTGGCTATCTTAGAAGAATGGTGGCTAGAGAAGATAGGATTATCCTTGAGGAAGTTCTAGGAGGAGGGGGTGAATTAGCAAACAAATAAATCAGATTATGAAATTTCTACTCAATAGATTGTCCATTACAACAAAGGGTTCCTCCTAGTAGATCAAAAAATATTTCTATTTCATTTAGAGAAATCTCTTCTTGAAAATATATAATGACCAATTCTTCCTCATTACTTCAATATTTTGGAAACTTTTCTTATGCTAGAGGAGAATGACCTAAAAAGCATGGATGGAAAGGAGGAGGAGAAGGAATTAGATGATTAGGTGGTACCTTAGGTACCTTCCTAGTTGCTTGCTAAGTCATTGTTGTTCTTATTCATACTCTTCTCTATAAGGGTTCTTGTATTGGCTACTTTTCCTCATCCACATCCACAAATACTGACACATGATAATCCTATCATTCCTTCCTCTTATTTATGTCCCCAAGTGTAATAGAAAATGATGATTGTATCACCTTTTCTAGTACCTAATAGGCTTGAATGGTTATCTATGAAGGATTCTACTACTATTGGTAAAGTCTGTTGCAAGTATGAGCAAGTTTGGTGGTGTTGTTATTGATGTCAACATAGTTCAGAATGTTGTAGATTGTACATGTATAGTTGAGATGTTGTTGAGACGTTGTGAATACATGGAGATATCCTTATGATGTTGCAAATGTGCTAAAGTGATGAGTTACCAAGTGCTTTTGAGAAAATTAATAAAGAGTGAAGTCAAAATTATGTATGTGTTCAAAATGTGCTCCAATATGTACTCTACATTTCTTCTGTGTTGATGGGTGATCCCACAAAGTTGGTTTACAATTTCTGGGAGATTCTATTTTTTGTTGAAATCACATATTTTTAGAAAATATAATTATTTAAGGCTTAAAAAGTTCCACTTAAAGAATTACAATTGAAGAGGGTTTGATTAAACTACCTTAGATTAAACCCCCTTGGATAGAACCCCGCTAGTTTTAAACCATACCTATAACAAAATCTCCTTTACACCTATCAAAATGTTGATAAAAAACCACTTTTGTTTTACCTTTTGAGGGATCAAATGAATTCATTTAAAATTTATTTTTTGTAAGTATGTAGTCCTTATTATAAGCTTCCCAAAAATTATAATTTTAAATAAATTTAATTTTATTATTATATTTATTTTTTATTTCTTGTGAATGTAGGTTTTTCACCAAAAATCAAGCTCTCTATTCTGCACATGTGGAAGAATAATAGATTATCAAACAAAAAATGAAAAATATGAGTGGATTAGATACTGAAGTCCTTGATCCAACAAAAATAAATAAATTGAATTTCGATACATACAAAAAAAGTTACGCGTTATACGGTCACGCTATGTTTGAATTGTAATTGGTTTAACTTTGAATCTTGATTAAAGAAAAAATATTTAATAAAAAATTATCTAACCAAGTGGACTCACTAGATATCAGTGTTCTAAATCTAAATTTGAAAGATTTAGAATTTTATCCTTCATGGAAAAAAAATTATGCATTATACGATGAGCATCATTTTTTTAAAATGTAGTTTTTTGAAAAAAACTAGTTTTCGAGGGAGATGGAAAGAGAAGCACAATCTAGAAAAAATAATATTTAGAATCTATAGACAAAATTTCATGAAACTCTAGTTTGCATCATCTTCAAATTACTCATGGTTTAGCCTCTATAGGTGCCCGAAAGTGAAGATTTAGTTAAAAAAAATTATTTTAGTGTCTAGTTTGGCAAAAAATTGTAAACCACTATTGTGGGATCACCTTGATCCTATGCTTATGTGGATATGAAGGGTTGTTGTTGGATATCCGATGGTGTCATCTCCTAATTTGTAGCTTCTGGTTTGATGGAGTGTGAAAGTTGTGTTCACTGATGTGTGAACTGGTATGACAAAGTTGCTTGTCTGTGGACTAGGAGAAATGTTTCTACTTCGCAGTCCTCTGCTATTATATTTTAGGTCTTATGGATCTGGAATATGTCTGGTAATAATGTCTTCTAGGTTTTGGTAGAGATGTTCATGGTTTTAATGCTCCGAAAGTTGAGTTTTAGAGTTGTTGTATGTGTTTGCACAGTTTGGATGGACTGATGGAAGGTGTTCTGTGTTCGAAGGTTTTTCCACTATCAGTGGATGTATTTGAAGGTATCTTAGATGTGTTCTTGTGCATAATAAAGTGTGTTACATTGTTCGCATGTTATTTTCTTGCTAGGAAGTGTTTACTACAATGATTCATTTATGTTTTCATTAGGTTTGGCCAACCTAGTTTCTTGGTTAAGTATTTAATTGGTCCACTCTCATTCCTTTCCACCATGGGAATTTTGAGTTGCCAACCTAATTTGAATTTATGAAATGAAGTGTATGTGGCCGACCTTGGAGAATTTTTCTAAGGTTGAAGATGGTATAAATGCAAGTTGAATTGCAAAAGATTAAATGATAAAAAGTAATGAAGTAAGCCACAAGTGAAGAGTAGAGTTGTGTGAAAGTGAGTTGAGTAAACAATACTTCATTGTGTTAGATTCCTGAAAGCAATGAGCTAAAGGTTTCTGAAATCTTCTAATCAAGGTTGCAAATGTGTGTAAATTTTTGTGGTGGATCTTTCTGTTATCTTTTGTATCTGTAGGTAGTGAGCCTCCTTGTTGCACAGTGAGTCCTTTCTGTAGGTAATGAGACTTTGTATTTGGGTAGTGAGCCTCTTGTATTCATTTTTTCTATTAATTTATATTGTGAGTTAATCCTCACCATTTTTTTCCCTTATTGGGTTTTCCATGTAAAATTTGGTGTTCATTGAATTTATTTTTCTTTCTATTATCTCTATTACATGTTCATACTTCATAATATAATAGTGTGGTTGTGAAGTTGATAAGTGTCTGAAGTTTTGTGTTTGAATTTGGTTACAATTGATTCAACCCCCTCTCAGTTGTCCTATGCCATTTAATGATTGGTATCAAAGCTTTGGTTCCTTGGTGAAGAGATTAACCACTTAAGGAAGATCTGATGGAGAACAAGTTGGCAATCACCATGTTTGATGGATCTAATTATAGTGACTAGAAAGTGCAGATGAGAGGATATATTATTTATCTTCATTACAAGACTTGGAAGGTTGTTGAGATGAAGTATGTTGCCGTGGGGAGTGGTCCTACTATTGCAAATGAGGTTTCTACTTATAAGGAGAATGAAAAATCAAGGTATGCTGTTTACAGTGCTTTATCCAAGACTAAGCAAAATAAAGTTATTTCTTTGGGCACTGCATATGAAGTTTGGAAGAAGTTGGAAGATATTTATGAAGGAAATGATAGAGTGAAATTGATAAAGAAGCTGATAGTAAAGTGTAGGTATGATAATTTGAAATTGGAAGAAGGAGAACATATTGCATGTTATTTTAAGAGGATTGATCTAGTAGAAAATGAAGTTAGAACTCAAGGGGTACTCTAAATGATGAAGATATAATTGAGAGCATTCTAATGACCTTACCGAAGTGTTACAGTGACAAGGTTTCAGTTATTGAGGAAACATATGATCCTATGAAGTATACTAAAGAGGAGCTATTTGGCACCTTGACTGCATTTGAGATGAGAAAGTTTGAAAAGAAAGAGGAAAAGATAGAAACAAATTTAAAGCAACAAAGATTGAAGATGATCCAGATAGTGATGGTTCAGATGAGTTGGAAGTGAAATTTACAAGGAAGCTGAAGAAAGGTACTAATAAATATAAAGGTATGTTTCCTTTTAAATGTTTCAGTTGTAGTAACATTTGTCATTATGCTTCAAGATGTTCAAATAGAGCTGTACATAAAAAGAACAAAGATCATAAAGATAGAAAGGATAAGAAATACAAAAAGTTATACTATGTTAGAGAAGAAGCTAGAATCTCTAATGATGAATCTAATTATGAGGATGATGATAGTGAATGCTTATTCTTAGCTTTGTAGAGTAAATCTGTGATGAGGGGAACACCGCCTAAAGCCCATAGAAATCACAACATATACCAATTTAAAATATGCAAATAAAAAAAATTACTCACTTTCAATTATTTTCAGAAAATGAAATTACATATTCAAAGCTTACATACTACAACCTCATAGGCTTGATTCATTACAACAAAATTAAACTTTGAGAAGAAAATATACTATTCAGAGTCACAATCTGCACTATCAGGGCCACCTTCTACAACCCCCACTTAACCTTTTTTATTTTCCCCAGTAACCACCCTAGAATGTTCTAGAAAGATCAAATTTCCCCTTTTTGTTTTGGCACCAAAAGTCCCGCCATTTGATTTTTGGCCTAGGAAGAAAGTTTTATGAAATTCACTTTTTAGAGGGCCAACTCCGCGGGGCCATAACTTTTGATCTGGGTGTCCGATTAGCTATTATTACATATCGTTGAAAAGCTCTCAAGGAGCTTTGCAACATCTAAATCCATTGTAGGTCAGTTCAACCACTTTTTGACCTATTTTAGGACCTCTAAAGTTTTATATCTGAATTTGAAGTTTCATTGGAGAAATTTATCAAGACAAAAACTTTAATTTCTCCCAAATTATGTAGGGTATTGAGGTGATTCTTTTGTGACCGAAAATGTTTTTCAACTCTGCTCCTTGGGGTAAATTTCACATCCATATGAGCCTATTTAGGCTGACTTACTAAAAATAGTAAGTGCTCATTTTTTGCTATTTTTGACGTCTGACTATCTTACACCCCTTAAGTACCATCATGGGACTCATAACAACTAAATAAAATAAATAAAACATTTTTTTTGGTTGATGCAAGATTTCCCTACACCGTTGGATGCTCCTACATCAGACACCTAGGGTAATTTGAAAAGTGACCTTGTCACTTCTCAAGAGTTAGAGGGAAACCAAGACGGTTAACCTTAACCTCACTAACCATGATGAATCTTCAACATGCCTTCCTTTGCATTTCACCAAGTACTCTACATATTTCCTATTTCTTGTGCTTCTACCCACATGGCTATCTAGGATTTATTCTATCTCTTCCTTCTCTGAAGTAGGTGCTAGAATTTTCAACTATTCATTTATCAACCCCTCTATATCACCTTCATCATACTCTTTCAAATCAGCAATGTTGAACACAAGAGAAATTTTTATTCCACTAGGAAACTCTACCTCATAAGCATCTCTTGAATCATGCTTCTTGAGGATCTTGCATGGTCCAAACTTCTTCATCTTTAACTTGTTGTATGTACCAACTAGAAACCTTTCCTTTCACAAATGAACCATGACTTCATTTCCTACCTAGAAATCCTTATGCCTCCTTTCCTAATCTTCTTGAGCCTTATATTGTGAGTTCAGCTTATTGATATGTTTCTTCACCTCTTCGTGCAAATTCTTCAGGTGCTCAGCAAAATATTTCGCCTCGGCACTGCTCTTCTCCCCCTTATCCATCTTTCTTAGTTTAGAAGTAGTTCTAGGACTACTCCAATATACAATCTGGAATGGTGATTTACCAGTGGTCTTATTGACAGAATTGTTGTAAGAAAACTCTACCTGTGGTATAATCAAATCTCATCCCTTGGGCTTATCTCCAACTAAGCATCTTAGCAGGTTACCCAAACTCCTATTCACCACCTCTATTTGTCCATCAATCTGTAGATGGTGTGCAAAACTAAACTTCAAATATGTATTCAACTTCTTCCATAATATCCTCTAGAAATAACCAAATAATTTGGTATCTCTATCTAAAACTATACTCTTTGGTAGACCATGTAGTCTCACCACCTCTCTAAAAAAAACTCTACAACATGAACATCATTGTTCTTATGTCATGGAATGAAATGTGCCATCTTTGAAAATATATCCACCACCAAAAATATGGAATCATGCCCTCTCTGTGTCCTTAGCAATCCAAGAAAAAAATCCATGCTAATACCCTCCCATGGCTTCTCAAGTATAGGTAATGGCTGATACAATCTAGTATTCTGACTTGTTCCTTTTTCCATCTGACATACTCTACAACTTTGTACAAACTTCTTCACATCTTGTTGTAACCGTGGCCAACAATAATTCTCACTAACAAGAGCAATGGTCTTATCTCGACCAAAATGTCTAGCCAATCATCCACTATGCTTCTCCTTGATTAGATTCTCTCTCATAGAATTCCTTGGAATGCATAATTGGCTTCCTCTAAACAACATCCCATCTTTGATTAATAAATCCAACCATCTCATCCTATCCAATGTAACTAGTTCCAAACAAGCTTTCCAAGCTTCTACAAAGTCTGGATCTTCAAGATACAAACTCTTGAGTTCATTGAACCCAACAACCTCTATATTCATTTCTATCAAAAAAATTTCCTTCTACTCAAGGCATCTACAACTCTATTTGACCTTCCACTTTTGTGCTTCAAAACAAAAGTATAACTCTGCAAAAAATCAACACATTTTAAGTGCCTTTAATTCAACTTTCCTTGACTATTGAGATACTGCAAAGCCTGGTGATTAGTATATAAAATAAATTCTTTTGGAAAAAAATAGTGTCTCCATTCTTGAAAGCCTAAACTATAGCATAAAACTCTTGATCATAGACAAAATATTTCTTCTTAGCATCATTAAACTTCTCAATAAAATATGAAACATGCTTAACTTCTTGACTCAAAACAACTCCTATGGTAGTGCCACTAGCACCACAATCTACCTGAAAGACTTTATTGAAATTTGGAAGGTCCAAAATAGGTTTCTCTGTAACTTTCTTCTTCAACATATCAAAACTTTTGGCTACTCCTGTGGCTCACTAAAACTCTTTTTTATCCCCTCTCATCATTTTCGTTAGAGGTGCACAAATACTACTGACATTCTTAATATACTTTTTGTAAAAACTTGCTAGGACATGAAATGATCTTACCTTTGTAACACTCCTTGGGGTAGGCCATTCAATGATATCTCTCACCTTCAATGGATCCATTTTAAGACCCTCTACTGAGATAATAGAACCTAGATACACCAACTCTCTCTTCAAAAACTACATTAAATCAAATTAATCAACAACTTCTCCTCCTTTACCTTCTCAAAAACTCTTTGGATATGCATCAAGTGCTCCTCCAATGTCTTACTGAAAATCAAAATATCATCCAAATAAACAATAACAAATTTTCCTAAAAATTCTTTCAATACCTCATTCATAAGCCACATAAATGTGCTCGGTGCATTGGTTAGCCCAAAAGGCATGACTAGCCACTCGTACAAGCCCTCCTTGGTTTTAAAGGTTGTCTTCCATTCATATCCTTCTCTAATTCAGATTTGGTGATATCCACTCTTTGAATCTATCTTAATGAAGTGCTTAGCTCCACTCAAATAATCCTTAATGTCATCCATTCTCAGCAAGGGAAATCTATACTTGATGGTGATATTTTTGATGGCTCTAGAATCTATACACATCCACCTTTCCCCATCCTTCTTTGGTGCTAGTAAGTATGTAGGTAATGCACATGGACTCAAACTATCTCTAATCAATCCCTTCCACAACAACTCTTGCACTTGTTTTTTCAAAAAATTTCTCTCTTCTAGAGTCATACAATGAGCTTCCTTATTCAGAAAAATGGCTCTAGGAATAAAGTCCATCTCATGACTAATATTTCTTATGGGAGGCAAACCCTCAAGTACATTATCATAAATAATAGCTTGAAACTCATTCAACAAATCTGAAACCTTTAGAGATACCTTGGTGGTATCTTCTTTATCAACTATAGGGATCAATGCAAAACACATATGCTCATGCTTCATAACATCTAGGAACTTTCTTCCATCACCCAAAAAAATTTGTGCATTATTCCATACCTTTTCTTCTACCTCTTTCAAGGGCTTCAACATATGATGAAACCCATCCTTTGTCAAAGAATAGGTGTTGGCATGTCCATCATGTACTATTCGATGATCAAACTGCCATGGTTTTCCTAACAACATATGACAAACATACATAGGCATAATATCGCACAATACCTCATCATGTTAATTTCCAATCTTGATCTTTACCAGACACTGTTCATTTATGAAGGCTTTATAGTCCTTCTGCAACCAAGCAATCCGGTATGGGTTTGGATGCGGTCTTCTCTCCAACCATAACTTACTAACCATTTCTTTTGAAAGATGGTTATCTGTACTACCTCCATCAATAATAACATTGCAAAATTTACCTTGATACTTACATCGAGTGTGAAACAAAATTATTCCTTTGAGTTGGTTCCTTCTCCTCATTCAGCAAGGCTCTTCTAGTAACAAGAACCTCTCCTCTTTTTGCATCCTTAGAATGTGAAGACTCAACATCTTCATCTACATGTGCAACTTGTGCATTACCCTCAAGTCTTCTACTTGTCCTTCCCTGATGTTAAGTACACTCATAGGATCTATGTCCTTCTCACATTGGAAATAGGTTCCACAGAAGCCTCCTCTTCTTGGTCCTTGTCCAAATCTTCCTCTTCCTCTTTGGTCTCCATTATTCTGATCATGAGGATGGTAGGTGTTATCTCTTTTCTAGTTTTGGCTACTACTAGATCCTTCACCCTTCTAATGATCTTCACTTTGACCTCCATATGACCATCCACCAGTCTTTCCTCCACGACCTCCACCTCATTTTTTTTTCTCAAACCTCTTGTTCAGCTGTTCTTCAACCTTTAGAGAAAACTGATAAGCATCCTTGATAGTGGTCATTCTTACCAGTGCCAATTCTTCCTATATGTTGCACTTCAACCCGTTAATATAACGAGAAAATTTCTCTTTATTTTCCTCAAAATGTCCTATTTGAATCAAGACCTTGTGAAATTCCTCTATGTATTCTTTCACAGTACTTGTCCCTTTCCTCAAGCTCTTCATCTTCCTGAGCAACTCCAATTTGTAATTGATTGGAATAAATTGTTTTTTCAATTTTGATACTATTTTGTCCCATCTAGAAATTTTATCTTTCCATTGTCTTCCTCTTTCTAATTGGGCCTCTTTCCACCATATACTGGTGTGAACTTTCAATTTTGTCTTTACAAACCTCACTCTGTGAGGATATTCAATCTCCTCAAACTCAAAAAATTCCTCCATGTCATTGATCCAATCAATTAATTCTTCAAGATTCAGATTTCCACTAAAAGTTGAACCTTCATTTTAGGTATCTTCCCAATGCTTGAGATCACTTGCAACAATCTTCTTTCTCCAAGATCCATTGGATCCTGCTCTTCCTCATCCATTTCCTCCCCCATTTCATCTTCACTATCATCTTTGTCTTATTGCACATCTCTTTTTCGAACCTCTTGTTGTAAGGTTTCTAATTTCCTTCTAAGGGATTTGATTTCATCTCTTGGTGGATCTCTTCCTCCACGACCTCAACCTTTACCTCTACCATATTGGAAAATTCTTGGAGGCATCTTGAACAAAACCCACACTCACAAGTCCTACTGCAACTGCCTCACGTTCGACACTCTATTACAAGCTCATGAAATCTTGCCTTGATACCACTGGATGAGGGGCACACAACCAAAAACCCATAGAAATCACAACAACAGATACCAACTCAGAAGATGCAAGACAAAAAAAATGACTCACTTTCACTTATTTTTAGAAAATGAAATTACAAATTCAAAGGTTACATGCTACAGCGTGATGGGCTTGATTCATTACAACAAAATTCAACTTTGAGAAGAAAATCTACTATTCAGAGCTACAATCTACACTATTAGGGCCACCTTCTACAACCCCCACTTAACCTTTTTTATTTTCCCCAATAACCTCCCTAGAGTATTCTAGAAAGATCAAATTTCCCCTTTTTGTTTTGGCGCTAAAAGTCCCACCATTTTATTTCTAGCCTAGGAAGAAAATTTTATGAAACTCACATTTTAGAGGACCAAATTTGTGGGGCCATAACTTTTGATCCAAGCTTCTGATTTACTATTATTGCATATCGTTGGAAAGCTCTCGTCGATGAGCTCTACAACACATGAACCCACTATAGGTCGATTTGGCGACTTTTTGACCTATTTCGGGGCCTCTAAAATTTTATATCTAAATTTGAAACTGCATTAGAGAAATTTCTCAGGAAGAAAACTTTAATTTCTCCCAAAGCGTGCAGGGTATTGAGGTGATTCTTCTGCAACAAGAAATGTTTTTTAGCTCTGCTCCTTAGGGTAAATTTTCACATCCATATGAGCCCATTTAGGCCGACTTACTAGAAATAGTAAGTGCTTGTTTTTCACTATTTTTGACATCTGACTATCTTACACCCCTTAAGTGCCATCATGTGATTCAAAAAAAATGAAAAAAAATAAAGAAAACATTTTTTTGGGTGATTCAAGATTTCCCTACACTGTTGGATGCTCTACTCAATTTGTGTCTGCTAACTCTAGAAAATGTGCAAGACAAAGTGATTTGGAGAATAAGAAGGATGAGATGGAAGGTACTTTGGTCACCACCTTTCATCCTAGATAGGATGAAGACTATTGGGTGATTGATAGTGGATGTTTTAATCACATGACTGGAGATAAAAGTAAGTTCACTAAACTTGAAAAGTATCATGGTGGTTTGGTCATGTTTGGTGATGATTCTAGAGACAAGATTGTTGGGAAAGGTACAAATAGTTTTGATGGAATACACAACACTTATCATGTATATTATGTAAAATGCCCAAGGAATAAACTTTTGAGTGTTGGACAGATGTGTAGCAAAGGTTTCAAACCTGTGTTTCAAGATAATACCTATGAGATCAAAAAGGGATCCAAATCTATTGTTGCTATAGGAAGGAGAACTCGTGGAAACATCTCTCAGCTTAAGGGTGTTGATGGTCACTGATCTGTATCTCAAGTTAATGAAAGTTGGCTATGGCACCAGAGAATGGGACATGTAAACTTTGATAATCTGGTCAGGATCAGCTCAAGAGATGTTGTCTAAGGTCTGCCTAAAATCATCAAGCCTGCTAATACTGTTTGCAAAAGTTGTTAGTTAGGGAAACATACAAGATGCAGTTTCAAAGGAAAAGAGAAAACTACTACTGGAATGATAGAATTAATTCACAAAACCTATGTGGTCCTACAAGAATAGGAAGCCTAAATGGTGACCGGTATTTTATGCTCCTTATTGATGATTATTCTCGAATGACATGAGTTGCATTTATTAGAGAGAAGACTCAGGCTCTAGATAGGTTTAAAGTGTTCAAAGCAAGAGTAGAAAATGAAGTGAACCTAAGAATCAAATGTTTGAGATTTGATAAAGGTGGAGAATTCAATTCTAGTGAGTTTATTTCATTTTGTGAAGAGAATGGCATAAAGAGACACTTTTCTACTCCTACAACCCCTCAACAAAATGGAGTGGTTGAGAGAAAGAGCTAGACTATATAGGAAGCTGCATGAACCATGATGAAAGAAGCAAATGTAACTGATGTGTACTAGAGAGAGGTAATACACACTATTGTTTATGTTCTTAATAGGGTTCAGATCAGAGATGACAACACAAAGACTCCTTATGACTTATGGACTGGTAAGGCTCCTACTATGAAATACTTTAAGGTGTTTGGAAGTAGATGTTACATTAAAAGAGATGGTGAGAATCTTGGGAAGTTTGATGCTAGATGTGATGAAAGGATTTTCCTTGGATATTCAACTACCAGCAAAGCATATAGATGCTTTAATAAAAGATTGAGGAAGATTGTTGAGAGTGCTAATGTGAAGGTTGATGAGGATATGCACAGACCTATTGAGATAAGTGATGTTGAACCTGATGATCCTATTGGTGCACAAAAGAAGAATAATAGATTGAAGAAGAAGAATAAATTTCAAAACATGTTGTTAAGACTCCTAAGTATTTCTAGAAGAATCATCTGCAGGAATAGATAATTGGAGATAAGAGTGAAGGTGTGAAGACAAGAAGTAAAGTAGTAGCTAAAGGAAATATATGTTTACTTTCTAAAATAGAACCTAAGTTTGTGTGTGAAGCATGTGAAAATGAAAGTTGGTTTAGAGCTATGAAAGAAGATGTACAACAAATAGAGAAGAATTGAACATGGGAATTGGTTCCTAGACCTATGAATAAGAATTTAATTTTCTCAAAGTGGGTGTTTAGGAATAAGTTGAATGAAAATGGTGAAGTTATAAGAAACAAAGCAAGAGGTGTATGCAAGGGATATTCACAAGTTGAAGGCCCATAGAATTTGAAGAGATATTTGCACTGGTGGCAATAATGGAAGCTATTAGGATGTTTTTGGAATTTTTTACCCAGAAGGACTTCAAATTATATCAGATGGATGCCAATTCTACATTCCTGAATGGTGAACGAGAAGAAGTATACATGGAACAACCTTAAGGATTTCAATTATCAAAAAAACTAGATATGGTTTGTAAATTGAAGAAGACATTGTATGGACTAAAATAAGCTCCCAGAGCATGGTACACAAGATTGGATAGATACCTGACACAACAATGATTCAACAGAGGCTCTGCTGACAAGAATCTTTACTTCAAAGTGTACTGTTAAAAAATGTTGATAGTGGTAGTATATGTTGATGATATAATCTATGGAGGAAATGAAGTCATGTGTAAGAGATTTGCAAAGGAAATGAAAAAATAATTTGAAATTTCAATGATTGGTGAGTTGAATTTATTTCTTGGTCTTCAAGTAAATCAAAATGATAAGGGGATATTCATCTCTCAATCAAAATATGTGAAAGAGTTGTTAAAGAAGTTTGTAATGGATGACTCCAAACCGGTTAGTACTCCTATGGTCACCGGATACAAGTTGAGTAAAGATGATGAATCTGCTAAAGATAATCAGAGCAAATATAGATCTATGAATGGTGGACTACTGTATCTTACTGCTACAAGACCGAATATCATGCATACAATATGTCTAGTTGCAAAATTTCAAGCAGATCCTAAAGAAGCACATGTTACAACTATAAAGAGGATATTCAGATATCTTAAAGGCACATTGAATTATGGCTTATGGTATCTTAAGGATACTGATTTCACTTTAAGTGCTTATACCGATGCAGATCAGGCTAGTTGTGTGCATGATCGGAAGAGTACTAGTGGAGGTGCTTTCTTTCTTGGTGGAAGATTGGTTGCAGGGTTAAGTAAGAAACATGACTCAGTTTCTTTATCCACTACAAAAGCAAAGTATATTGCTGCAGCATCTTGTTGCACACAGGTTTTGTAGATGAAGCAAACACTGAAGGATATTAGAATGACATGTGATGAGCCTATTCCTATCTTCTTTGACAATAAAAGTGCTATAAACATTTCAAATAATTTGGTAATGAATTCAAGAACAAAACATATATCTATTATATATCATTTCCTGAGAGAGAAGGTGTTGGATAGAAAAGTCAGGCTAGAGTATGTGTCTATAAAGGAACAAATTGCAGATATATTTACTAAGGCTCTTCTAAAGGATACTTTTGAGTATCTCAGGGAAAGGTTGGGGGTCATTGGTCCTTCGAACTAGGTGCACATGGAGGTGCATCAGTCCAATGGATCCATAGATTCTTCATTTATCTAGACTAATGAATGGGTCTAATTTGTAAGGGGAGTAGAAAGTTCTCATTGTTCCAATATGAGTTGCATGGGTGCACTTCTAAGGGGGATTTATTAGAGCTTTTGATCTTTTCCATTGATATCAAAAGGGGAGAGAGAGTCATGTGAAAAATAGTAGAAGAGGTCTTCTTCCAAAATATTGAGAATGCAAGAATGTTGTGTAGGTTGTCTATCTGGAAAATAAAGGAGAGTGTTGTCTTTGATGGTTTTTGACAGAATGTGTTGCCATCAATGACAATGTGGGAGATTGTTGCAAGTATGAGCAAGTTTGGTGGTGTTGTCATTAATGTTGTCATTGATGTCAGCATAGTTTAGAATGTTGCACATTATACATGTATAGTTGAGATGTTGTTGAGATGTTGTGAGTACATGGAGCTATCCTTATGATGTTGTAGATGTGTTGAAGTGATGAGTTACAAAGTGATTTTGAGAAAATTAATAAAGAGTGAAGTCATAAATATGTATGTGTTCAAAATGTGGTCTGGTATGTGGTCCACATTTCCTCTGTGTTGATCACATGCTTGTGCGGATCTGAAGGATTGTTGCTGGAGATTTTTTGGTGTCATCTCTTGATTTGTATCTTATGGTTTGATGGAGTGTGAAAGTTGTGTTCACTGGTGTGTGAATTGCTTTGACAGAGTTGCATGTCTATGGACTGGGAGAAATGTTTCTTCTTCACAGTCCTTCGCTGTTTTGTTTTAGGTCTTGTGGATTTGGAATATGTCTGGTAATAATGTTTTCTAGGTTCTCATGGAGATGTTCATGGTTTGGTGCTCTGGAAGTTGAGTTTTAGAGTTGTTTGTGTTTGCATAGTTCAGATGGACTGATGGAAGGCGTTCTGTGTTCAAAGGTTTTTGAACTTGTGGTGGATGTATCTAAAGGTATCTGAGATGTGTTCTCATGCTTAATAAAGTGTGTTACGTTATTCGTGTGTTATCTTCTTGCTAGGAAGTGTGTACTCAAGTGATTCATTTGTGTTTTCATTACGTTTGGCCTACCTAGTGTTTACACTTCATATGAAGAACTAAAAATTCAATTAAGGAAGCCTGTGGTTGATTTGAGATGTTGCTTTTGGTCTTGGTTAAGTATTTAATTGGTCCACTCTCATTCCTTTCCACTATGGGAATGTTGAGTTGCCAACCTAATTTGAATTTATGAAATGAAGTGTATGTGTCCGACCTTGGAGAATATTTTTAAGGTTGAAGATGGTATAAATGCAAGTCAATTTTTGAAGGATTAAATGATAAAAAGTAACAGAGTAAGCCACAAGTGAAGATCAAAGTTTTTTGAAGTGAGTTGAGGTAGCAGTACTTCATTGTGTTAGATTTTTGAAATTAGTGAGTTAAAGGTTTTTGCAATCTTCTAATCAAGGCTACAAATATGTGTAATTTTTTGTGGTAGATATTTTTGTTATCTTTGTATCTATAGGTAGTGAGCCTCCATGTTGGACAGTGAGCCTTTGTATTCAGGCAGTGAGCCTCTTGTATTTGGTTTTGCTATTACTTTATATTGTGAGTTAATCCTCACTGTGGTTTTTCCCTTATTGGGTTTTCCACATAAAATCTCGTGGTCATTGAGTTGATTTTTCTTTCTGTTATTTGCATTACATTTTCATAATTAATAACAAAATAGTGTGGTTGTGATGTTGATAAGTCTTTGAAGTTTTGTGTTTGAATTTGGTGATAACCGATTCATGCCCCCCTCTCAGTTGTCATGTGCCATTTAACAAATTCTGTCAATCAAGAAAGGATGCCTCAACCATGTGTTATTCCTTGCAATTATATTCTCTATCCTTTCTTCAATGGAAGCACTCTCTAGTCTTGACCAGTCAATTATTTCTATTTTGTAGACATATAATTTTTCTCCATTGTAGGAAGTTTCCAAGACCTTTCCATCATTCAAACCTTCAAAAATATTCATCAACTTGCACCTCTTGACTAGAGGGAGTGTCATGCTACAATAGTTTGTAATCCCAAGACTTCACGCCTATCTAAGAAATCTACACCCATATGTCTTGAATAGCAACAACATGAAAGATTAATGGCCAAACAGAGGCCCAACCTTGGTAATGGGATCAAACCTATCTTGAGCTTCATAAGAATGCATTATCAAATGTATCATTCTTTTTATCTATCTCAACATTCTAAATGTTGGAGCATGAATAAGCTTCTCCTTGAATGAAAAAGAGAACCCATCTTTATGTTTGCTTGCAATTAACTTCTAGATCTCAACAATTTTATTGTAAAAGTTTAATAGAATTACTTTTCACTTGGGTATATAGGGAGTCTATAATAAGCCTTGTGCAACCCACCAACTTTGATGTAGGAAACTATTTTAAACTAAATAAACTAGTTTGCAAGCCCATCCATTTCCTCAGTTACCTCTAGTGACGATCTCTTTGTGCATTCATTCTCCAAACATCTAATTATTGATAAAAAAAAGTGCATCATTTACCTCATTGTAATTCTTCAAGATTTTCTTCAACCCTAGCAAGGAGTAAGATCATAAATTTTGTTCTCTCCTTGGTTCAATGTTTCAACACAATTCAAGCTTGGAAAATTGGCTTGGAAGGTTGTTGTGCACACCAAATAGGAGATCGTATAAAATAAAGAGGTTTCAAACACCTCTATGAATAAATCATGTGATGTGTCATTGATCAAATTTGTTCAATCTTTCTTTTCCAATCACATATTTAGCTATTAAAATAACATATCCAAGGATAGAAATCATTAGCATTGGGAAGGCCAAATACTATACTTAGGAGGGTGATTGCATCCTTTAATTTCTTTTAGAACTCACTTCTATGGATGACCTTGGCCATCTTAACATGGGACTTCCTCCTCTGATGCAAAAGAGTATCATTAATGAAATTGGTAGCCTATGTTGTTCTATTCTCATTATATTCTACTACCACCTTCATGCCAACTCTGTCATATTGGGCATATGTAGGCAGCCCTAATATAGTCTCCAAGGCCTTAGAGAAAAGATTTGAGACTACTTGGCTAGAAGGGCCAATTATCCTTTCATTTTTACTATTGGAGGACTAGGCATAGGCCAAAATAAGTTCTAGAGACTTTAAAGAGACTAGGAAAGCAATATCTTACACCAGTCTAGACCTAAACATACACTAGACTATGAGGGTCATCTCTCTTTTAGGATTAACCCTTTGTAAGAATTCAAGTCTATTAATGAGCCCAAGGTTTGTGTCTCTAATATTACCCAAACAACATCTTGGATGGAAAGTGATAACCCTTGTATTCATACTTCATTGCTTATCCTTTACATGTGCACTGCAAAACACACATAAAGGTCATTAATGGTATCCAAAAACATTTATCTTTAAGATTCATATGATTGCCAAACAATGAATAAGAAGCCCTTTTACATAATGAAAGAACTATATTAGAATTTTGTGAATAAGAAAGACTTTAAAGCATTAACATACTGTCTCCATCTGGCTTACCATTGACTGCATGAAATTCATTATACAAACTTTCGGCGAATCAAAATTCAAGAACCCAACATAATTCATTCCTCAAAGGTGTTGGGGAACCCAGAAGTTCAATGTCAAACTAGATAACCTGGTAACTATGCATGATAACCCATAGAAACGATTAGTTTAAGCTTAAAATGTCATCATGATGTAGGACAACCAATCCTGAGACCTAAGAAAGTAAGTCTCTAGAAAATGTCGGGGTTCAAAAATCAGAGATCCACTAGAATAGGTACACAAGTAGGGGAATCTCGAAACCACAATCCCAAAAGAGTTAGTGTAAATTGTTGGGGATCTCTAAGACTGTAAAACTTCATAAACAACTTCTACCAGTAGAAGCTAGAGATAGCTAATATCCTAAGACAGCTGTCCTTTGGGTTGCTCTGTACCTAAGTTTCTATTCTCTGCCAGTTCTTTGTCTTGCATGTCTATTTTTTTGTTGCTGTTCTTCTCTGTGTTTGTAGTTGGCGAATGTTGTTCTGTAATTATACCATCCCTTTGCTGAGCTTTAATTGTTTGTAAAGGGTTCTTGAATCCTTGCAAAACCTATTTTAATAACTTAGTTTTCGTATCGATCATGCAAAATAAGCTTGACATCTTTTCTTTCAACAGGAGGAAATGTTGGATGCTGAAATTGCTAATCTGCAAAGAACGGTATGAAATATTTCGAAGCACATTGTTGCGTTCTGTCATAGAGTACTACGTTCATATACTTGTAATTGTTGTAAGGCACTCCACTTCGTAGTATTAGTATAATTATGAGTATCTCTTCTCTATCACCATGGTGAAAACTATTACTTATTAGAAAGTTATTCCTCGTTTATTCCCCTGTATTCCTAATCTATATTTTGTACTCACATTATTCTTTCCATATCACACAGGCTGGTGTGCACACTATCGAAGAATGCAACAACGGGGAGTCTCAACTGTTCTAAAATTTGGAAGCTACAGCTGTAGAAACTGATCTGCAACTTGCGTAATTAATCATGAGTATACACTCTTCATAAATCCGTACAAATAAAGAAATTAGACTCAGAAAATACACTACGACTAACGATGATATCTTCTACCCGAACGTCAGATAAAGAATAGCTGATCATCGAGATCTGTCAAAATACACGAGCTTTCGTGCAGGCTACTTTGTAGATAGCAATTTGCTCGGCAACTTCATACATTTATCAATTTGGCTGATTATTTTAGAAAATTTTAATCCCAGTATATGTGATTTATAGAAATTCTAAGAATTAGAGTGAGGTCATCCAATTTGTAGGATATTATATATGGGAGAACATATAATCTGCCTGGAACCCTACGGTATATTCATATTTTGGCTGAGGTTTGGTAATTGGAAGAGGATCAAATGTCTATCTTTATCTATTCCTATTCATATGTTCGAGTTAAAGCATAGAAGTAATCGTATGGACAATCATGATGGTTAACCTATATTTAGATGGCTTCTTTTAAGATTCATGACAGAGAAATTTAGTACCTGAATTTCCAGTGAGGGAGGTAAATTTCCCTAAGATTAGAGATACTGCTAGGGGTTGTAGGTAGGTGGGCAGAGGAGACAATATATGACTGTAAATGTGCTACTGCACGGAATAATTTTATTGTGTAATTAAATCAATTACATCTGTCTCATTATATAGAGGTCTTAGACAATTCAATGTAGGTGGGCAGAGGCATGAAAAATAAACACCAGAACAATATGCTATGGCACAGAAAATGAATTGATTTTTATTGCCTGCTTGAAATGTTTACATCTGCCTCTTTTTATAGAGGGCTTAGGAATTCTCCAAAACCTATTACAATCACAAAACACATGCATAAAATTAGTCAGTGGAAGTTGGTGGGAGAAGTGTCTGGAATGGAAAGCGAGAAGTTTTCATCTTAAATGTATGTTTGACAATCTTGTTTATTTGTTGGTAGAAATTAATGCCTACCAACACTCCCCCTAATTTCTACCACTAATTACATCAAAATTTACAATGTCCAAAATTTATCTCTTATACTCAAATTGTTAATGTCTTTGTGAAAAAATCTGCAAGCTGCTCCTTTGATCTACAAAACTGTAAAATGATATCTCTATGGTTGACCAACTTTCGAATAAAGTAATATCTAGAACAATGTTTCTGGACTACTCTAAAAAAAATTTGCATTTTGTTTCTCTATATCTATTTGCTTCTTTCGACAGTCATTTGCAGAGTGTCCATACTTCTTGCAATAATAGCATTGAACATTAGATCTATCAAACCTTTGTGATGACTGTTCTCTAGAATTGAAGCTTTGATTTCTTCCTCCTCCTAGATCAGGACTTCTTCTTTCATCTATTTGAGAATTGTCTCTTCCTCTTCCTCTAAATCTCGAGTTTCCTCTTCCTCTATCTCTGCCAAATGACATTTGTGCTTTGAAAGCATTCTCCAATGAGGTATTATCATTCTTGTACAACTTTTCTTCATAATTTTTCAAAGAACCAATCAACTCATCCATAGAATATGTAGTCAAATCCTTAGATTCCTCAATTACCACAACAATAGCATCAAATTTTCTAGGAAAATTTCTCAAAATATTTTCTACAACCTTTTGATCTATTAGGTCATCACCATTCTTCCTTATTTGATTAACCAAATCTGTAACATGATATGTAAATCGATCTATTGAATCAAATTCTTTCATTTACAAGTTTTCAAATTCTCTTCTAAGTGCTTGTAGTTTAGCAACTTTTACCTTACTTGTACCTTGATATGCTATCTCTAAGATGTCCCATACTTGCTTGGTTGAAGTGGCTAGCTTAATCCTTCCAACAACTAAATCATCCAATTCTTGTCGAATTATCTACAAAGCCCTTCTATTCTTTTGCCTACTTTCATCTAGCTTTTTCTTTCATCAGCACTCAAAGTAGACTCATCTTGCAGTTTAGTATAACCATTTCTAACTATGTCTGATAAATTATATGAATCAAATCTCAACTTCATTCTAAAATCCCAATTATCATAATTCTTGCTAGAAAATATTGGAATAAGATATTGAAAGTTACCAGATTGCATACTCTTAAACAGTATACTTCTTCACTTCTTTCTTTTCAATAGCTGCGGCTTTGCTTCTATAATTCCCTTTAGCTGATATGCAATTCCAATGATAGGTGTTGTGACACCCTCAAATTATGCTTGCAATTTTGATCTATTTCTAACACTTCTTTATGGTTGCGGCCTTCAAATGTTTTTTGCCAATCCTCCTTTGTTGATTAGAAATATTCTTGATCCGCGGTTGAGGCTACTCAAGCTCCTTGCAACAACAACGATTCCTTCTATGGTTCTATTTGCAATTCCATAATCTGTGAACTCCTTATTTTTCTATGACTGTGATCTTTATAGGACAACAATGCTTCGAACAAACTTTCCTTCAACAATAGTCGATTCAAGTATTGCGGCACCTTAGGGCTTCTTTGCAATTTCTTTTTTTGTTTTCTTTCAGCAGCAATTCTCCGATCTGTCACTTCCTTGATGCCAATTCGATGATGTTTCAAACTTATGGCTGTCACAAATGGTGACAAGATCTCCTCCTTAACTTGGCTGTTGACGTCTATCACAAATGGTGACAAGATCACCTCCAAAATCCTTCTTAACTTCCTCTTGACATCTGTCACAAATGGTGATAGGATTTCCTCCTCAAATTCACCTGGCTCTGATACCACTCTGATAGGGGTGGATGGACATAGATCAACACCATTTAAGCCGATAATGAGGCCAAAGCATGAAAGTCCTGGATATGTGACAGGTAAAGGAAACAATACAGGTTTAACCAAATTTGTTAAAGAAATGGAATGTGTGCAATTTTGTCATTGTAATAGGAAAGGTCATACAAATGATACATGTTGGGATCTACACCTGTGCAATATTTGTGGTTTGAAGAGTCATTCTGAAAAGACATGTTGGAATAGAGAGTGCAAGAAAGATTCTATGGCAGGTTGTATGAAAATGGATTGTGGATGGACTTATGGATCGAGTTGGCATAAAATTATAGGTATGATTAAAAGTTTTTTTAAGTACAAATGTTCAAGTGTGAGAAATGATGGAAATCTAGCTAAGTTTGAATTTTCAAGGAGGATAACAAATAGTTTAAGTAGATCGGCATCATTGTCTAGCAAGACGTCCATAGAAAGTGAGTTCTCAGAAAGATCAAGTTTTTTGTTTTGAATAATTGAAAAGCAAAGATTTGAGGGACTGCCACAGTAGTTGGAGAAGGTTTAGAGAAAGGCATCATTAGATCTTCAAATCATAGAGATGGTTGGAAGTTTGAAGACTTGGACAAAGACAAAGGCATCGCCAAGTTTGAGGATATCAATCAAAGAAAAAGATTTGCAAAGTCAGTAGACTTGATAGTAGTCAAGGGGAAGGAAATTTATGCAGTAGCATTTGAGGTCGAAATTAAGGGGGAGTGTTAGGAAATTTAATTTCTCCCTCAAATGAGATGTAAAAATATTAATTAAATTAGAGGATTCTAGAGGTTCCAGCTGGACTAGAGATTAGGAATTAAGTAAGACTTTGTAAAGTTCTAGAAGTTATATTTTAGATGTTTGTAGAAATATGTCGGCTAATTCTAGATGTTTCTTAAGATCTCTATAATAGAGGCACCATGTAATGATTTTGGATCAAGCAATTTAATACAAGCATTTGGAGCAGCAACTCGTGTTTATTTATGTGTTTGTTTATTCATGGATTGTTGAGTTTGTGTTTGTTTATGTCCATCCACCCCTATCATTCAAGAGGTTGAAAAACTAAAAGTAACTAACGACTAAACAACAACAAAAATGCATGAAAACAACATGCAAACAACGAAAGAATCTAACTTAAACTATAGCTCATTTTCAGTTACAATAGATACTATCTCCTAACTAAACTCTAGTTCAAGACGAGAAATTATAGATTTCTCTTCATGCAATCTTCATGCAATCAAGAGGAGAAATTATATTCCAATGAGGGTGTTACTTCCATCCTCAAATACTATTGACAAATCCACAATACTCATAACCAGGTGTTATAATTTTCTTAGATATCTTATCAATCTGCAAACATCATACTCTCCAAGTCATACTGAGAGATGCAGGTTTCGCAAGGTTGTAAGGTTACCTAGGACCAGAGGGATCTCATCTCCAAATCCAGCATTTGGAAAGCTAAAGAAAGTAAGCCTCTAGAGTTCTGAAAACATTTTTGTAAAAACAGCTGCAACCGTTTAGAAAGCAATTTACATTTAGAATGTAGATCAATTGTGTCTCTTACATAGGTAATTATTAAGCCTTTTGTTAGTGTTATTAACTTATGGCTCATTTTTTATGGATTTTTTCTTATAGCCTGTCTTGATCTCTATTTAGCCAAAAATTGGGAAAACTAAATTATCCCCTTAGTTTTAAGAGTGTGCTGCATTTTCATCTCATTATTTTTTGTGTTGGTATATATATATATATATATAAATAAAATGGGGTTGTTAAAATTTGATGCACATTAGAATCAATTGTTAATATAATTCCATCTTTTTAGGAAAGTATGCTGGAAAATTTAATCACAAATGCCATAGTTATGGCTTTCACATGTTCATTCTCCAACAATCAGACAGGGCGCAACTACAGTATTTATGATGTGAAGACTCTTATTTATGAGTTACTTATCCTTATCTCCTCCACATTGTTTTTCAAGATTTATCTTATCATCATATTTATTATTTTTTTAGAAGCCCAAATGCAGCCCATGTTCAATAATGCTCATGAATGTGTCACAGCCATCTTAATCAGATCTAGAATTTCTACAAAAGTCTTATAGATAAGCTTAATAATTATATTCAATAGTATTAGTATCAAGGTTCACAATCAACACACATGACATAGAGGTCTACAGAGTAAAATCCAAAATTCCATCTCTAGTGCAAATTACATCAGAGTTAGATTTCATGCAAGACAATTAACAAGATTTATAGAAGATATGACAGAATGGAGAGCTCTATTTATGTTTGAAAACTAGTGATATAGTGTGTGTGTGTATGTGGGGTGATGCTTGTTTTTAGTTTATTTTCTTTCTAAGAGCAACTACTATATCGTCTGTAGGCATAAAACTTGATTTGTATGAGTAGGAGCTATCTTTTAGCAAGCCATGCATTTTACTTTAGGTATAATTCTTTATTAGCAACAGTTATTATTATTTAGTGATCTATGCCTCTTTTTGAGTGTGTTATTTTTCTTGATTGTTAAATGGAAAGAGCTGAAGCTCTATGTTGATCAGCTGAACCTATGTTTTAGTTGTTTTTGTGTTGTCTTTCCTTCTTTTTTTTTTATCTAGTATCAAAGAAAAATAATGATTTCTTTCGGCACAACCCTAATAAATCCTAAAATTCTTTAGTTTAATGGAAAAAAATAGAAATATTGATCAATCATAATGACTGCTTTGTTTACTTCTGAAGATATATGAGAGTTCGTGGAGAATTGGTCTGTTCAACCTATAGATGGAACAACATGCAATGCATTATCTAAAGCGGATTGGAATTTTCTCAAGGATAATAGGAAAAAGGATTCCATGTCTCTCTTCTACATCTTTCAAGTAATGAATGAGCACATCTTTTGAAATTTTACAACAACAAAATAAAAACAAGCATGGAACATCCTTCAAATTGTATATCAAGGTATGGCTAAAGTAAAAATGATAAAGTTACAAATATTAAGAAGCAATTTTGAAATTAGGTCTATGAAATATTCTAATTTTTTAGATTTATTTTTTACTCAGGTTATTGGAATAGTTAATCAAATTAGGTCTCATCGTGAGATTCTTCAAGATAAGAGATTAGTAGAAAAGATTCTTAGGAGCCTTCCCACAAAGTTTGAATCTATTGTTGTGGTTATAAAAATAACATAAATCTCTTATAAAAAAATTTGTAGATGAGCTCCATGTCTCTCTAATTTCTCATGAGCATAGGCTTAGTCATTCTACTAGCTCTTCTTTGGAGCATGCTTTTAATTCACACGTTTTAGTTAGTCATGGTAGAGGTAGAGGGAGACCTAACTTCAAAGCTAGAGGAAGAATTTTGTATAGAGGTGGAAGAACTAACACAAAATATTCAAGCGAAAGAGGCAGCAAAAAAAATTCAAGTGAAAATTAATCTCAAAGCTAAAGATATGAAAAATCTCAAGCTTAATGTCACTACTATAAAATATATGGTCATTATGTAAATGAATGTAGAAAATGATATTTTGATTTCAACAAAAAGAATGAAATTATTTCTAAAGAAAATCAAAATCGATATATTATGTGAAAATTTTTAAAGCTTGATGTTATATTTAATGATTTGCAGAAACCTGTATACAAGGAGGAAATAGTTTATAACTGGAACTCTATAACTAAACAATGTAATATTATCCTAAACTAAATTTCTATGCAAACTTTCCCCCCTTATTACATTGTTCCGAAAACCACAAAAATCACCTAGCCAAGGGACCCTTCCTTCCCCTCACTAAAAGCTTACATAACAAAACTAGCTGATTACAAAAGAAATATATATTCTTGAGAAGATCTCCCTTTGAAGAAACAAATCCTAAATCAAGTGTGTTATGGAATAACTTGCATAAGAGGAATATAATATGAAATATGATGCAATATTTGATAATAATATGCCACTTCGAGGGGGCAACCTCCTAATCCACTTCGATGGGGATGCCTCCAATATTCTTCAATAAGAACACAATAGTCAACATGATGATCAAACAAGACTCACAAACTCCAATATATACCTATTTATTCCTAGGATATCACCTAGGTTGACTTAGATAAACTTATATAAGCCCTAGGCTAACCTAACTAACTAAACAACAATACAATAATGATAACATGACTTAATTAGGAGAACTGAGATAATCACAAGCTGACTATTCATAACTCGATACACACTATACGGGTAAGGGCATACCACTGTCCACCTCTTTACAAAAGAATTTTCCTCAATGCTAAATTATATTTTTTCTTCTTGTTCATCTCCACTTTTACTCCCACTTCTTTTCACTAACTCATTTTACTGCAAAATCTGATGAAAATGTCAGACGAAATATGTATAATTTGATGTATCGTCGAGTGCTTGTAAAATTTGATGTGTAATTTTCAATTTTTTGAAAGTTTATCCCCGATGTTCGTCAAAATTTTGACGAACCTGGGTTTCATCGAAATGTCGACTATCAGTTTCGTCGAAATTTCGATAAACATGAAAAATAGAAAAAAATCAAATTGTGGCCGACATAAAGAAAAATGAGTTCACGCCTGATTTATTGCGATAGTGTTTTTCTCTACTTGAGACAGTTTGTGGAGAACTAAGGACAATTTTCTTGGGAAAAATCAGAAAAAATTCAAGAAGATATCGCCAGGTTGAGGGTAGTCATTTTCTTTTTGCAGAATTCAGTTGTGAAGTCAAATTTGTAGTTCTAGGTTTGAAAATCATATTTTAAAGCAACACCTCATCAGATTTCATTTTTAGAGGTTTAGGGTTTTGAGAATTTCATGTCCAAATTGTGTTGTGTGGAATCACCATAAGATCATAACCAAGGAATAGATTCTTGTGACTGTAATTACGTGATCCATAACTCTATTGGTCATGTGGCACAGTTGTGCTATAACAAATACAGGATGCATTCATGTGTGACCCAAGTTTATTGTGGCTATGTTGTGATAGAAATGGAGGCACTCATATAATGTAGTTAATTCAAGTTGTATAATGTAGGTGTCAATCATCATTGGGTGCATTCAGGTTGTCTCAAGTTTAACAAGTTAGGATGTAATTATAGAATGATCGAAGATTTATTACCTCTTGCTGCAATAAAGACCCTATAACTCTGGTTGATATGCAGAGTGGTTGTGTTATATCAATTATGTAGTGCATTCAATCACAACCCATGTTTAATGGGCTATTCTAGAGAGTGATCAAGATTTTTTAAACCTTATGAATGTTACTTAAAAGTGTATAGCTTAAACTACAAACCAAGTTTGTTACATACTTGAATGCAATCTTGGGTTACTATAAACTATAATAATGTGATATGCTAATAACCAATATGAAAAGTAAAGAAAGACCCATGATATATCAAATACATTTCCTTGATCAGGTTTACATACCTTAATGATCAAACACAAGCTTCTCACACACTCTAGGATACAATCCAAGATCATACCACAACTTTGTCAATAAAACTAATTTTTTGACCCAAGATTTAAGGTTGTTTTTTAATACCAACAGACGCATTGGTAAGAGCATGATTAGGGTACAAGCCCTAGGCCTCCGTAGAAACATAAACAATAACTATAGCGGATTAGTGAGGTTGCAATACTAGAAAGATTGAGACATTGTAGGTAATAACAAAATATTGCAATCTAGAGATTGTAGCCAATAACAAGCACACTATGTAGCTTAGTGTCATTTGTAAATGCAATCTATGGTAAGAAGAATGATAGTCACTTGAGATGTGACAGTTAAAAAGAGGATGCGCAGTGACAAGACAATAAAGCTCAAACCTTGCATAGTAAAGTGAAGATTTTAACAATGAGTTTCCTTACCCCCTTGCTGACTTTAAGGGTTTTTCAAATTCTTTTGGTAGTGTTAGACAAGGAAAATGCAATCAGCGAATGACTGTCCAAATGAAGTAACAGTGGTAATCATAGGTTCAATGTTTCTTCTTGGCCATTAATGTATAATGGAGGTAGTGGATTGCATGTTTGAGCAGTGTTATGAGACTCATCAAAGATGGGAGAATAGTGAATAATACCTTGTGGACTATGAAGTAGTGTCAATAAGGTTGAAGGATCTTAAGAACTACAATACCATGAAACAATGAGTCCCCTGTAGTAAGTAGGAAGTCTATAGGGCATAGTTTGATTTTATAGAAGGATGCTCATGAAAGGAATCTTCAAGTGATAGTGAGTGAGCTGTTTGAGATAGTAGCTGAGGGTGCAATACCTAGTCTTAAAGGAAGTTAGCAAAGTAGTAAATGTGCAAGAAAATCAAATCATACACAACAAAAATTCACAATGTTATCTTGCATAATGCCTTGAGTTTGAAGACAAAAATCTCATTGTATCTTCATGATGAAAGTGGTGACCTTAATGGTCAATCACTGGAAACCATGATTTTAAAACATGCTATTGTGCTTATGGAGGAAACATTTTAAGCAAGGCAGTGAGTGATGGTTTGGAACAATTGCAAGTATGAAGGACTTGCTTTATATGCATACTATGCAGTCTATCTTAAGACACCATTCTTAGAAGAGATTGAAGGTGGATTATGGAACTCAAGGGTTACCATGAAAAAGATTAAAGTAAAGAAGATATTAAAGATGTCACATGAAAAACCCTAGTAGCTGGTGTAATGAATATAATGCCAAAGAGGATAGTGTGTTGGGGAAGATTTAGGAGATCTCCACGTTATCTAATTATAGGGAAATGCATCATTTATTTATTTTTATAATTAAAATAAATCATTCTAAACCCTATATAGGATACATTGATACTTCAAAAGCCTCTGAAGGAATTTGAGATTATGCAAATATATGTCAAGTAAATACCTAGATTAGAAATAGTAGGAGGAACAATGTAAGATTTGTTGAGTAGAGCAGAAATGAGATAGGCAGCAATGAATCGTATGCCTCCTTTCACACACATCTCCTCACCATTCTTTGTCATTATTTACAGAAACACTTCTCCATTTTGGCGGTCTATGCTTGAAAATAATGTTTTGACGAAGGTTTTAGAGTATGTTTATTAAAATGAAAACTCCATTCTGGTGGGCTACGCCAGAAAATAAGATTTTGACAAAAATTTTAGGGTATGTTTATTAAAGTTTTAGATTATTTTGGCGGACTATATTTTTGATTCCTTAAATGACTTATTCAAATGAATTCTGACTAAATAAATGACTAACTATTTAGTCATTTTTTATTTGTGTGACTAAATCATTTTTAATCAACAACCAAACTAGTAATTTATTTACTCATTTATAGCTAAGTTGCAAAAAATGAGCAGAATTTAGTCATTTTTAGTTGTTGTGACTAAAAATTCTAGTCACATAGTCATTTATTTGTCAAATTCTACTAGTGTGTGCTTCCTTGTGTGATTAGGGCTCTCTCAATGTTGAGGACCCTAGGGATAAGCTCGTCATAAGAAGTGACACATTGCATCTTTAACTAAAAGGATAAATCCATATTGACATTAGCAATGATGATTCTGACTTGTTGCTCCTTAGGAATGGGTCGCTTGCTCTTACTAGCTTGCTACCTCCATCATTGTAGGAAGTTTGTGATCAAGTTCAATATTCTGATTTTAGGAGTCTTAATAGTTGGAAATCATAGTAAAATCAGAATTTAATAAGTTTTGGAATTAGCATTTTAAAGTGTTTTTTGGGGTCATTAACTTCAGACTATCTATAATCACTTGATCATGATCATGGTTTATTTGTGTCTATCATTATTATAAAGGTGGGGTGCCCTACGGCAGATGATATGGATTATCACCGCCCGAAGAATGTGGTTTTGCAAGCGGACGAACATGAAGTTAATGATCCTATGGAAGAAGATGATCATGTGCTAGAAAACACAGTTGAAGATGGTACGAATACATTGATCCATGACACATTTAGTGGCAAAGCTGATCATGATGATTAGGATGACTTTGATGATGTTCATGATTTACCTGTACTTGAGAAGGCATACAAGCCCCTTTATGAAGGCTCCCAAACAACTCTTCTCTCTGTTGTATTGTTGCTATTGAACTTGAAGGTTATTAATGGTTTATCAAACATAGCAATCTCACGGATGTTAAGGTATGTCATATATGTCATCTTTTTTCATCTATTTTAATTGTTGTTAGTTCATCACTAGTAAATAAAGGATGAAATATGTACCATTAATATTCTTTATATTAACAAAAAATTTGTTGCAGATTGATTAATGAATTTTGTTACCACCATCAAATATTTTGCCTCGCTCATACCGAGATTTATCTGCCATTATGAAAGATATTGGAATGGAGTATCAAGCAATAGATGCATGTCCCAATGATCATATTATATATCATAAACAACAGGAATTTGTAACAAAATTTTTGAATGTCATATCAGTAGATATCGAACAGATCAACTAACAAAAATGGTGTCTCACGGTTCTTCATTATATTCCCATTATTCCACGTATGCAATGATTATTTAGGTGCAAAGCTTAGCACAATTTATATGGATTACCATGCACATAATAGAAGTGGAGATGACATTCTTTGAATGCCTTGGGATGGTTCTGCATTTAGGGACATGGAGTAAAAATGGCCACACTTTAAAGAACCTCATAATCTCAAGATTTCATTGGGAGTAGATGGTGTCAATCCTATTTGGAGAGCTGAGATCTATTTACTCAGTGTGGCCTATTTTTGTTATCAACAATATCATTCCTCCATGGATGTCAATAAAGAGGGAGCACATAATGTTGTCAATGATTGTTCTATATCATTTTCTTTCATTCAATTTGTTGCAGTCATGTCATGTACATTAATTTATATATATTGCAGTAAAATGGTTATAATAATTATGTAATGTTTATGTTCATTCAACTAGGTAAGTACCAAGTTACAGATATGAATGTATATATCGAGCCTCTTATTGACGAGTTACTAAATTTATGGAATAGCGTCACTATGTATGAAGTCTCTAGACCAATAGGACAGACAATTTCAATTGCATGCAATGCTTGTATGGACAATTCATGATGCCCCAGGGCTAACACATTTTTGTGGTATGTTATAACGTTTGACTGTACTTTAACAATATTTAATTTGATGAAGTAGATATCATGCTTGTTTTTAAAATAATCTATTCATTATATATAATTATAAAAATTGATATATTTAATCCAATTATATATGATCTTCCAAGTCTTTAAACAAAGGGAAAATTTGCATTTCCAATTTGTAGTCCAAAGATGAAATCTCATCGTTCAACAAGTTTAGGAAAGTAGGTGTTTGATGAGTATAGGCACTTCCTCCATAGAAATCATAAGTATTGAACTACTGAAAAATATATTTTCAATGGGAAAGAGGAGACTACATCAAAACCACGAAGAATGACACCTCGCCTATGGAAGTTGGAATATAATAGAATTAATCGTCAAGGTTATACATCAGATCAAATTATTTATCTATCATATATGATATGTTTTGAATTTATATTTTTATATTGTGTTGTGTTTACTCATGTTGTAATTGACAATGATTGTCGTTGTTAATTTGTTTAACGTATATGCTTCATGAAGGTCATCAAGGCATTAATGGCCAGCTTCCATAAGGACTGAAAAGTTATCCGAGACAATTTAGTAGGTTGCCCTACTATGAGCAGCTACAAATTGTGCATTTGTTTGATACAATGCATATCAGAAAGAATATAATAGAAACGTTATGAAAAATATTGGATGGAAGGAATGACAAAGAAAAAATAGTCAAAATTTGTAGTGACATTCAGGAAGCCAATCATGGAATGAAAAATATCATTCAATTAAATAGCGATGGAGACCAAATTAATATAAGTTCCCTTCCTTGGTTATTAACAGATCAGCAAAGCAATGCTATAAAAGAATTCATATGAAAAATTTGATTTCCCACAAGATTTGCTATGAACATAAACAATATAATAACAAACAAAGGTGAATTTGGGTCAGAGATGAAAACACATGATTGACATACCTTCATTAAGGTAATTATTCTGGTATATTATATAAACTTGTATAATGCATGTACTTTTCAATGTATTGTGTTTACTACTTTTGGAAAAATAATGAAAAGATCATTTTATAATTGTTCCAATACATTCTACCTCTATCTCTCCCACAAAACTTTGACAACAATGTCAAGCAAGTTATATATGATCTTGGAAAATACATGAGGTAAGTAGCAATATTTGTTCAATTCATTGTATACATCTTATAATTGCCATTTGTTTTACTTTTATGTAATATACTGTATATTTTGGTTAAATCTTGTTAATATATTTGCTCCTTGAATCACTTGTAGATGGATGTCATCTAAAGAAATCCATAAAGAAGATATAAATTATTGGAAGAGAAAAATTCCTCGTCTAATGTGTGAAATGCAAAAGTGTCTACCTTCGACATTTTTCAATGCACAAGAACACTACCTCATATACCAGGTTGAGGAGATTGAATTGTGTGGACTTGTACACACAAGGTCAATGTGGATGGTTGAGAGGCACTTGAAATTTTTGAAGGCTTTGGTTAGACAAAGAGAAAATCCTAAGGGTTCTATGGTGGAGGGATATATGGTATACCAGACCATGGTGTACATTAGTGAATATCTTCCTAAGTTTATGAATATTGTTTTTGGATTCGATTGTGTAAGTTTAATAACTTTGATCTTCCTAAGTTTGCAACAAAGATCCATGTAGATCGCATTTGGGATCCCAACTCCATTAACAAATTTGAAGGGGAGTACCTGATGGGGAAAGGTAGATTGAGGAAGGTGAGAGTTAATTATAAGATGTTCATGGAGATTAATTGGAATACATTTTACATGTGGTTTTTATGTATATTATACTTATTTAATTTTTAATCTTCAATATACATCAATTATAAATTAAGGTCATATACTGTGGTATTTAACTAATTATACGTCGTTTGTGAATTTCAAATTTTTTTGATATAGTTGGTCGAGAGTGGGATGCACTACATTTGTACAACACCAAAAATCTTGATTGGATGATGGTGTGGATTGAACGATGTCAACAATCTAGCCGTGCATTAACATGGGAAGGTGTGGCTTCATTGGTTAAAGAAGCTCATTGTAATGGAGATTCCAATGTTACACAAAGGGAAATTGATTTAGCATATGGTTTAAGAGATAAACAGGTACGTATAAATATATTAATCACCCATATTATTTAATTATTTTCAATTATATTGATGTATATATATGTTGAGATTGTTTTCTTTGCATACATTCGGCCAAGAATAAATATGTTTATCAACTGACGATATTGAAATAATTTTTACATGTTTGACATATTGCAGGTGAAACACCACAAGGCTATGTGGTGCAATGGTCGTAAATTTTGAATCCAAATGTTGGATGACATGAAGAAAACTTGTGATTCTTGTATAACTGTAGTCTTTCAGGTGACTAATGTTTCATCTAGAAGCGACATACATCCATAAGTCTCAGAAAATTAATACTATGGGATTTTGGATGATATACTTGAGTGTGACTTTAAGTCCTTCAGATTAATTATATTCATCGTCCTATGGTACAGGCTACGATTGAATGAAAATGATCCTAAGAGAATTGTTATTGAACATGGTAATGGATTTACCATGGTTAATACAAGGTTGATCGAGCGAGCTGGAAATAAACCCTATGTTCTTCCAAGCCAATGTGAGTAGGTATTTTACTTAGAGGTTCCAGGTAAACCAGGTTGGTCATTTGTTGTTAGACATGATCCAAGAGGAAGGCCAGTAAAGTATAATGTGGTGGAAGAAGAAGATATCGAAGAACTAGAAGATGATGTAGATGATGATCAGGACCAACAGTTAGTTGATGATGTCCCTGAAGAAGATGTCAAAGATGAGGAACTAGATCATGATGATGTAGGAGTTAATGTTCATGAAGATGATATCTATGTGGATGATGACATTATCAAATACTGATATCGATGATGATGATGATGATATGACCAATCCTTACCATGTCGAATCTGGATTGGATGATACAGACAAAGAGTCAAATAAAGAAGAAGATCAATGACATTGAAATGTATAAGTTATGCGATTATATTATTTATTTGATATTAATTTCTTGATAGAATTATATTTGACTTATGTGGTTACATAATTAATTCATGATGTTTTTAATTTTTACGCCATTACATAATTAATTTAATGATGTACTTTTTAATGTTTGAAAAGTAAAAAAATTAAAACATTTCAATAGTGATGTTAACAACTTGAAATTAGTGTTTTATGTTTCATGTGATCATAAGAGATTAAAATGTCTGTTGTAGAGGTGGTTGTTTAGTGGTTGACGTGTAAAGGCCTTTAAAAGTCATAAAGTGATCATTGTAATGGTTGTCGATGGTTGAGGATTTAAAATACAAGCTCTTGACATTCAAAATTTTTTGTTTTTCTGCAAAATTTATGTATTTTTCCTGTTATGAGGCACTGTATAGTCACATGCAGCCATATTTTGATGTGAAATCAATTCCAGGTTGTGAAGATATGTGTTAGCTTTAATTTGAATCTAATTTGAGGGCTTAAGGCATTGATTTGAGTTAGAAAGCTTCATTTCTTTGCATACAGCCTGGTTACCCTATTTTTGAGGGTTTTGTAGTCCAAACATGATATAAAGGGGCTCTTACACTTTTTGTGATTATTGTAGCTTGTGTAAGAGGCCCCATGGATATAGTTGTAATTGTAGGATGCATGAATAGGGCTTAGAATGAGAAATAAAGAAAGTATAGCTGTTGTCCTCAAGAGTTTTGTGAAGAAAAACATGTGAAATGAGAGGTTCAAGCCTAGGTTTCAACAAAATATGTATGGGAGATCTGATTTTATGAATTTGTATCCATGTGCAGACCAAATGGGTTGTTTCTGAACACTGAATATAAATGATATACATATACACACACACATGCACACACACACACACAGATATATATATATATATATATATATATATATATATATATATATATATATATATATATATATATATATATATATATATATATATATATATGTGTGTGTGTATGTATGTATGTATATATGTATGTATGTATGTATATGTATTTTTAAATGTAAATATAAATGCAATTCTTGGATGCTCTCCTAGAACAATAAATGCAACATATCATTAAAAGAAATCTATATCTATGTATATAAATGTGATTTTCTAAATGCAAGTGTAAATGCAAAGAGCATATGGTTTTGTAGTGTTATAGATACAACATATCCATAAATTAATGAAATTGAAATTCTAAAGTCTTCAACACATATATATGAAATCGATCAAACTATTAAACTACATGAGAAATAAATGAAAACAGTAAATGCATATGTATGTGTATTTGTAAATGTAAGTGTAAAATAAATAAGAATAATGAAAATTATAAAAGAATACAAGGAAAGGTTTAGATTTTAGAGTGGGAGAGAGATAGAGGGTAGAGGGTTTAAGGGTTTAGAGTTTAAGGGTTAATGGTTTAGGGTTTAGGTTTAAAGGTAGAGGGTGTTGGTTTTTTTTTTACACTATAACAAGGTTGGTCTTCTAAGCTACCTATGGGATTGCCAATTCCAATCAATGGCAACTCAAAGGACTTGGACCAACTGACAAAGAATTTAAAAATCCTCCTACACTTTGGGCTTTGCAAGACTTAGGAGGGTGATCCCTTAATGTGTTTACAACCTTTGCACCAATATCATAAACAACATTAATACATAATAGATAATACCATTGAATAGCTCAACACAATAGGATAATATTGAATAAAATTGGCTGTTCACCTATAATATCAACTATGTGGAGCATAAGATAACTTAAACACAATCCATAGTAAAATATAGTAATTAATTTGCAATT
Source organism: Sequoia sempervirens (assembly GCA_007258455.2). Classification (NCBI taxonomy): domain Eukaryota; kingdom Viridiplantae; phylum Streptophyta; class Pinopsida; order Cupressales; family Cupressaceae; genus Sequoia; species Sequoia sempervirens. The sequence continues at coordinate 26,167,499 of VDFB02292527.1, read as the reverse complement.
TGTAGCAAGCTCTAGGCAAAGAAAAACAATTATTGAACTACACAAATAAGTACAACTTAGATCAGTGCCATATATCCATTGAAGGAGTCAAATTCATAAGCATCTAAAGGTTTATGACAGATTTAATACATAACATATAACTTATAAGATCCCTGACAATATTGCATTATATTGCATCAGTATGCATTCTCACCCAATACTACTTATCAAATCCTTATACAAAACATATCTTCCTATAATCCCATTCAAGCATTTTAATTAATTCCTTGAATTAAAGCTAAAATAAGGATTATACACACCACAACAGTGAGATGAATCCCTCTCTCTCTCACTAAATTTCTCTATCTCTCTCCCCTCTACCCATAACCCTAAACCCTAAACCATTAACCCTTAAACTCCAAACCATTAAACCCTCTACCCTCTACCTTCTCTCTCTCTCTCTCTCTCAAGTCTCTCCCTCCTACCCCCTCTCCCTCTCTTAGGTCTCTATCTATCTCTCACTCACTCCCTCTATGTTTCTCCCCTCTACCCTTAAACCCTAAACCCTAAACCCTTAACCATAAACCTTAAACCCTTAACCCTTAAACTCTAAACCCTTAAACCCTCTACCCCATATCTCTCTCCCACTCCTCCCTCTTTCCTTGTCTCTCTCAAGTCTCACCCTCCTACCCTTTTTCTTCTCTCTCTCTCTCTCTCTCTTATCTCCCTCCCTCTACTCTCTATCTCTCTCCCACTCCCTCCCTCTCTCTCTCCTTTGAATCCCTCTATCTCTCTCCCTCTACCCATAACCCTAAACCCTTAACCCTTAAACCCCAAACCCTTAAACCCTCTACCCTCTACCCTCTCACTCTCAACTCATTCTCTCTATCTCTCTCCCCTCTACTCTTAACCCTAAACCTTAAACCTTTAACCCTTAAACTCTAAACCCTTAAACCCTTAACCCTTAAACTCTAAACCCTTAATATTAGGTGTGTATTAAAACATCATAAAAGTATAAATTTTTGGAGTTCTATTAGGAATTGAATGATAAATGATGATGAATGGGAAAATATAAGACACTTTAATATTTTCAACTAAAAATTTAGATATGAACAATTAGGATTAGTGTTCACTTAGGGTTAGGTTTAGGGTTCAATTAATGTTCAATTTGGGTTAGGATTGAGGATGAGGTTGGGGTTTAATTAAGGTTATGAATTCAATAAGAGTTCAAATAGGGTCAAGGTTAAGGTGGGTTGCGGTTAAGGTTCAATTAGGATAAGAATTAGTGTTAGGGTTAGGATTAGAGTTCAACTGTAGTTCAAAGTTAGGGTTATGGTACAATTAGGACGAGCGTTCAATAAATGTTCAATTAGGGTTTGGGTTAGGGTTGGGATTATGAATCAAGTAGGTTTGGGTTAGGGTTTTATTAGAGTTAGGTTTAGGGTTTAGTTAGAGTTAGGGTTAGGGTTAGGGGTAGAATTGAATTATGCTTAGTGGTCAATTACAATTAGATTTAGTGTTCAATTAGGGTAATGGTTAGAGTCCAAATAGGGTTAGGGTTTAACTAGGGTTAGGATTAAATAGAATAAAGTTTTGTGTTTAATTATGATATCTAGAATTTAGTATAATTTTAGAAAATGAAATGATTTGGACACAAAGAAAAAAATAGAAAAGTTGATTTTATATAGATCTTATTTCTTAATTTATTCTAAAAATTCTAATTAATAATTGTTTAATTAATATAAAATGAATATTTAATTTAATTTAATTTAATTGTATTAGATAATTAGTAAAACTAAATAGATAATAAATATTTTATGGATTTTAAAAATTAGAATTTAGTTTAATTTTATTTGTAATGTCAAATATTAAAATTTTAGATTGAAATACTTAATTTATTTTAAAATATTTATAATTAATGTTCAATTTATAAAATAATATTAAGAAATTAATAAATATAACCCGCGACATAATGTATTAAAGACACATCAAATTATTTATCATTCCTTTGGCTTCACCGGATGAGACACGTGGCGCTCGTCCATGATATCGTGATCTTGCAATTTCTGATTGCGGGATTGCGGGGAACGGCTAAGATGCGGCCGAACTCAACTTCTAATCTCCTATCATAGATCTTCTTTGACTTGACTAGTTGCCCTAATTTCTTTGCTTTTGCTCATTTTTAATGAATTTCCCCTGGCCTTGTCAAATATTTCATTTTAAATGTTTTTCTTTGGAAGCAATGAAACATTTAAAATATATTGCATAAAAATTTCCTTGGGCCCCACCTTGTACAGTCCACGTGGCACTCGCCTACGATTTTCGCAATCAACCAAAGCATCATCATGGGATGGCGGGGAATGGCTTAGATCAAAGGGCAGTTGATGAATGATTGCGCAAATTTGATCCCCCAAATGGGACATGTGTCGCCCGCTCGCGATATCACCATCCTACAATTCCCGATCACGGGATGGCGGGAAACCGTTGATCTTGAAGGGATTTTGATCGACGATAGCACAAATTTCATCCTTTTGAAAAATAAAACATTCATTAAAGGGAAAGGGGACATTACTAGGCGGATGGAAAAACACAACATAAGTTTTGTTAAAACCGTTCAACACAGGGCCAACCAGGACTTAGGAAAATAAAACCCGCAGAGGAAATTAAATATTAAGACCAAAGGGACCAAGCCTAGATGGAACGATGGGGCATAAGATGTTTTTAAAACCCTTCAAAAAAGGTAACATCGAAATAGATCCCGACCAAGGCATTAGGTAAACACAAGGGTTTAAGATGAAGACAAAGCTAAAACCCTAGCCCTAAGAAATTTTCCAACACCATGAAAGACCAGTGACATAAGGCAGGGCATGAGTGAAACATTAGGAACAAAATTTGAAGTTCCATCAGTATATGAGAACCTCTAAATTTTATATGAAAAAAACATAAATACATAATGAAGAAGTGAAATAAGTAGTATTTTTTTGTTTTAAATAAAATATCACAACTCTCCACTATAAGTATATCATTTAAAACATGAAATGCTCATTTAATAAAATAAGACACTCATTTAAACAAGTATTGTTATCATAGTGAGAAAATATTGTTCTTATGTGTACAACAATTGGGGTAGCAATGTACATGCTGGTATCTTTTTTTACTACTCAAAAATGTAACCAACTTTGTCTTCTAATCTACCTATGGAATTGCCAATTCCAATTAAGGGAAAATCGAACGACCTGGACCAACTAACGAGGACTTGAACAAATCCTCCTACACTTCAGGATCTGCAGGACCTGGGAGGGGGATCCCTTAATGTGTTTACAACCTCTGCACCATTATCATAAACAACATTAACACTAACAAATAATCTCACTTAATAGCTCAAAATGATAGGATAATACTGAATTAAATTGGTTGTTCATTAGTAATATCAACAATCTGGAGCATGAAATAATTACAACACAATCCATAATATAAGATAGAGATTTATTTTCAATTTGTAGCAAGCTCTAGGCAAAGACAAACAAATACTAAATCATACAGGTAATTACAACTTAGATCAGTGCCATATATCCATTGCAGGAGTCAAATTCATAAGTATCTAAAGATATATGATAGATTTAACGCATAATATATGAAATCCTCGGCAAGATTGCATTACAATCTCATCAATATGTATTCTAACTCAATACTACTTATCAAATCCTTATATAGAACATATCCGCCTATAATCCCATTCAAGCATTTTAATTAATTATTTGAATTAAAGATAAAATAGAATCATACACACCACAACAGCGAGATGAATGAAACAACCCTTAGTCATTTATTCAAAGTTCAGATATGCATGTACAGTGGAGAGACATGAGTTTGAATTTATCATTGCAACTCAAATGCTAGTACTGTTATATAACATTAAATCCCCATGAACTCAAAACCTGTTACAAAATGACTCAAAACCTAAATTGCATTTTTCTCTAAAACCATCAATCTTTACAATTCGATGTGCAACTTCACCTAGACTCGACCAAAATTATCTAACTTGCTAACCTGCACTTCTGGCCTTGAAATCCTTCTTATAGAAAATGAAGGAGAAAACAAGCATCAGGCCAGAAAGTACACATGTCACTAGCCAATTGGAGCACCTGATGATATACCAAAAATTGTTACAACAACAATCACCATGGAGAATATTCTTGTTCATCATGTCAGTTGAGAAAATTTGATGCAATAACAAAAAACCATAAGAAACCACATCGAGAATGCCATCAATGCAAAACTAGAACCATTGTAACCGCAACATCTAATTTACCACCTGTTAGCAGCTCATTCCTTTTACTCTTCCTTAGTAAAATACTTAGCTACCCATTATGGTATTCTTCATCAATCGGCCTATCAAAATTAATCACCTCATTTACTTTTGTACTATACAACATGTATTTTGCCGCTACCTGATTTGCATCTCTTTCAAAAGATTCTAAAAATGAGCTGGTACTAATAATCTTACCCATACAACTCACCAACAAATCATAATCTGAGTCATCACAAATTAATTTAATTTGATCATTAATGACCTTACTTGCTTGATCCTGCCATTGTTGAAGTGTTTTGATTTTCCCCTGCTCATCAATTATATCAGGTAACAATGTGTTACCCCAATCACTGAAATTCTTCACCAACTCCCTAATCTTCTTACTCAAGTCATCTAGTAAGGTCTGAAAACCTTGCAATGATTTTACTAAGACATGAGTAGGATTTAATGATTGGGGCCTATTATTTATATCAAACCTTGAGGCTTTATACATGATATCTAGATCACTAGCCCTAGGGATCTAATTTTCAATTATTGGTATCACTACCTCCTAATCCCTATCAATATTCTTTATTACTTCCAACAGTAAAGAATATAAAGAATGTATAGATAGCAATTTACTATCTACATTTTCATTTAAATGCCTCAAGATAGTAGTAACAATCTTCTTTTCCTTTGAAAGAAATCCATCCTCTCTTACCTTTACTGATGTCTGCAATTCATCAATTTTTTGCATGAGCTGCTTATTCATAGGATCAACAGAGTATTTTGTTTCTTCATCAATTTTTTCTAAAGGAGGGGTGAGGGTAGGATTCTAACTTGGAGACCTTGGTGTGGAAACAATTGGAGAAGCAGGAGGCACTGACCATGCTATGGAAGATAATGTACTAGTCCCTAGAGCACTTGGTGTCTCCCCAATTTGTCTATACCTGAACCTTTCCACCTCAGTTTGCAACTCAACATTCCTCTGTTGCATCTTGTTGTATTCTTCAATCAAAATTTTATACTTCTCCATTAGGCTTTTCTTTTCAGCCTCCTCCCTTTCAGCAGTATTTTGGGCCAATTTGGCCACATTCATAGTCAAATTAGTGGCCTCGGTGGTTGAGGTCTCTGAGGCTCTCTTTATTATTAATCCTCCTCTGAAATTTGGATTAATATCAGAAACATATGGTTTTATCCCTTGTGGGGCCAATGCCCAAATTGCCAAAGTTTCATATTCCTCATTGAAGGCAGAGTTTTGTAATGCTACCTTGACTTCTTCTTCAGAGTCTTGAAAGGGATTCTTGGACTTCATAATAGCATTAAAGGCTACTAAATTTGAAATATCCCATTCAAGTAGAATCAATACACCAGCTTGACTCACCAGTTTTGTTCTTTTTTCAGGAGTGATGTTCTTGAATTCTTCCATTAATTCATCTTTTACCTCCTCATCATTCTCCTGGTCTGACCTGTTAGGCCTTAATTCTCTTCTTTGCCTACATTTATCTTGATATTCTTCAAATTTCATTCTCCATGCCAATTGCAAGAATACATGAGTTTTTACAAATGTATTGTTATCTAGAAACTCCTTGCATGCTTACATTCTTGCATCTTGTACAATTTTTCCTTTCATATCTAAATTGGATAAAACCAATTCAGCTAGCCTAGGAGAAGGCATACCAACCTGCATGTCCTAATCAGTAACAATAATCTCATCCATAAAATCCTCCTATGGTTGATCAATTCTTTGCCTCTTAGGGCTTGGCTCAGATGGTGGTGATGAGGGATTATCTTCTGGTGATAATTCTAAATCAATGATTTTGATTGCCCCAGGCACTTTGAATTTTGGACCTGGTTGTGGAGGCACCTTCATTATTTGATTTCCTTTTCTATCCACTTCTTTCTCATCACTACTGGCCACCTTTCTGTAGGTTGGTATACTAGCCTTGTTTCAATTGGCCTAGCACCTTGTTCTTGTACACCCAAACTTAATTCTAAGTTTATCTTCTTGGTTCTCAAGGTTCCCATAATCTCTTTGAAGTTCTCCATCAGAAAATCAATTTTGTTATGGTGGGGATTGAACTCCAACAATAGATCATACTTGGGATCCATTTTATGCACAACATCTAGTAGCTTACTATAAGCTTTCCATTTCTCCTTGTTCAACTCATGTCTATTTAGGTCGAACTCATTTTTAATTAGGTCCTCAAGGAAGTTGAACTCATGCACAAATTTTCTATCTTTTATTCTTTGTCTAAAAAGAGAAAAGAAACCCTCAAAATCATGTTGCCACTTTGGATTACATCTCAAATAGTAATCAACAAAGAATTTATCAAAATGCGTCTAACCTCCCTTTGAAAATGAAAAATCAGACACCGCTGTATAATCTGGGAAAAATGTTCCCTTACCCCTTCTAGTGAGGTTGTCCTCATGAATACAGCCTATCTTCCACATAACTTCTGCAAACACCACTCTTGGTGGTACATTGTATGACAGTATATGAGGGGCTCCTTGAAAACCATATACTCTCAAAACAGTGCTGACTGGGTATGGGATAATGTCACCCCAGTTATGGAAAACCTTCAATTCTGGCTTCCTCCCCTTTGGCCTAAGCAAATAATGTAATTCCTCAGGGATCCTAGGTACTGGTCGCACCCACAAAAGGATATGAAAATCACAGTAAAACCTTTCCTGGGAATTGGAAATTCCAACAGGTGACTAATATCTCTCTATGGACGTTCATTTACTTGTCAAACCAGGGGACGTATACCTTAAATGGCGCAGCACAATATATGCACTAAGAACTAGTTTCGGTCAAAACTTAACAAAAATAAATACTTGAAAGGAATTATATCTACGCTACAGGAAGGTAATGCAAAGTTCTTTCAGCTCAGCTATGATTTAATTAAAACAAAAACCATAATAGCTACGACTGAAACACAAACTGTGAACTGGGCTTATGCTACAGGAACAGGCATAGGGATGGAATCCCTATGCTGCAGGAGCAATACAAGACTGAGTTTGTATGAAAACTTCAAAGATGAACGCTAACTGATGATCAACAGAAAATAACAACTACTAACTAGATACAGATACTTACTAAGTGGGCCCCCTTAGCAAGCATCTACTGATTACGCAGGTGTTGAACTCAGAACTTCATCAAACTTTATTCATGAAAATAGAATGGTATACATTGTTTTGTTGATATAGAAAATAACAACAAACTCTGTCTCTTGTCAAACAGATTCTACTTTTCATTATCATAAAGACTCTTACATGGTATCTGTTAACTTTCTATCACTATGCTTCTATCTTACTCTAACTATCATCTCTCTTCTTTTCCCCACGTAGGAGGAGTACTTTATTTAGAATCAAGAGAGCAACTAACTAACTAACCCTATCAAAGAAAGACGTGGAAGTAAAGTGTATCCCAGAATCAAGGAACAAACTTCATAAATGAATTTATGCATTCAACCCGATCTGGAGAGAATCTAGTGCTCCACTCTTTCCAGATTCACTGTCATTAAAAATCTTTCCCAATGGTTTCGGTCAAAGAGTCTTCGCTAGAGCTTCCTCGAAGTCGTGTAGGAAATAGACTTTACTGCAAGGCCAAGATCGGCTGTGCTTGACTCGATCATACTTCTTCAACAACCTGTGAAACATAAGATAATAGATGCAAAAGAAAAGGCGCATGGCACATACACAATATACGTTCATTAATCACACATTTAAATCTATTTCATCATTCAAAAACTGTATGTGATATACCAGTCATTTAGGGAGTCAACGGGGCAATAAATGTAGTCAAGTCAACACAATAACCTGCAGGAATATGAAAATGTTTTGCTACAGGATATCCCCATAAAAGGTTTAGAAAGAGTTTTAAACAACCACGAATAACAAAAGTAAAGTCATTAAAAGTTCATCATAATATCTAAACTATGAGCACATTTTGGGCTCATCACTGCCCCCTACTTAGACTAATGCTGGTCCTCCAGCATTAACTTTCCTAGTGGTTTCTCTAAAATCAGTGGTTGTTGCATGACTCTGAAATGGAGTTCCAAACCTGTAATAAAATCCTCTTAAAGCCTGGCACCTTTCATACCTACGGTCTTCTAAATCATCATTAAGATTTGTAGCCTGGTGAGGATAGAGGGGCCACATTAGCACAGGAGGTCTAAATGTCAATGGCAACCATAGTTCAAATCTCTTTTGAAGTCCCAACTATATATATCTGCTTGATCATTTAAGAGCTGCTGTGAAATTTAGGGGACTATGAGGTTCAAACCTTCTTAGCCCAACAGTTAATCTTTCCCACCTTTTCTCACTTCTGGTGTATGACAGTCTCCACAATGAATATGACTGTGCCTGAAATTTATCATATACCTGTTTCCTGAGATCAAATATTTTCTCTCTGGCTGTAGTATTATTAATGCCATATGTCAGACTAAACCAGGTTTTCAACATTGCATGGGGGTTTGAACTTTGAGAGTGTAATGGAACAGGCTCATTCCTTTTGGCTTCCTCATATGTTTCCCATTGCCTGCCATAATTTACTTCATTTGCTGCCCATGACATAAATGATCTCAAATGGATATCACCAATATACAGAAAAGGATTCCATTTTGTTTCAAATGGAATTAAAAATCCATGTAAATAAAATTCACAGCAGAGAATTTCTTAACCAATTAGGGGCTGCCTGGTATGCATCATAAAATTCTTTAGCAGTGTGAAGTATAGGATCTTGATTTCTGGAAATTCTCATTAGTTGGAACCATAAGAACTGTTCCTTAAGGCACAGAGCATAAACTCTGGGTGGTGGTCTACATTCCATAATCTGACCAGTTACTTTTAACATTTCATCCATTTTTGCTTTTAACTCAAAAATTTCATGTTTCTGACTTTCAATTTCCTTTTTCAGTTTCTTCCTTTCTACCTCCCATAGACTTTGTTGCATGTCAGTCTGGGCTAGGTGCTAGAAAGTCAGGGTTTGCAATGTAACTGTTTCCCAGTTAGCTTTAACATATTCCAGAAACTCAATCAAAAATGTCTTCTTATAAACAACAATGGCTTTACAAGTTGCAGGGTGAAATATAGCTTCACTAGGCACATTCAATTGTTCAGTATGTTCCTGCTCTTGCAACAAGATGAATTCTTGTTGCTGCAGTGGAGAAGACTGTGCTTCCTCCGAGAACTGCATAGCAGCGGTAGCCAAGTCATCAAGACTTGGTAACCCTTGCTCCATTTCTTTTGTCTCAACTTGTTCCTCTTCAGGAACGAATGAACTCTGTGTAGCATTTTCAGAAACATTCTGAGAAACATCAAATTCAAACCCTACAGACCCTTCTGAAATTACAATAACCTCTGGTTGAGGTGAAGCAGGGGAGGTCTTACATTGTTTCCTTGTGGAAACTCTTCTTGACACTGGTGCGGCTGCTGGTAGCCTTCCTCTTTCTGGTCTACTTAGAGGGCTCTACCCTACCAGAGGATGATGGTGAACTGGTGTTAGCAACAGGTGTTGTTGTAGGAGAGACGGTTGTAGGGGAAGGTGCTGCAAGAGAAGAGCATTGCCTTTTCTAAGAACGAGGGTCAGACTCTGGGGTTTGTTCTGCCCCAGACGACTCACCTGCCTTTATTTTTCCCTTTTCTCTCCTAGTGGCAGACCTAGTTTGTACCCGAGCAAAAGATTCCAGTGGGGGAGTTGCAAGACCAAGTGCTGCAGGAGTAGATGACCCTTGCCCTATTCTACTGGTAGACAAATTTATTTCTTCTTTTTTTGAAGCCGTGGGGTAAGTACCCTAGGGGGTTGTGGAATTTGCAAGCTCTTTTGGGCAACAAATTTTTGCTAGGAAAGAGGTGAGACATCTCTCAAAGAGCGTTCAATCAGTAATTTGATAAGGCCATGATGAGCAACATAATTATGTTTCCCTTGTTGGGTTCCATGGGCACTTTGTTCCAGAAATTTTAACAGGAAATTTGAAACATTTATAACCAACCCATGCCTCATATGACTTAATAATTTGAAATGATAAGAATGTAGGTAGGAGAAACAGCCTTCACAGGTTAAATACCTGATTATGTAAGTGGTGTATTCTGAATAAGGAGGAGGAAATGATACCTGCTTGCATCCCTGCTTGGAGACTTCCAAAGGTCCATTAGTGGGCATTGAAAACTCAACCCTTGCAGCGGCAGCATCTGAAGAAAAATTTTCTCCAACGGCTGGAAGCCCGGTTACTTCAGCAATTTTGTCTTTAGTTGCAACAACCGTTAGACCCCACACAGTAGCTTCCCCTTCAGAAAGGGTTCTCAAAAATTCTCTAGCAGCCTCCTCATCAAAAGCATTTAACCTCAAAAAGTAGTTTAACCATCCACAGAGGTTGAATGTGTGGACTGTTTGAGGATTTTGCAATAATAATTCATGAGCTACAGGCTCATGTCGCACCAGCTGACCACCCATATTCACAGTTTTCCCCTAGCTGAACTCAATTCCTTGCTGAAAATTCAAATTCTCTGTTTCCCTTTTTGTTCTGGTTTTTCTTCTGGCGTGCCGTCACATTTCTTTATTTTCCAAAAATGAACTTTTTGAACAAGCAATTTTAATCGTAGTTTACAAGAAAAACATGCAATAAAAAGGACATGCGATCATATTTGGAAAGTACCAGAAAAATAATAAAGAAAGATTATTTGCGCAATTATAGCAGCCGCGAAAAGACAAGTTTTAAAAGGTGGATTACCTCGCCCCCTACTTAGAGTATGACATGTGTCCTCACATGTACTAAAGAATAGGCAAAGATTGAGTAATAATGACTAGTACTATCATAGCAGTAAATGACTAGAATAAAATAAATCAAATATGCGATAATAAAAGATATGGCATACCTTTGATAATTGCATGTACGTGTGAAGAAAGATAACGGCGTCTGCATGAGTTCACAGTTGGGAATGATATCATAATTAAGGGTGATGCGGATGGATGAAGTGGATGGGTGATGTGGGCGGACGAGATGAATGGATGGAATGGATGGATGGGATGGATGGATGGAAGATAAAGAAGTGAGATGGGGCGATAAATGAGAATGGAGAAAAAGGGGTTTCCTTTAAAAAAACCTTTATTATGAGCATGCTTTTCAAAATTACGGTGAAGCTGTAGGAGAAAGGCTAAAGCCTTCGGCTGCAGGAAGAGTAGCGGGAAGATCCTGAACAAACTGCTGCATGAATTGTTCTTTTGAGACTGGTTTATGGTACAACCAGAGTCGGTGTCCATTAACTAGTAATTTGAAACAGACTGGATCAATTATCACCAATTGTACAGCTCCGTTGTTGAACACATTCTCAACTTCATAGGGACCAAGCCAATGTGTTGTGAGCTTACCATGGTTTTCTTGATATATGGAATCATATAATAGAGCCCAATCACCAGCAGAAAATTTCTTGGTTTTTATGTGTTGATCATGCCATTTCTTCCGTTGCTGTTGGACTGCTTCTGTATGCTGTAGGGTGGCTTTTCTCATTTCGTCCAAAGCTTTTAACTGTAGGAGACAGTCCTTCTGTGCTTCAGATATTTCCATATTGAGTTCAAGAGCTGTCCTCAAGGTTTTGTGCTCAAATTCTATGGGCAACATGGTTGTTTTCCCATAAAGCAGCTCAAAAACTGTAAACCCAGTTGTTGTCTTCCATGTAGTTCTGTAGGCCCAAACTGCTTCAGGAAGTCTATTGCTCCAATATTTTCTATGGAGCTGCACTATCTTTGTGAGGATCGCCTCAATTTCCTTGTTTGTTACCTCTGCCTGACCATAGGCTTGAGGGTGATAAGGGGCTGGACTTCCTATGTTTGATTTTATAGTCATTCATTAGTGCAGTGATCAGATTTGATGTGAACTGAGCTCCCTGATCAGTTACAAGCTCTCTGGGAACTCCAAATCTAGTGAAAATTTATTCATACAGAAATTCAGCAACCTTGTTATCTCGAGCATGAGTCATAGCTTTTACCTCAACCCACTTTGTTACATAGTCCGTGCAAACTAGAATGTATGACTTGCCATTTGATGGTGGATCAATTGGTCCCACAAAATCCATTCCCCATTTATCAAAATGGGTGACTATTACCTGTGGGTATAGTGGCATTTCATCTGACTTGGTTGGTCTTCCCATACGCTAACATCGGTCACGTTTCCTTGTATAGGCCACAACATCCTTGTGTAATGTTGGTCAGTAGTACCCTGTTGTAAGAATCTTCATTGATGTTCTTTTTGCTGCAAAATGTCCCCCACATGGTTCATCATGGCAAGCATGCAAGATATCATAAGTCTCATCTTCTCTTACACATCTTAGCATTACTTGATCAGGTCCAGTATAAAATAGACAAGTTGCAATCCATGAAAAGTTAAAACTTTTCTCTATTAACAATTTCTTTCTTTTGGAGAAAAGTGGGCTGGTATTCTGCTTGCTGCTAGATAATTGGCAATGTCTGCATACCATGGTGTATATGCAACAATAGAAAACAAGTGTTCATCTGGGAACCTATCATCAATGACCTCGTGTTCAATAGGTGCAGCTAATTGAAGTCTTGATAAAAAGTCAGCTACAACATTAGCTCTTCCTAGTTTATCAATGATTGTAATGTCAAATTCTTGTAACAACAGGAGCCATCTTGCTAATCTACTAGAAATGGCAGGTTTGTTCATCAAATACTTGATTGTTGCATGGTCAGTATGGATGAATATCTCATAACCTGTGACATAAAGCCTAAATTTATTCAAAGCATACACTACTATGAGCAATTCCTTTTCTGTAATAGTATAGTTGAGCTCAAGACCTTGAAGTTTCTTGCTGATAAAGTAGATAGCATGCTCAATTGAATTTTCTTTTTGACTTAAGACTGCTCCTATACCAAAATCATAGGCATCAACATGTCTATGAAAAGGAAAATTCCATTTTGGACCTTGAAGAACAGGGGCTTTAGTAAGCAAGTCCTTTAGTTGCAGGAAGGATTTTTCACAGGCCTTTGTCCACTCGAATTGAGAATCCTTAGTTAACAAGGCATAAAGTGGGCTAGCAATTTTACTGAAATCTTTTATAAACCTTCTATAATACCCTGCATGGCCAAGGAAACTTCTGACATCCTTTTGTTTTGTAGGAGTTTGTAAATTCAGAATAACTTCAATTTTAGCAGGGTCAACCTGAATTCCATTCTTTGAAATATGATGGCCTAGAACAATACCTTCTTCCATCATTAGAAAACATTTTTCACTATTTAGGGAAAAATTTTGCTCTCAGCACCTTTTTAATACTTTTTCTAAATTCACCAGTGCTTCTTCAAATGTGACTCCATAGGTAGTGAAATCATCCATATAAATCTCCATACAGTCATGAGATATATCAGCAAAGATACTAATTACTGCTCTCTGAAATGTTGTTGGCGCATTGCATAGACCAAAAGGCAATACTGAGTAAGCAAATGTTCCCCATGGACAGGTAAAAGTGGTCTTATCTTGATCTTCAGGGGCAATTTTTATCTGATTGTACCCACTGTAACCATCCAAAAATGAAAAATATCTTTTTCTAGATAGTGAGTCTAGTACTTGGTCTACAAAAGGTAGTGGAAAGTGATCTTTTTTAGTGGCATTGTTCAACTCTCTATAATCTACACACACTCTCCATTTTCCACCTTTCTTGGGGACAATAAATAATAGAGAAACCCATTGACTATCAGAGATTGGATAAATAAAACCAGCATCAAACAACTTTTGAAGTTCATTTTTAACTATTTCTCTAAGTGTTGGATTTACTCTTCTTTGAGGCTGCCTAATTGGTAAACAATCTTCTTTGATATAGATCCTGTGAGTACAAATTCAAGGATCTATTCCTTGCATGTCCCCATATTCCCATGCAAAAGCTTTATGCTAATCTTGTAGCATTTTTAATAAGTCAGCCTGTTGAGACTGTGACAACTTGCTATTGATATTCAAACAGTGACCTGGAGACAATTCTATCTGCTTAGTGAGATTACTCATAGAATCTACAGGTGATGTTTGTACCTCTTGTGGAAGAAAATTATGAAAAATTGCTGGAAGTTTAGGCAGTGAACTCTCAGAATTTGGTTGCTACAGGAAACATTGTAGATGGCTGCCATTCAGATCAGATGAACTATCTGTATCAGAGTTAAACTACAGAATTTGAAAAAGAAAAGCATCCTCATTCTGAAGTTGTGAGAATGGATCATTTTGAAGCATCATTAATTGAGCCAACGAACTGGCTTCTTCAGTTTCTTCCCCCATATCTGGCCAAACAGGTTGGGACAAATCTGGTTGAGGTCTAGCAGGCGGATACAAAGCCAATTTTTTTATGGACTGTCCATCAGAAATGGTCATATCTCCAAAACGACATCCTATAAATGCATCAACAGTTGCTAACCATGGTCTACCAAGGATAACTGGATACCCTCCTAAAGTTTCCTTAACTAATAATATTATGAAATCAGCTGGATACTCCCAAGATTCAAGAGTGACAATTACATCTTCCACCATTCTGATGTAAGCAAACTCCAAAGGTTGCTTGCACTATCTTGTAAAAGACTTTCCACTGTCTCCTGCCTAGAACCTACTACCAAGGGTTCTTGTTGAGCTTAAAAGACTATCCTAGTCCTGCTCCAACTCTTCTCAAAGAGTTCTTCACTAATGCTTTACCTCTGGAGTACCCACACCTTCTTGCAACTAACTATTCTTCCTTGGACTTAGAAGGGTCTAAGTGCCAACTTCTCCATCTGACTTGAAATCTTTGTAGGGGAGATAGATGCTCTATTTCCATGCATTTCATGTTCATTTGAAGGAAACTTGGAGATTCCCTATCCTTCACTTTACCCGATTTCCAAAATCTTGCTTGAAGAGGCCTAGTTTCTACTAGCCTTTACCAGTCCCTTTTCTGCCCTTTTCTTTCAAACTTGACACACAACCTAGTGAAAAAATCACATTTCCTGACACCCTTTTCAGACTCTTAAATCTTTCAAAAGTTTTCAGGTCACTGTCAGTACCATACAAGTGATTCCTATGACCTTGGAGAGGAGGCCTAATTGCCCTATCTTCTAGGGTTTCACTGTTTCCTCTTTCAAATCTGCCTATGATGGATTGATGGAAGCCTCATTCCTTTTGGACTGTGAAGATACTATCTTCCCCACCTGGAACTATACGAATTCTGTACAATGGACTATTCCCCTGCCTAAGTTCTTAGCCTATACTCACTCAAACCTCTAACTGGGCAAACACAACTCGCCTAGGGTTTGGAATTAAAAATCTTTGCTTGGATTTCTAGAATCCCTACTCCTACATTCTTAAAATGGACTGGCTCCCCTGTCATTTCAAACTAATTGCAGGGAGATCCTATGATTAGTTCTTATGGGGGAGCCACGAAAAAGCTTGACTGTTCAAAACAAAAGAAACTAGTAATCTACACTGTGATCTATGAATTAGAAACAAGAACCCTACCCTAAGCTACCTGATTTCCAAGTGGAAAACATTCAAAACTATTCTATAAATCTAAATACAGTGACAAAACAATATTTACAATGCCTTTTTAATTCACTGTTTCCCAAGAACTCACGGGTAACACAAAAAAAACACAGAAATCTGCAAAAACAGGAATAAAAACCCTTTACAACCTATTCTATGGATACAAAACACTATCACCACTCAAAAAAAAATTCTTATACAAAGAAAGATACCTAAACTACTCTGTGAACAAGAATACAAAGTTGTTTCAATATACACAACGCTTATATTAACTCTGCTTTGCAAAACACACAGGATTTTTTAGATAACAGAGTTCTTTTCTTTTATTCTATTCAACAGCCAAAACTTGATACTAATTACAACAACAACTAACTGCTAACTACGAGCCACCTCTATTTTGATGCCTTTTCCACATTCAAAGGCAATTGATTGAGCTCTCACCCTGATTTCAAGGGATTCCCAATCCCACTAAGATGCGGACAACTCCACAACTGCGGTTATGCATCTTCCACAATAGCATTTTGCAACTCATCTCTATGTTATGATCCTAATTTTTAGGACCTCAATCTCCTTGTTTCGAACCATCAACTTCCTCAATTGCCTCTTGGCATCTTTTCAACTATGATCATGTGTTTAGAACACATTTATCACCTACATACTAACATCAGCTGTCCAAAGCTAATTCAAAGCAAAATTTAACAATTTTGATTAACTAAGATGGTATATTCCTAATGACTAACTCATCCACACCAACAAGACCTTCTAAGGTCCAATTCAAACAACTAAGATCCTGACTTGGATGAGGTCAGTACAAGCCAAAATTGTGCAAACCAAAATGGAGGTCAGCCTAGGTGCTCCTGCACCATCCTCCCCAAAACAGAAAACTTCAATCCATCCTTGGATTGAGTGAGTTAGGATCAATGCCCAACTTCTTGAACTCTGCCTCCTTGATCCATATTGCATCTTCATCAGGTTGTCCATGCCTCTTGATCAGGTGTTCTTTATACTCTTTGTTCCTAGTCTTCTTGTAGACCCTGGTATCCAAGATTTGATCAGCTTGTTTGACTGTAGCAGTGGGCAGTTTGAGTTCTTCAACATCTTGGGTTACTTCCTGGAAGGTCTGATCCATGATGATTGGTGGTATTTTGTAGTGTACAAGGTCTACAACATTGAAAATAGGGGATAGTCCACTGTCATCTGGCAATTGCACTTGGAAAGCATTGTTTCCATACTTCTCCAAGATAGGACAGGGACCTATCCTCTTCATTTGCAGCTTGTGAGGAACTGCCTTCTGCAATCTAGCCTTGTTCAAATGCACCATAACTAGGTCACCAACATTAAACTGAACCTCTTTCCTATGCTCATCCACCTTAGTTTTATGTTTCATGGTATTCTCTGCCAAGGTTTTTCTGACTGTCTCATGAATTTCTTGCATTGCACAAGGAAAGTCATCTGCATAACCACTTCCCTTGACCCCATCCTTCAACTCTCTCAGCTCATAAACACCTCTAGGGTGTAGTCCATAGACAATTTCAAAGGGAATCTTCCTTGTAGATCTATTTAATGTATCATTATAGGCATATTCAGCTTGCCCTATAATCTGATCCCATTGTTGACCATACTCCTTGGTCAAGCATCTTAGAAGGTTTCCAAGTGTCCTATTCACAACTTCGGTCTGACCATCAGTTTGGGGATGGTATGCAGATCCAAAGGACAAATTGGTTCCCATTCTTTGCCAAAGAGTCTTCCAAAATGACTCATAAACTTAGTATCCCTGTCTGATACAATGCTAATTGGTAAGCCATGAATCTTGACTATCTCCTTAAAGAAAAGAGAGGCTATTTGACTGGCATCATTGGTTGTTTTGCAGGGTACAAAGTGAGCCATCTTGCTGAATCTGTCTACAACAACATAAACATTGTCCATACCTTGCTTTGTCTTGGGTAAACCAACTACAAAGTCCATGCTCAAGCATTCCCATGGCCTAGAAGGGATAGGCAGTGGCTAGAATAGGCCTGCATTTGAAGAAGTGCCTTTTTCCTTTTGACACACTACACAACTCTCCACATACTTCCTGATATCTAGGTTCATCCTAGGCCAAAAAGAAAACCTTTGGACAAGCTCTTGAGTTTTAGTGATCCCAAAATGTCCACTCAATGCACCACTATGCTTCTCTTGTATTAAGTTTTCTCTAATAGAACCTCTAGGAACACAAAGCTGATTTCCTTTAAAAAAAAGGTCACTTTGCAGGGTATATTTAGCATATTTTCTATGGAAATGATTCTTATACTCAAGACATACCTTATAAATTTCTGCAAAGTCTTCATCATCTGCATATAGATCTTTGAAGTGATCTATTCACATTCTCTTCAACTGAATTTCTTGAATTGTGAGGACTCTTCTGCTCTATGCATCAGCCACTTTGTTGAGAGCTCCTTTCTTGTGCTTGATATTGAAGGTGTAAGCTTGCAAATACTCCACCCATTTCATGTGCCTGTGACTCAACTTCTCTTGTGAATTCAGGAAACTGAGTGCTTGATTGTCTAAGTACACAATGAATTCCTTGGGAAGCAAGTAGTGCCTCCACTTCCTTAGTGCTTGGACCAATGCATACATTTCCAGGTCATAAGAAGAGTACTTCTTCTTGTCTTCACTTAGCTTCTCAGAATGAAAAGC